>JAPKLW010000035.1:919737-989384 GCA_026898455.1 Plectranthus barbatus | reverse complement strand
TAAGCTCGTACTAGCGGGAAAGCATCTATACACAAAGCCAAATATCAAGTGGGAAACTAAATGCGCGTTTTCATTTTCAAAATGTGTTATAAATGTTTTGCTTTAAAATGAGACTGCTATGCATGTTTTATGCTATTATATCTGTCATCTGTCGTTTCCCATCGACAAGAGAGAATAACTAATGAGTTTAGAACCAGGTTCTCATAACTGCGCTAGAACTCAATTAGTAGTATGGAGTAGCGACTCCATATGATTGGGAATTTGAAGATATAAGGTGGAAATTGTTTGTATTTGGATACGGTGATTGTGAATGATGTTATTAAACGATCGGGTCTCAAAATGGTTTGCTGAGACTAGTGCACTTAGATGACAGTAGGTTGAGTGTGTTTACATTCCTGACTGATCATCGTAACTTAGAAGTTGGCCAACTTCCAGTTACAACACTGAAACAGATATAATATCATGTAAATAGCACGCGCGTGAAAATAAAATGTTTTGGATAGCGTGGTTCTTTTCAACAAAACCCCACGTTTATCTGTGTGAGTTGCATAGCATGTTTCTTATATAAATGTATGTTTTCGGGCATGTTTCTCATTGGGTACGTAAGTACTCAGCCCCTCGCGTTATTTCTAAAACGTGCAGGTTAAGCAGCATGGATGGGAGTTGCGGGGTGTAAGCTGGTGAAGTGAAGGTGTTTTTAAAAGTTAAACAGATCCTGTGACATGTATATCCATATACATGTCACCATCACGCTACACACACTGCTGCACCACACTCTGAAATTCCCTTCCCTTTTGAATACTTACAATCTTTAAACTCTGTCATTAAACTGACTCGAAGTACAATTTCTTTTTGTTACTCATCCTATTTATTTAAAATAAATCTTCCGCTTTAAATTCTTGAAATGTGTTTGATAAAACCTGAAACATCAATGTAACGTGGCCCCAAATTGGGAAGGTCAGTTGGGGGCGTTACACTTTATTTATAAGTTACCTTGCAGGAAAGACACAATTCTTTCCTAGGGCATACACACCAAAATTCTTCAGTTGGTTAGGGCTTCGTGCTGATAACGTGTTGTGAATCGAATCCTTCGTATATCGCAGATAAACAATAATAGAGAAAAAACAATAGAGAGAACACGATGGAGAGAAAATAGAGAATATTATTAATCATCGATGTATAGAGAATTACAATATAATGTCCTATATATAAGGATGAAATCATATCACCTATAGAATCTATAAAGATATGATATATATCTCTAATCATAATACTTGTAGCATTTAAGCTCTGGATCCAGATTGGAGCAATTGTGGAATAAGTATGTTGTCGACAACTATAAAGTTTATGTCATTCTCCTTTACTCATAGTATTCATGGCATTATCTGATTTTACCATTTCCCATAATATTTTGGATAATATAAACTTATAAACTTATACTTTGATTATGAATATCGAGATTTATGTTTCCAATGCAAATACATTACTATCTACATATTTCAACTATTATAAATTGAATGATAATTTTTTTAATTATTGATCTTCCAAATTAAGGTATGGCGTGAATTAAGCATAAATCTTGCATTTATTATATTATATTTATTTTGATATATAATTATAAAAAGTGTACTGTAGATATGAATTTGTATTATTTATAAAATTCTTCTATATTAATGTATATTATATCTTAATTAATATTAAAAGTTGTAAATCAATTGTCTTATAACATATTGTTTTATTTTAGAGATAAAATGAATATTTATTTTTATACATATATTCGTCACACTATATACGAAAAAAGACTAAATCAATGTGATCCAGTAATAATTCCCGCAAAGATAAATAATCGAGATAGGACAGCCTATAAAATAATAATATAATTATAACATATCATATCAAGTATTTGACACTTTAATAAGAACTATAATACAAAACGAGATAACAATTCATAATATTAGGATGAGACCCACAATATGAACTACTCTAAAATGATATTATGTATCACAACTCAACATTATTTATCACCATCTAATGTTATACTATAGTATTATGGCATTGCATCCCAATAGTATTAGTTATAATCAATTTGATACTATTATGTGAAAATTTATTTAAATATTCATATTATAAGCTACAACTTCATTAAATACGATATTATATGTCAATAAATTAAATATTATTTGATTATTGATTATATTATAGCAGTATATGTTATATGTCATATTATAATGATATTGTTTATTGTACGTTGTTGTCAATATTACATGTCATATCTTAATATTATACCGATTAGCGACATCTAGTCTTTCATAGGCTTATACACTCGCATAGAGTTCGATCATTAGAAGTTCATCGTAACAAAGGATTCACTCTAAATTGCATAACTCTGCGTCAACCACCGCGGTTCGTGTTGATAATTATATCTTCATCGTCTATTTACGGTTTTCATCTGCTATTCCCTGTATATTGTTTGCGCAGTTCTTGGGGCTCCATATTCGACTCATTTCGAACCTCAACAATATTATATCACATAGATTGTGTTATATTATATTTTAGCTTTATGCATTATTGTTTATTTTGTGTGATACTATAAATATGTGTCACTTTCATTCTATAATTAGTTATTATTTATTTTTATAATATAATCTAATGTGATATTATAAGTTATAATTTCTTTTCATAGCAATATATTATTTTATATTTTCTTATAATTTTTTAGAAACTTCATTAATAATTAGTCAAAATATATTTTAAAACTTTTATTTAACTTATATACTTTTTTATTAATTAAACATTACTTATATATATATATATATATATATATATATATATAAATATATATATATAATAAAAGCTGAATATTTACTTTTGTGTTTGCATTATATTTTGATTTTATTTTAAAATTTATAGAAATAAAATGAATGCGCTATAAAATATTTTATATTCTTAAGATATACATTGATAAACTATTAAATACTTTATAATTTAACTAAATAATTTATATTTTTTAAATAAAATATAGAGTGATATATATATCTATATAGAATACGTTTAGAGTGTTATAATAATATTTTAACTATTATTTGGTGATATTGATAAATTAATTATATTTTGGAAATATAAATTGTATCATGTGTAGAGAGAGAAAACTTTCAAATTTAAATTAATCTCTACAATAAATTAAATGGGAAAGGATATTTCTGTAAAATGATCAAAAGCATTAAATAGTAATAATGAAATAATAATAAATTATTCACAAAAATTACAATAATAACCTTATCTGGTTGACCAGATTCTGGCCAAATAGCATTTTCCTTTGTGTAATGTGTATATTCCTCTTTGCTTGTATTGTGTATTTATTTATACACTAACGGTAAGATAAAATGTTTATTATTTTCCTTTAAAAATAAATATTTTATTTTGAGAATTTGGGTCTTATATTATGGATTTGAAAGCTCCTCTGAATATATTATTTTTGTAAATAAAAATATGCCAAAAGACTTTAATTTTGTGAGACCGATCTAATCAGTAGATTCTCATCTTATCTTGATACTTCAATAATCGACTGACTTGAATTCAAACAATAGTTTGATTTCTACATTTTAAATAAATTTAAAAATAATTGAGTGATTTTTATGTTCATTATTGAGGTTCGATTTCGTACGGATACGATGCCCAAAGAACTAAAAAAAAATAACAAGAAATGATACAAAAATAACAAATATAAAAATATAAATAAATTGTTGAAAGCAAATAAATGAGGTAAATGACCGTTTATTAGACAAGAAAAGTGCACAGGAGTTGGAGCATGTAATGTAGCTGCCACAACAGAATTCCAATTAAGCAAATAAGCGTATATGTGTGCAAAAAGTGATTAGATAAAATGATGAGGTGCCCCCTATTTATAGACCATAGAAGGTCCAAATACAAGTCCTCTAACGTTCTAAACCCTATCAGCCACGTTCCCACGATTTTAGGGGTGGTTGGAGCAGCTTCTGCGAATATAGGGTTGCTGCAATTGCTGGCGACTTTCTCGCAACTGCTTTGCCTTATCAATCAGTCGGGACCTCAACGACCTTATATAGAGACCACCTTTAGTCGACTTCCTTTGAGGAGGTTTCTTGAGACGAGATTCTCCTTGCGACCTGCTAGTTGTTGCATATTGCTCTTGCTTGAGGTCGACCTAAGGTGCTGCACCTGCGCAACTAGAAGAGCAGCAGTTGAGCACATGTTCTTCACGACCTGCTCTTGCGACTTGTTGGGAGTGACCTCATTTGGTTACCACAATTGAAAGACTATCTTGAGGGATCTCCAGCTTGGAAGACCTCTTTGAAATGATAAGGTAGAGTTCTTCTTCTTCTAAGATCAGCTAGAGTTGACCGCCTTCAGAGACTTCCTCTTAGGAGACATCCTTCAAGTAGGAGCTCGGATGAATCCTTATCAATTGTTGACTAACTTCTTCAAATTGTACCTTAACTCCATTCTCGACCTAAAATTAAATCTTGGTCCTTCTCTTAATAGGTCTGGTTGAGCTTACATATATCTCAAGCCCAACACTAATCTAACGATTTGAAACTGAAATTGAATAATTCTTGTATTTACATTCTTATCAAATGTTGAGATTTGAGTGGTGGTGATTGGTAGAGCAATATCATAACAATAATTGGCGTCACCACGTGACCCAGTAGCTGCCAAATATTTTCATGTCACGGGCTCTCAAAACTTCACACTCTTCACTCTCTTTATATACCCACTAAAATTAAGCACATAACCAAACAAGATTAGAATATTTAGCATGATGGGTGGCACCAAAGTGGTGGCGCTGGTGGCTGTGATCCTCCTGACTCTCGACGGAGCAATGGCAATCACATTGTGCAACGTGACCGACGACGGTTTCACTTCCGTCACGCCGCCTAACCCGGTGCCGCCGTCGCCGGCATGTTGCGACGCCGTTTCAGGGGCCGACTTGGAATGCCTGTGTTCGTACAAGAATTCCTTCTTGTTGCCGTCGATAGGGATCGATCCCGACCTCGCCATGGCGCTTCCCGCCAAATGCAATGTCCCCTCTCCCGAGCAATGCTGATTCTCTCTCTCTCTCATCTCAATAATGGAGGAGAAGAGATTGTTTCTTAGTTGATTGGTGTGTGTAGAGTTGCTTTCTATGTATATCCAAATGCGGGTGATTGCATCTTGTAATGGTGAGTAATGACATTCAAATTAAAATCTATCAAGAAGTAGAAGAAGATGGAATCACTGCAACCCTATTGATGCTTAAGAATTTGAATTTGAATTTGAATTTGAAAAATGTGTGTGAGAGAGAGATCCATCCGGATCCGGCTGACGACTACTCACAGGGTAACATGAGCTTCCACAGAGGAATCAGTTAGGACTACTTGCTTGGAGTGATCTCCTTTAGGGTGGTCGTCGCAGTTGAACTTGATTCGGACATGCAGAGGTCTCACAAATACGACGTCTTCCACTTTTCTCTCCGACATCATCATCAACACCTTCACAAGTTTGGATTTCCTCCTCGGCTCCACCATGTCTGCTATCCTCGCTGCTTTCATCCCTCGGCTTTCACCTTCACAATTTGACTGCTTCTTCAGCCTCAAGTAGAGTGCAGCATATATAATAACCTGAAGCAATATATCGAATTTGACTTGATTGATACTAGCAGTAGCAGAAGCCCGGTGTTTTTGAATAGAAAGTAAGTGCACCTCGCTTGTTCCAGGACTAGTGTTGATCGTGCAACCAATGCGGACTCTGCCTTCTTGCAACCCCTCGTCATCGTCAGGAGGCTGGCTTTCGGGTTCTGCAGTCGATTCCTCTTCGGGTGTTGAAAAGATGAGGTTATCGAGGTCATCGTAAAACCTCTGACTTTGAGTCACCTGAAACAGCAATGAATTATTTACTACTTTCTTGGATGATGCAGTCTCCCTCTCCTTCTCTAGCCCTGAGGCCGCCCCTCTAGTCTGCCGCCATATGCATCCTTCTTGTGGCAGCTCTACTAGGTCAGTGTGTTGAGGTATATCCACAATCAAATCTATATCAACTCTCCCTGACAAACACAACACAGACCCGCGTTATAAAAAAGGTTCCAAATGCCATGGTAAATCTCACTATTCAAACAGATGATTCATTTGACAAGAAAACTGTATATACATTAACAATATTTACACTTTTACCAACTTAAGCAATTTGTAAGCAACAAAATACCTGGCAGTAGGCGGAAACACTCTGTATGATCAACGCGTATTTCTGATGGGTCAGCACTGCAACAGATATCAAGTTAACCACCAGGAAATTCCTATAAAGCAATTTCATATTTTAGGCCAAATGGTCCTACTTACGCCGAATACATTTTCTCGATAGAGAATGTCAGCCAATAAGGAAGCCCCAGGCGCCCAAAGTTTGACAAACATAAGGTTGTTGCTGCGCCAGATTCTTCGTTGAATTTAACTACTCTATCTCCAACTTCAATGATAAAAAATGACAAAAATCTACTAAGGGTTTCCAAGAAAATCTTGAGAAAAAATAAAATTACGAGTCAGTGTACCTTGGTCACAGAAAACTACACCATCCCGACAAGAGGCAAAAGAAGACATAAGACTACCGTATGGGATTCCCTTCAGCGCACACTTTGTATCAACTTGCTGCTTCAACCAAACATCAGGAAGCTGCCTCAATGGATCACATTTCTCAAGAATCATCTCTCCACAGATCTCCAAAATCTTTGAAGACTCTTTTAGGACATCACAGGTTAGTGAAAAGCAGGGATAGTTAGCATGTTTTTTAGGAGAATAAAATGTAAATTACCTTCGATAACTTCTTTGACAAGCCCTGACTTTAAATCTACAATCCACAGAGTTCCAAAGCTGCAGAGACATATGGCACGGAGATGATCAGATTGGATCAGATAAATACATGTAACATGCAGATAGAGCAAAAGCCAATCAGAATATTCTTTTAGTGGGGGAGCTATCTCATTCTTAATGATAAGTTAATAAAATAGGACCCTCACATATCTAATTTCAGCAAATTGTGTTTCACAAATCTCACAAGACAAGTTTCTCTTTCATGACTTAATTAGACAAACCAAAGAAAGTGTATAACAATTATTATTCAGTTAATTCATCGGATGTCAAGGTTGCCTTAGAATTCCTAGTGAGCAGTTGTGATTTTCCAAGAGAATTTTTTTCCAAACTGTTTCTAGCAGACGAGAGACTTTATTACTTTATTTAAAAAATACAACAGAACCTTAAGGTAGATGAAGCATTACAAAAGGATAAGTTGCCGTTAGCTTTTTTTTTTTTTTTTTTTTACTAAGAAGACAATCCATCTTGTTTTTTCACCTCTGAGCAAGAAGGAAGCAAATTACTAATATACCTATGTAACCTCCTGCCCATACGTCTTTCAGAATTAGAATTCAAAAGAATAAACAAAGATATGAACAAGAAGAAACCACTGTGGTTGACTGATAAATAAATATAAGTTGTTTTACCTTTGATTGAGAATAAAGATATCATTTTCCGATGACTTCAGAAGATGCCAAGGGAACAAGAGCAATGGAGAATCCGATTCTTTCGACACCAGTTTTGCACTCTTTTTTGTCCATATCTTATCTAGAATCAACTCCCATAAACCCTTCTTCTGACTACCATCACTTAATGGAAAAACTGTTTCCACAACCCTCACATTCATATCAGCTCTCCTTATGGCATGATTCTTTGGTGAAAAGAGAAAAACCCATCAACCAAACAAGCAGTCATAAGAGAAAGTACAAGAGAATACTAAATTTAATCCTCGGTAACCAAAGCTCAAAATTGATATTTTCCTTGAATATACTACGTGCTCCTTAATCATATTTCTTATCCTACAAAAATCTTAATTCTACTCCTTATAAGCAAGAAATCATTCAGAAAGTGGAAGCTTTTAGGCTTGAGGAAATGCGCCTGGGCCAGAAACATGTCAAGCTAAACTTAAGGTGTTAAGTACTACCCCTTAATACTTCAAAGTTTAATTGATTTCTCACCTATAATAGAACTGCCTTTTCTTTCCCTATTTAGCTTAACTTTGTCTCATCAAATTTCTGGATTGATGGATAATTCCTCATTGAAATGCACACTTTCGAAAGCCATGTCTGGGAGTCTATATTGTGTAGCATACTAGCATAAGTGACTCTTCTTCTCACTGAATTGTTTCCTCCCTACTTATGTATGTACTACATCAAATCCAGCAGCCTATTTTAACTGTCTTAACAAAGAGAAATTGAGACATGCTTAAGATACCTACCTCAGAATCCACAAAATAAAGACAATCTTCAGAAGAATCATAGAATGAAGCTGCCGGTCGCATCAACTTAGCTGTTTCAAACTCTCCATCTTCAAATCCAGGCGAAGAACCAATCTGAGAAGATAAACCACTTCTATTATGAATTCCCTTGATGCATGCATATTGGAGAGTTTAGACATAAAAAGACCCATATTCCGCCCTAAAACTATTTAAATGCGAACCAGTACATACAGCATCCAAGATTTTGCCATTGCTGTCAAGCACAATAATTCTATGATGATTAACATCAGAAAGGAACAGCTGATCACCACTATTATCAACTGAAATGCAACCTGCATAAATGACACACAATATTAGACCCCTGTCCTTACACACAAATTGAAAATAATAAGTTGAGACAGACAGATCAGTATTTTGTGTTAGCAGACATAGGTAGCACCCTTACAATGCTAAACCATTTATAGTATCTGCTTGCAAGCATGATCTGACCTACGATACTTAGAACCTTGATTAGAACTACCATCACCAACAGATAACATCAACAGTCACCCCACTACCATATGGGCAAGGGACCATCATGCGAGTTTATACTAAGAAGGCAAGAACATTTTACACAGCAAAGAACTTTCCTACCCCTGAATGATATAGACATAGTGCGACAAGAAAGCTCTACCTGGAAAGGAAAACAGCAAGTTCCGTTTGGCAATACAAACTTCGGGTTCCTTAACAACTTCAATGGGCTTGTCCCAAGTGCTTTTTACATCAACAACATTAGCATCCTTGCCACTATCAGCATTAAAATCATTAATAGCTGCAAATATTCCAGCAACCGATAATGAGATATCGAGTATCAATTACATTAGAAAATCATCTGGCATCATAAACTTGAAAAAGCATCGCAAGACAACAAGAAGTGAACCAAACACATTCAGCCAACTTACCATGATATGTAATTGAAAAGTCTCAATTAGACTTAAAAAGGGAACGGATGTAAACAAAAGATATAACAACAATCAGCAGTCAAATTT
This sequence comes from Plectranthus barbatus, assembly GCA_026898455.1. Classification (NCBI taxonomy): domain Eukaryota; kingdom Viridiplantae; phylum Streptophyta; class Magnoliopsida; order Lamiales; family Lamiaceae; genus Plectranthus; species Plectranthus barbatus. The sequence goes on along the minus strand of JAPKLW010000035.1, from coordinate 980,064 downwards.
ACAATGTCTTACCCCAAATGAACAGCAAAAGGGCTTCCCCGTTTAAACAAAGACAGTAAAAACAAGAAAGTATAAATACTTCAGAGAATTGTTTCTTCCGCCAAAAACAATCACGAAGAGACCCATTGTGCCTGCTAAAATTAATAATTCATGTTTGCGAATCTTTAAAAGAAAATGTATGTAACAAACATATTACAAAATAAAGTTTTAATTAGCATATAAAGAGCATATGGTCCACATTAATCCAATTGATTATGTTCCCTTCACTGGCTAGAATTAGAAGCTGGGTATTCTTCAAACTAACTATATAAAAGTAGTTGACATGCATCCTTAAAAAAAAAAATTACGAAGTAACAGCCAACTATTGTTATTAAATGAAAAACATTTAAAGACAGTTATCCTAAAACTATAGAGCATCCTACAACTCTAGCAAAATCTGATTTAGAAGAGGCTTTAAACTCATAGTCATATGACATACCCAAGCTACTCTAACCTTCTTTTTCATTACAAGCACAAGAAATTCACTTATTCGCATGAAAAAAAGAAGTGTAGCAGGAAACATGTCATCCACTCCACACCACACCACAACTAATTTCCTTTGATCTCTTGATTAAGGTAAAACAGCCGGTACCTTTGCGAAGCACCGTAAGATCTATGTCCTTGTCATGAAACATGATTGGATTCTGAAAACCCTTGGATATAATTAAGCAAGGTATGTTTGCCTCCTATATAAGAACAAAAAAAATTAAACAAATACTTTTTAATCATACAGAGGCAACCAACTGGTTTAAAACAATTAATAAAGGGTATTATGGACATTGTATCAATAAAAAATAATTGAAATGTCAATTGGAATAATAAACTTAAACATGAAGTTCCAACTATACAAGAAGAAACATGTTATGTTTTCCGAAGTAAAAAACTTGAGGTACAGTTACAGAATAAATATAGGATATCCAGCCCAGTAGAATTGATTCAACACAAATTCTTAATGAACTTCATGTTTCTTTATCCAATTAAAAGGAATCATGTGTGGGATCTAGAAATAAACACATGGTTTCATATCCACTACATGTTAGGCAAAAAAATTATTGATAGATGCATGTGAAATACAAACATTGTTATCAATTTAACCATATCATGTTCCAATCAGTTATAAACCTAAAACCTCTTCATGTTTCATTATCCAATTAAAAGGACTCGTGTGTGGGATCTTGAAATAGACACATGGTTTCATATCCACTACATGTTAGGCAAAAAATTATTGATAGATACATGTGAAATACAAACATTGTTATCAATTTAACCATATCATGTTCCAATAAGTTACAAACCTCAAGAATATTCTTGTTAGACAACAAGATAGGAAAAGTGATGTATTCCTTGATGATTTGCCGCAAATGTGAAGAGATATCATCCAGGCATACTGATGTACAGAGTTGTAAAGCCATAACTTTGAGAAAAGGATATCTGAAACATCACATATGATCATGTAATCTATGTTCCACTAGGAAGCATGTACCCATGAAGAGATTTAACAATACCTCTGGTGAAGTGATTTTGCTTTTTCAACCACTTTGACAGTATTTTGATAAGCATCAAGAGTTTCTTTATGATCTCCAACGACAACTAGGAAAATCCCATCTCCCTTAAATATATTATCTCTTCCTGGAGTAGTGTTCAACCAGCAGTGAGAAGGTCCTGTAATAACTTGTGCTTAAACTCTGAATTACAGGTTGAAAAGAGGATTTGGAAGCCTTTCAAAACTGAAGGCATGGAAAGATTAGTTATTTGTACACAGCTGAAATTGTTGTCCCACAAAAGAAAATGGCACCAAATTATAGATATTTCAGATAAAAAGAGTGATAATTCAGAAAAAAGTTTAAAAGCCTTTAAGTTAAGCAATTAATATAAGCATATAATGAGAAAATTTCCGTATCTCATTGCTTTTAGTTTTTCTATCTCAATGCTTTTAATAATGGTTTATGAGAAAAGAACTCTTCTCACCCCTAGGCTGATGAAGCAATGACCGAATAAGGGACAAAGCATCAACCTTGGAGGCCGCTTTATCTTTTTTCCCTGGTCGTGTTGAATACCTGGAAAAGGCTGTCACCGACAAGTTAGAATAATCAACATTGCCATGAACAGTTGAGAGAATAAGTTACCATTACACTAAAAATACACACAGTGTTGAATTCTCTATGTTTAGGGTTGTTACTATAAACTTGGAGGGTTGTTTCTGCAAATAGGTAATATTTCAAGGGCAGTTTTCAAAGTAAATATTCAATATATGTCTCTACAAGTATTCAGACATAAGTGTGTGTGCGAAGAAAGAGGGAGAGAGACAGAAACCATGAAGCGTGAATAATTGAAAAGTATTTACTATATGGAAACAAACAAAAACACAAATCTTCTACAATTTGAAACTTGGCATTTACCATTTCCTCTGTTAGCGGAGTTTAGATGGATCCACAGTATTCAGCGAACAGGAAGCAGAATGAAACTTGCTCAAGTTGTTTATTTACATAAATAATAGCCATGCATTTTTCGACCCACTAATGAATCACAGTATTCAGTTTATTCTTTTACTCGTATTGAATAAAAAATTTCATAATGCACGCCCTCCATTTCAAAACTTTCCAGACAATCCACTGCAATAGACTTAACAACTACAATTCTTACAGCCCCGAACAAAAATAAAAGCATATACTCACAAAGAAAAACACGAAGAATTCCTAACCTCTGACATTGACAGCAAGCCAGACCTAGCCTCCGGTGAACATTACTGCCCTCATGAAACCAAGCTGCGGTGCCCCTGCCGTCAGCTAAAGTACTGATGGCCGCCGCAGAGGAGTGGTAGAAGGTACCTTTAAAATGCATAGAGAAAAAAAATGAATCAACAGATTTCAAATATTCAAAAGAAAAATCCTCTTTCTACAACACTAAATGGAGAACTAGTTGATGCCGCGCAGTATTCTTTACCGGGATAAATCTTGGGCAAAACTTGAACAACGCGGCGCAATCTTCGGAATCTCAAGTACATCCTCAGAAACTCCGATAGTTGTTTATCGGAATTTCTCGTTGACTTGTATCTGCGGATTAGCGGAGTACGGCCGGATTCTTGGAAATCTTGATTTTTTTTATTTTTTTATTTTTCCCTTTTTTAGATGCGATTGAAGGGTTTTAGCGAGGGGTTTATGGGAACGATGGGAAACCTTTTTTCTGGTTGATTTCAAGCATTTCAATTTGAAATATAAATCGGAAAAAATAGAATGGTAAAATCTTTCTACATTTTTTAAAAATATTTAATTGCAAAAGAAATCTCAAAAAACTGCTCTTTTTCTTACAACTAGATTGCTACCCGCGCGTTGCGCGGTTTATATGTTTATTTAATGAATAATGAATTATAATAATATATATAATATAATTATAATAACTGAAATTTAAAACATATATGAATAATAAATAAAATGATCTAATATTATGACAATTGATCATTTACATATTAAATGCTAAAATTTATTACGAATTCTGAAAATTTTCTTGTATACATTATTTGAAGTTTCTGACACACTGTTGTTGTTTTTGTCACAAACTAAGGTCTTTAATCCCGCGACTTGTGGCCCTAGACACAGCTACATACATTGTCCTTGGCCTTTTTTTATTGTCATAGTATGTGACACTTGTATTTGAAATTGTCTTCGCTGAAATTTAAATGAAATTCGAGGATCAGATGGAATAATTGTCATCCTGGGAATTAATACCTTATCACCAGCTTTCTTTTCACTTAAGTTTATAGAATTTTTTTATAATTAATTTAAAATTATATAAATTCTATTTATTGTGAAAATATATAGTAATGAAATATTAAAATTATAATTGAATTTAGCTCAAACTTCGAATTTGTTGATCAAATTAAAACTTGTACTTCAAATTACTCACTTCATCTCAATTAATTTGTTATTTTATTGATTTAATCTTATATATCTAAACACTTGTAAAAAATATCTTCTAACAACACAATTTACCAGTACTTCCAATCACTTGTTTGTCTCTCACATTAATATTAGATATAAGGTTATTTTGGATAAATCTTGCATATGCCCGTATAATTCATTACAGTTTGTTATTTTCATATTGCATAAAATCAGAACTCCATATAATTAACTCGAGGTTTAAGTTTTTCAATTGATAATGAAATGTTAGTATTAATTTTTACATTCATATTTGATGTCTTTCATCTTCTCTTCTATCTATCTCTCCACACACAACACACTTTATCGCTATCTTTGTCATCTCATATTCATAGTTATACATGAATATGTTCAGTTGAATGTTTCACCTCCCATAGCTTTCTATTTACTTACACTTTAGTATATTTTAGCTTTTTATCTCTTTATATTGATTTCATTCTTAATTTTTAATCAATTCATTGTAGTCCCCAAATGCACTATCGTAAAAATTACATTTTAATATTAAAACACTTTGTAATATAAGAATTCTAAAATTAAAAAATATATATAGCATGCTCATGTATTATATCAATTTTATATGTGATGTAATATATTACATTCTATATTAACCCTTTTGTATATTGTCTTCATTCTCTATATACACATCTTATTGTCTCCCACATTTGCTTTCATATAATAGTTTTAATTTTATTATTTTTTTTCTCAATGATCACCTTTAGCTTTTAATGTCTTCATTACCTTCAAAATATTTACAACAATTAAAAATCACATGCAACACAGTAAAAGCTTCATCTCTTTCATATATATTTTTGTATAAGTTACATATTATATCCAAACCTAAAAAAATTGGTTGATTGAATTTATGAATTTAAATAAAAGTAGTCCAAATGGCTTGTCAAAATCTCTAAATATACATGTTTTTAAATAATATTAATATTTATGTCGTAAGAAAATTGCTGAAATAGTCTTAATATGCTCAAGGAGACTGGTTTGAAGACCGGTGCTCTAGAAGCAGGTTCGAGTGCGTCTTCGAGGGAGGTGGCTGAGCTAAAAGAATTTCCATGTATGAAGATATATTGTGTAAATCAAATTCCTAGATTTGTGAGATTTATCAATATAGGATTAGTATTTGAATAAGTATATCTTACTATATCACACTTGATTTTTGAAAATATATAGGAATCTATCCTATAAATATTCTTTTCTCCACCAATGAAAGTATATCACTAAAACACAGGGGTGACAATTCTTGTGGATCAGATCCTCATCGTACCAATTAGGAGTGATCTTATCCGTTATGTCCCAATTTGTATCTAATCCATTAAGATAAAAAATAATATATATTTGAATCTTAAACTCAAACTCATATACATACGATAACGACACAAATTTGATAAGCATCTGATAAAAATTTATAAAAAATTGTCACCCCTACTTTGAACCACTATAAATCCTTATGTTTCTATTTTGTATTTGGTTATTTGTATTCACAAATCACCTTAATTCCCTATAAAAATATGTTAGACCTTCAAGACTTATTTGTGTTCATTATTATATTAATTATGTTAGTTATTTGATATATTGCAATCGAATATTTCAAAATTTGAACTTTAGTTTTGAACATTTTAGGCTTTCTTAAGCTTGAGTTTATCATGATTTATCTTTCTTCACTTTTTTTTATATAGATTTGTTTGTCAATACTCACTTCTTCCTCTTCTATATATTGTTACTTGTGCAATGAATGCCCAATATATATTATTTTATTTATTTATTAAAATAAAATTTACTCCCTTCGTCCCGTGTTAATAGTTTTTTTTTTGGCACAGAAATTAAGGATTGTGAGTGTATTCGAAAATGAATCAAACTTATTGTACATAGTTAACAGAATTTGAGAGTCGTGGTATATCATGGTCATGATTTACATATCAAAGTAAACAAATGAATTTCAGTTAACTCATTCAACTATGTTCGTAATTTATATTTGCAGAAGTTTGCAAATAATGTTGTAAATCAAATTCATAAAAATATTTTAATAAGATTTTTAATATATATGTGGTTATCTACATTTTCAATATAATAATAAAACCAAAAAAAATGCTATATAATAAATAGTTGTTTAGAAAAAACAAATACTTTAAATTTGTCAATCCTTAGTATTCTTCTTTATTTTTTTATACACTACAATAAAGAAACACATTTGATAAAAATCTCAGATAAAATAATACTAAAAAATATCTATAGTATTTAATTTGAATATATCTTAATATTGACAATATAACAATATTTGACATAGAAATTAATATAATCAACTAAATTTATTCTTCTTAAGAAAATAAATTGTACAAACTAAAAATTGTGTGTATGTTTATCATATATATTGGAGAATTAATCTATTATTATTAGTTATATTTATCATATATATTGGAGAATTAATCTATTATTATAAATTATATTTAATAAAGTTTAAAGAAATAGTATTTAATATTCATACTTATAGTATGCCTATATCATTGTTGGCGGTTTTATTGATTGATTGTGTGAGAAATTTAGTTGGGTATCATGATTAGTTAAAAATGAAATCAATTTATAATCGTAACTTTTTTTCAGTTCTTTATTATTTATTCAAATAAAAATAAAATGATTTATTTTATTTTTGGAAACTATTTTTGTAGGGAAAATTTTTTTGGGAGGGGTTTTGCCTTTTAGTATATATAGATATAGATATAGATAAAGATTATTGAAAAACAGGTAAAAAATAAAATATTTTGTTGAAAATTAATGGAGATAATTGTCTTTTATTATGGATTATAGAAACTGAAAATAAGACCGACTATATTTATTGTATGAAATTGATTATTATAATTAGTATTAATTAATAATTATTTAATTAATCATAATGTATTTAAATAAAATAAAATAATAATTTTATTTGATGGAATAATTGTTCCCATCTTTTTTATTTTAAAATAATTGAAGAGATAATTTTTGTATACAAAAAATATAAATTTATATGTGAGGATGAAATTTGAACACAAAACCTCTTGAGTAGTCAAAAACTTAAAATCAGCACAATAGACCAACTCTATTATTCAGATTTCTTTAACAAATTTAGCTTAAAAATATACATATATATATTTTTTTTATAATTTTAGTGGTAACAATTTTTTCTAGACTTCTTTACTTTAGTTTAACTGAATGTGCGATGCACTTGATAACAATAAAATTTTATCAATATATTTATAGATTTTAGCTATAACAATAATGTTTTATCAATATATTTATAGATTTTAGCTTAATTGTACTAACATTATAAAATTTAACTAAATTGTAAATTAAAACTAACTTCCTATGAAACAACCAAAGACCCAATCTTTTGACTTATAGCAGGTAAATTTGAGGACTTAATTTCATGCTGACATTTGTATAATTATTTTGAAATCTATACTTTTTGCCATTAAAAAAAAATTATCTTTGGGATCTTACTTATAGGGAAAGATATACATTATATCTTAATGAATTTTAAAATAACAATAATTAACATTAATTAAATATTTTTTAATAAAATCAATTTTTCCTTGAGGCTATTGATATTTTTTATATTAAAATTTAATTCTTCTTGACCCATCATTCTTCGTATAATGTATTCGTTCTACCAATTTTTGCTCTTGAACCTTATATGATGTTTAAATTCACAAAATATAACTTAATTATAATATTATAATAAAACTAAATAAAAGGAATAGTAAAAGTTAAAATGAATATTGAAAAAAACTTAGTATTGAATGATATTTTTCTCACGTCAATACAAAATGACGCTACAATTGAAATTAAATATAAAGTTGAAAATACAATTATGCAAGAAATAACAATCATTAGAGAAATTATTTCCTTATATTAGGGAGTGAGAAAACAAAATATATAACATTACTATTGCAATCAAATATTTGGTAATCGAGAGTGACGCTGCGTTGTGAAATAAGAATGTTGTTTCTGATACATTGTGGACAGAGTTGTTAGTTGCTGCAACACAAAAGGAGAAGCATAAACTGCGGTATGCTGCCATCGTCGGAGAGAAAAAGGCATAATGGAATCTATAAACAAATATATACTAAGAATTACAAATCTCTTGCAATATGCCAATATAAATTGAAGGAAGAACAAAAACTTGGCATTTTATCAATAAATTGAATGATAAACAAAACAAATATTTGAGGTCTTGACAAACAAAGTAGAGACGATCTATATAAATAGCAAAGGTTGTACATAGAATTTCAAAACTGAAGGAGTTAGATGAAGGTTGAAGAATATTTATAGGTGATTGAGTAACAAAAGAATCAAATCAAATATGGAATGTTTACAATATTAGGAAAATTCAATTAAATAAAATTAATTGAAATGAATTAAGAAACGGCAATAATTAGGGCGTGACATAAATGAAAAAATCAGTGATTAAATGTGAAGTTTATATTTTTTAATACTTCTCATATGAAAATTAATTAACTACCAAACATTTTAAAATACATATTTTAAAAATATATGATTCATGCTTTCTCAAAAAAATAAATAAATAATAAAATAAAAATAGTCGCACCCTACAAATGTTTTACCCTTTTTATGATTGATTTATTACATACTATATAATTTTATTATTTATCTATAGAACAATGAATTTAATATTTTAAAATTACATGTGGTTTATCTTTTAATAAATAGAATTGATTTTGTAGTACTGTTTTTTCATTGAATCCTAATTTTATGGTGATATTATCATATCAATTACTTAATAAATGCAATGTATATATATACCATATTTGAAACAAATTACCTAATATGCTAATCGCTATTTTTGGTAGATTAGTTTAGGCGGGAAAAAATCTTTTGCTTGGGGTTCTACTTTTATTTATATATAGATTTCAGCAATTTTAAATTTTTTTTTTGGCCTGATTACTATTTATTTATTTGTTATGTTGTATGGATATATCCTTGCAGCAAGCCGTAGAGGTAGTGGTGATCTACAATGGCGTGTGCCGGAGTTCCATCGACCGCTTTCTCCGCCGTTTCTCTTTCAAATTCAAACCCATCAATTTCCCTCGGCCGGTATTACCTCTCCCATCTCAAACACTCTCCTAAACGAGCAAAATCCCCAGCTATCTGCGCTGCTCAGGCTGGCGTCACGATGAACGACTTCTTCGCAAACGACGATGCATCTGCTAAGGGGCCAGGCCAAGAGAAATGGGATTCTGCTCAGTACCAAGCCTTGCTCAACGGTGGTGAGCAGGTCACCTCTGTTCTCGAAGAAATGATCAAGCTCGTATGTCTTCATTCCTTTTTACAATATACTTTGAAAATTAGCTAGGCAAAGATGACAAATTTACATTTTTGCATCTGAGTTTCCTCCAAGAAAGCTAGTAGTGAGGTGGAAGAAACAATTTGGTTTGCCTGTTACAAAAATTGTTGTCCGTTTATGTTACTTGTGTAGATGTAGATGAAAGTGCAAATGTGAACCTTATCTTGTGCTTGACCTCTTCAATCGCCATGTTTGTTCGATAATCTTTTGACAATTTGGAGTTGGGAGTTCAGATTATAAAAAAGGAAATTTGATATGACTCATATATTCATCAAAGGGTTATTTAAATACTTTGTATTTAGTATTGTAGCCGCTGATTTCAATAATAAGAAGAATAAATTACTCCCTTCCGTTTACGTAGGCTATTGCCGAACCACATAATCTTGTGTTGATTCCTTTAAACTTTTCGTTTATAATTCGTGTGTTATATAGCCAATCGATCACAACAGAGAACAATTATTTTTCATAGTTTTATCCAGTATTTCCTTTTGGTGCATCATCATAATGGAAGCTTTTTAAAACATTTAACACCCATAAAATATTGAACCATGACATTTAGGATAATTTTTTAATGATATGATCATTTCTCTTTGTGTTTTGATAGGATAAAATAGTTTTACATTTCAGAAATTCCAAAGCATTTCATTGTACTGTCTGAAAAGGTCATACAATATGACCAGGTGCTTCATCGACTGCTTTTCTTGAGAAAATGTGCCAGTGCCAACCATGTAGCGTGACCATAACAACTACCACATCCACCAGAATGGTTGTCAATTATTCTATATTACCATCACTCGCCAGAAAAGACATGAATCCTTGAAGTTTGCTTCATGCTATTGGTATTCAAACTCAAAACCATTTTGTTTAAGCCTTAGGAATTTCTCATTTAATCTAGAACTCGGACCTCAAGAACTACTGTGTGCCTGGTAGTTATTATGGACTTATCATCAATCAATATCAAGAGCAAGTTGCACCTGAGAATATTGCTTTTTCAAGATATGATAAATTCCATAGCTTACCCATTTGTCCTTATTTTCATATTCTATTAAAATACATGTATTGATTTCAGTGTAGACATTAGTTCTACTGACTCTTTAACATATACGAGCAGTTGGAGGATATGAACATGGATGATGCATCTGAGGAGGTGGCAGTCCAATTGGCTGCTCAGGGAGTGATTGGCAAGAGAGTTGATGAGATGGAGTCAGGGTTTATGATGGCTCTTGATTACATGATACAGCTTGCTGAAAAGGACGAGGATGATAAGGTGATAATCGAAATGTCCTATCATCGCTGATTTTCTGGGCTTAACACTGTATCAACTCATCACTGACCAAAAACATGTCTTGGTTCTGTTTTTTTTTAATAACAATGTTTTGGCTCTGTTTAGGTAACTGGTTTCTTATATTTCCAGATATTTCTCAGACAACCGTGCATTTGATGTCCTATAGCTATAACAATTTTGTCATAAGAGTTTTATGGAACCAAAAGGAAAAAAAACAAAAACAAAAAACCAAATTCAGTGTTAAAACTAACTAGAAAAATTGTAAAGAATGGAGTACTTGATGTCTAAGTGCGACCTATTAATATCAGAAAATTTATTAAATTTATCAATGCAATCAAGTTGTTAAAAGTTTTCAGCCTGTTCATGCAGGTTGACTGAATGGAATAATTTCTAGGTTGCTTTCTGTCACTTAAAGGAGCATCAGTTTTATCTCTGATTTATATCTTCAAATGCTCTATATCTACTACCCTCTATTTATTTATTTATTTTGAAGGTATTCCATTACTCCAATTTGTAAGTGTATGTTTACAAACTATCTTCTGGATTAATGCAATGATGTGCAAATCATAACATTTAAGCTACCAACGTATGGGTAACATCTAAAATTTCAAGTTGGGACTATGGAGCTTTAGGTTTCCTGTTTCTAGGATATACTTCATCAAAATCACTAGGCTTCTCTTCTTCTAGTCTTCTATTGACATTCTTATTGTTTTAGCAGATCTTTGTTGGCCTTTTCCTGCTTATTGATATTTTCTTACTTGCTTGAAGTATGAGTCACGTGTTTATTCATTTCTGCTTTTCAGAGGAAGTCTCTCTTGGAGGTTATTAAGGAGACTGTGTTATCTCATCTCACGAAAAAATGCCCTCCTCACGTGAGAACTTGTCTAATCTACCTCCAATCGCTTCAGTGGCATCATTTCTTAAAGCTTCTTCTGATTGAAAACTCTTGTTCTACATGGTTTCAGGTTCAAGTTGTTGGTCTACTCTGCAGGACTCCTAAAAAAGAGAGTAGACATGAATTATTGAGGCGAGTGGCTGCAGGTGGCGGTGTTTTTCAAGGTGAGAATGGCACAAAAGTTCATCTTCCAGGGGCCAATTTAAATGATATAGCTAATCAGGCTGATGATCTTCTGGAGGTGCTTTCTTCAAACAACTTTACTTGCTTCTTTGATTTGTCAATTATCTTCCTTCTTGTGGTTGCGATTTCTATCTATAACGGGCTTATGAGATGAGCACTGTTGTTATTTTTCAGTTATGCAATAATTACTCTAAACACTAAAGCATGTTATATGATTCTATTTATCTATGCTCACGCGGTAGCCTTGGACTCGGTAATTGAATGCCCCTTTGGTGATATTCCTGTTTTTATGAAGTAAATACAAATAGTGGTCCAAGGGTTATAGCAGACAACCATACCACAATGAGATATTGTCTTTTCAAACTCACCTTCTGTGCCCATTCTTTAGAAGAAACGGAACAGTGCTATAATGGCTAAGTTCTAATTAATATCCCCAATTGCTTCATTGCTGGACAGTTGCCATCCTGTATGTTATCCTCATCCTAATTGTCGAACATATTAGAAGTACAATAAAATTATTATATCTTGAGCACCTTAGTCTTGGTTGTGAGTAATTATCCTGGGTTTATGCTGATTACTACTGTATAAAAACTCTACATGCTCGACTGAAAAATATTTAGGATCTGAGTCCCAAAGAGTCTGTGACTTGAACTTTTCTCTCTTTAATATGAGTTTGTTGTCATGGATCTTGTTCATTATGTTTGTGTAGTCAATGGAATCCCGCCCTGTCATTCCTGATCGAAAGCTACTTGCAAGGCTTGTCTTGGTCAGAGAAGAAGCAAGGAACATGATGGGAGGTGGAATACTTGATGAAAGAAATGACCGTGGTCTAAATACACTACCTGAATCAGAGGTGTTTATTTTTAATTTGATCATTATGGTATAGGATGAAATTCTTCTAACCGAGGTGCATTTTGTGGCAGGTCAATTTTTTGACAAAACTTGTTGCTTTAAGACCAGGAAAAACTGTACGCGACATGATAAAAAGTGTAATGCAAGGAAAAGATGAAGGTGCAGATAATTCTGAAAATGAAGATGGCACCGTAAACGAAAGGACTTCTGGAATAGCAGGAAGGGTCAGTTACTCTGTTCCTTTGACCAATTCTTCTTGCAAGAACCTAGTGAGCTATGTAATGCATGAATTTAACTCCAACTCATGATCTTCAGGGTAGTATTACTGGCCGTAAACCCTTACCTGTGCGCCCTGGCATGTTTCTTGAAACTGTTTCCAAGGTAACAGTTGATTCAAGTTTTTTTTTTAAAATTCATTTCTCTGTTAGTATTAAAATAGTAAAAGTGATGCTTAGTGAATTTAATAAAATTAAGGCTCTTTGGATTAATTTAATTGATTGTAGAAATTCAAGAATTCTGCTTTTCAATGCTCAAGAAACATTCAACAGAAAAAATCATTTTTTGAGTAACATAATATCTGACTAGTTTGACTATATGAGATGTGGTTTTTTGTTCACCTAATCTCTAGTTTTATTGGAAAAACAGGTATTAGGTGGCATATATGGAGGAAATATTTCAGGAGTCACAGCACAACATCTAGAATGGGTATTCTCTCTCACTCCCTGCACCTCCCCCCAACCCACACGCGCACACTTAGAACAGAGAGCATAATCAATGTAAAACTTACAGCATTCTTGCAATTATCTTTATGTATACAAGTTAACTTGCATTTTTTTTTTCATGAATTATATGTATGATCAGAAAAAAACATTGTAGAAACGTATGCTACCTATAAAATATAGAAACATGAATCAAATCTAAAACAAGTTGGAAAAGGAAAATAAATGCCTTTAGATCTTCAGCTATTTATGCTATGAAAAATGGTTTTCATGGCATCATGAAACAACGCTCCATGTTGGCTGTCCTTTGAAGTTCTGTAGTCCTCATTTTTATTTCTTTAAAGTGCTTAGTCGAATGACTGTATCTATCTGCTTTGCAGTGCATATGAACAAATGAAATATCTGTTGTTTAATGCTATCATGTATCACTGATGATCTCAAAACACACACGGCAGGGATATTTATGCGGTCTTGACGTACTTCAGTTCTGCTTCCACAGATTTTAGTTTCTAGCTTTTGCAGATCATTATGTGCTTCCTCATTGTGCAGATGCTGAAATATATAATTCTTGTTCTTGTCACAGGTTCATCTGAATACACTTCAAATTCTTCAAGAAATTGCATTCTAGCTCCCTCCACATCATAACAGTTCTGCAAGCTGGGCATATAGTTTCGCCTTTCTGGAAGGTTCTTATTTATACCAGGGGAGGTACCATTTTCTATGTACATTGTCCTTAGTGGCCAACATATATCAGTAATGGCAAGCTAGAAGCACATGTAGGAAAACCAATTGCCTTAGCTGCTCTCCCCTTTATAAGCGTAAAACTTGAATGTTTTGGAAAATCTACAAAATCGACTCTGAACAGTCTTTATCACAGTAAGACTTATTGTTGATATAGTAAGAAACCGAATATGCCCACGTTGAGAATGAGCAAAGCCATTGAAAGTGAGTACACATGAGGGAGATAGGAAACTTTCAGCCGTTTTGTCTAATACTTTACTCACTTTATGATGTGTCTTTATATACATATCATGCATCTGTTCTGTTGCTCGAAATAAGGCGCACATTCTTTGTCTTTACGATTAATTAGCTCCATGCTTTAGGTAAAACAGATAGAAAGTACGGTATAGTTACAGACTGATGAACTCTTTGAAAATCATGATATATTGCCTCATTGCTGCTTCCCTGATCTAGACGACCATTGCTGACCTTGAAACTCATTTGTTTACAACTCTGTTCATAAATAATTTAGCATATGAGCTTACAGTTATGAACTGGTGGAAGATATATTATGTAATGATGCATATAATCTTTGAATGATGAAGCAAATCAGAGATGAATGCATGTTGAGTTGTATTGTTTGTAGTGTGTGTGTTCATTTAAAGCGTGTCAAATCAGTAGCAATGATGATTGAAATCACAAATGGTGGGAAAAGCCATGTGTGGGGATCTCACACTTCATAAAATGATTCCGACTTTGTATATTGTATGTAAATCACAGCAAGCACGGCGATGAAATCGTGTTTTGTGTAATATTTTCGTGTTTTATGTGATGGTGTGTATGAAAATGTGTTTAGGTGCATCTGTTGGGATTTTCTCTTTTATAACAAAAGGTGAAGCACATGCTGTGTTGCGCACTAAGTGAACCACGTGCATTCTTGAGTTATTTAAAACTAGTTTAAATTAAAAAACTACACCACTTGCATTTATTATTATTTATTATTATTAATTTTAATTTTTTAAAAATAAGAAAACATATTATTTCATCGGTATGATATTATTTGTTTTTTATTTATCAAGTTCTCACAATTTTATTTTTGTACATATTTCAAAAGACTAATAATGGAGTTGTGTGGACTCATGTATTTAAGAAAATTCTCTCTTTCTTTTTTTTCAATGTAGTTTGGGTTTATAGTATCCAGTAATCTTTCCATCAAACCTAAGAATTAAATTCTCGTGACTTTTCTCGAAAATTACATGCATGATTATCCGTGACCTCTTTAGTCAAGCGATCCAATCACATCAATATTGAATGAAGATTTCTCACATGCTCGCCAAAATCTAGCACTAACCTCAGTCCTCAAGTTTGATTGAACCAGGTAATTGTGAGTTTCTCTTTCTTACATACGGCACCACCAATTGGGATTGGACTATCTTTAAAAGGAATATTTGAATTTAATTAATAGATGTATTGTCTTTAAAATATTATTTAATATCTTGTCAACTTTTAAAATGTCCAAGATGCAATTATGCATAAAAATGGTTTTAAATAATAAGAATTTGTATGGTATGTTCTATCTCTTATTGTTCCATATCTTGGATTAGGTCCACCCCCACAATGTAGGCAACCCTACCATGTTGTTTCAGTTTCTTTCTATGTTATTTGACCAACACTTCTACTGTTGCCTGTACTACACCTTTGTTGGCATTTTATCATATTTAAACATATTGCATCAATAATAATTTAAAAAAAAAAACACCTTGCACCTGTGGGTGTCCATCGATATCACTCATGGAAGCCTGATGATTACATTGTCAAAATTATTTAATCAAATACTCCCTCCGTCCCACCTCAATTGTCCCACTTTCCTTTTTTGTCCGTCCCACCTCAATTGTCTCATTACTTAAAAAGGCAACTTTTTCACACTCTACAATAAAATATTAATTCCACTCAACTTACTTTACACTCACACTCCTTGGTTATTGTGTCCAAAGTCACCGGGACAATTCAGCCGGACGGAGGGAGTATAATTTTCTTAATTTTGGATGAAGAAAGATATTGTGAGTAGTGAGTATTCTAATTGGTGTGTAATTGCATTTTATTACATTATTCTCACTTTTCCTAAAAAAAAACATCAAATTAAAAATGATTTTAAATTATATATATTTTATTTTATTTGCAATCTATTGAATTATAATATATTCCTATGTATATACACAATAAATAATAATGACAATAAATATATTATATTTGTAATTTAAATATAAGATTAGTCTAACTTAATACATTTAGTATTTTTAGAGAATATAAATATAATACTTTTATGGGATAATTTTATAAATCAAACTCTTATTTTGGTAGGCATTGTATTTGATTTTTTTTTTTTACTTTTATTAAAATAATGTCAATATTTAGATGTATGATGTAGAAAATGATATATTATAAAATAAAAAATATATAATTTGATCTTGATATTTCAACATAAGATATCATACATTACATTCGAGCATGCAGGTGTGTAGATCTAATTTGACCATAAAATGAAATATTACTGAAATTATAAATATCAAATTTGAAAATCCCGTTTTTATATTATTAAACAAAAACACATGAAATGGAATGGATGTGGGATTGAAGACTTGGTGGGTTATCAATTCAAACTTTTTAAAAAAGCCATGGAACTATTTATCAATTTCCCATGGTGGGCCTCTCAATTTCCAAAATGACAATCAAATCCTCCTTCTACCTTACGACAAATTGGGTCATCTCATTTTGAACTTCGCAGGGTCCGCCCCCGCTCAATCAAACCAATTATTAACAATACTACTCCATATGTTTCTCAATTAAGTTTCATTTTTCATCATATTAATTTTCTCTGCATTCTTGTAATAGAATTCTTTGTTTCCAATTATTATAATTTAAAAAAGAAAGGTAATTCATCTTTCTTTCTTTTCATTTTTTTTTACAAGTGAAATTTAATTTCGTAACAACCGTTCAAATAAGCTAATTAATGAATGCATAGCAAATAAAGTTAGGCAGCTAAGAGGGCGGTGGCACGAGGTTGTGTTGATTTATTGTATGATCAGTTTAATTATTTACAGCAGTAAGTAAACTACCTAAGCGCTTTAAACATCATTTAAAACATTAAATTAAGTAATCTAACGTTCCCAAAATCAATAATTGTCGAGTTCCAACAATTTAAAATAATATATTTTGTGAAAATTGACTTCTCTGATTTATTAATTTTAACCACTTAAACTCACTATATTCCAATTCATTCATCTAATGCGATCGATGAGAGTTCACATTATAGTAAATAATTAATTGTAATCGAATTCAACTAAATTTATATTTAGAGAATTAGCAATATGCCATGGCTAATTAAATCCCTTAACCTTTTCGCCTCCATCATTAAGTTGTGTCCTTTTCATCGATCAATTTAATTACTTTACAAAGTATGGACCCATAAACAAATAATTATCTTTATGAAATGATAATCACCCTAGGTTCTTTCACCCCCCATCCATGTGACAGTAATTATTATGAGAATATAACGGTCAAATTTCATGGTATGTGCATGTGTTCTTTATACTTAGAAAGTTGTTAATTTTGTTTATAAATAGAGATTAATGTAAACTTTGAGTTTCGTGGGACTCGATTATTAATCTTTCGGAACTCTAACATAGCTCCAGCACTGGGTTATAGTAGCTAATTAGTGACCGTTAATGCAGATTTAAAATCTGGTGAGAGTTGAAATAAGGGAGAGACATCCCTTTCGTATAGTTTGAATTTCCAATAATATATATATATATTTTTTATCTAATTCGGAAAAAGAACATATTTTTTAATATTTTATTGTCAACGTACAAGCGCATAATGCAGGCAGCGGTTAACAACAAATGGGGGGTAGTACCGTCAGAATTCGAATTCCCAAAAATTTGAAAAACTCACCCACTGACAGCTCGCTCCCCGTCCCCAGTAGTGTATCCTGCTCACTCAAACAACCTTTTTCTTCCTCCTCGATTTCTCCATTTTTCCTCTCAGATTTAATATTGTCGTTAGCTGAAGAGATCTCCGACGATTCATGGCTGGTTATGTAGGTGTTCTGGTCTCGGATCCATGGCTCCAGAACCAGTTCACTCAAGTGGAGCTCCGCACTTTGAAATCTTCGGTGAGTGTTTGTTTTCGTTTTGTTTACCGATGTTTCTGATTTTCGTAAGGTTGTGATGAGTGCGTTTGATGCAGTTCATGTCGATGAGGAGGGAGAGTGGAGGCGGTTTGAAGCTGGCGGAGCTGCCGGAGAAGATGTCCAGACTGAAACACGTTGGAGAGACGCTGACGGAGCATGAGAGAGCTGCGTTTCTGCAGGAATCGTATGAAAATTTGGACGTTGATGTGGATTTTGAACTGTTTTTGAGGGTAAAGATGAGCTTGGATTTGTGTGTTTTCTACATTCAGTTGGATTTTGATGGAACAGTGTCTGGAAATCGGATTGGATACTTGGAGCAATGTCAAAAAACATAGAGATCAAGATAACCGATTTGTTATCTCGTCTGTTTTTTGAGTTTCAAGGACATTGACATCTTCGATGTTGAGATATTTACAGTACTGTATTCTCTATATTTACTGGTAACCAAAGAAGTGAGGGCTTAAACAATCTTAACTTGGTTGTTTAGCTTTTATTCTCTCCGAGGTTTTTTCTCTGGTGGCGAGTTTTCTTTCAATGAGTATGCTTGTTTCCAGAGGTTTATGTGCTGGAATTTTTGTAATTTTGTGTCACCATTTCTGATTTCCTTTCTGATCCGCAAAAATGAGTGGCATCTCCTTAGAATTCGGGTTTGATATAAGATTTAGTTTCCAGAAAAGTGCTAATTCACTTATTCTCACATGAATTTGTTCTTGAGATCAGGATCAAGAGTTTCCAGTAAGTTGGAGGATACCGATGGATTTTCCTTAAAACTTTTCCGTTTTTGAGATGTAACAAATTATCATCTAAGCTCTAACAAGGCTGATTCTCGTCTTCATCGTATTCAATAAAAATCTTTTCCGCAATGAGGTGCAGTCGTGGAATATTTCCACCTTTTTTTTTTTTGAATCCAGAGAAGTTGTTCCTAGTTTTTGTAATAATAGTGTCCTATTATAGCTGATGCAGATTGCTTTATCTGATTTATTTACCATTTTGTGTATTAATTTAGTGAAATTTGGTTATCCTGTTACAGGTTTATCTGAAACTTCAAGCGCTTGCTACTGAAAGGAGGGGATGTGGTGCGAAAAACGCATCTGCATTTTTGAAGTCTCCCACCTCAACCTTGCTTCATACAATAAGCGAGTCTGAGAAGGCATCATATGTTGCTCACATCAATAACTATCTGGCAGAAGATGAATTCTTGAAGAAATACCTTCCCATAGATCCTGCAACAAATGATCTCTTTGAGTTTGCCAAGGATGGAGTTCTTATCTGGTGAAGCAGTCTAATGCTTTCTTAGTCCTGCTTTTAAATGCTGAGCATCGCTTCAAATAGTTAATAACAGAGAAGTGTCTCTTGAATGCAGCAAGCTTATAAATGTTGCTGTGCCTGGAACAATTGATGAGCGGGCTATTAATACAAAGAGACTGCTCAACCCGTGGGAGAGGAATGAGAATCATACCCTATGCCTCAACTCTGCCAAGGCAATTGGATGTACTGTAGTCAATATAGGGACTCAAGATTTTATTGAAGGAAGGGTATGTTTACCAAACTCACTTTATAGGAAAACGATGGTTATGATGGTGAATATTACAAATGATCATTCTGGCTTTTTGCTGGACTCTGTTTCTCTTTTCTCTGTGTGTTTCCTTTTGGTTTCTAGAAGAGCACAACATTTGGAAAATTAAGTTGCGTAATGCATATGCTGCTCTTTACAGATTTGCGGAACTTGTTTTGTCTAACTTAAGAGTCAGTTGACCAGTACTTTACTAATAGTAAGAGGCTAGAGCTTTCTCTCTATTTCCAGCTAGAGTTGAATAACTCATAGACAGACTGCATAATACTTTAAATGTTCACACATTATTGCAGAATAGGTGGCATCAAATGCAGTTGCTTTTTGAGAACACTGGTTCTGTTACTTCTGTAGACTATTTAAAACGTTCATGACAATATTGGTAAAATTGGTGTTGTATTAAATTTGTATTTGCTACTTGAGGACACTGTTTCTGTTCTTAGCCTCTTGGGATTAAAGATGTGTTTTGTTATTCTTTATGATTCATATTGTTGTGTTTCTTAAGTTTATTAGAATGTTAAAATTGATGCCTGGTAAACTCAAATTCTCTCTCTGTCGGCGAGGTTTGAAAATTTAATGCATCCACGTAGATGATGAGTTCATAAGTTCTGCAGAGGATTATAGTGCTTTCTTTTATAGTCACATTTATTGCTAATTAATATCTCTATGTTATGCTTACATTTTGCCTTGCTTGTGTCTAATTTGCAGAGGCACCTTGTTCTTGGGGTCATATCTCAAATTATCAAGGTAAGGATTGTTTCATTCTAACTAACAAGATAAGAAACGATCATTCAAGGGAACTTGAACTGTATGTAATTAGATGTTTCAAATGTTAGATATAAGGATAACTTTGTGGACTCATTACACTAAATGCTATATGACATCCAAGTTATATGTTGTTCTAGATACAACTATTGGCTGACCTCAACTTAAAGAAGACGCCACAACTAGTGGAGCTTGTTGGCGATGATAGCAAGGTACTCACTAGTGCATTCAACTGCACATATGCTTTTGCATATATGCGAGTTTTTATAAAACTACTTGCTAATATATAGGATGTGGAGGAGCTGATGAGCCTACCACCAGAGAAGATCCTGCTCAGGTGGATGAATTTTCAGTTAAAAAAGGGAGGATACTCGAAAACAGTTACAAATTTCTCATCTGATGTGAAGGTAAACAGAAATTTGTGAACACTTTGATTTCCAGCATTTTTTTTCATATTACAGAATGTTCTTTCTCGCCAAATATTTCAATGCTGCTCAGGCAGTTTTAATTGATTGTGGATGGAGTATTTAAGGCATGAGTCTTGTCATGATTCCTGTAGGATGCCGAGGCTTATGCTCATCTATTGAATGTTCTAGCTCCAGAACACAGTAATCCATCTACACTTAAAGTTAAAGATCCCCTAGAAAGAGCAAAGTTGGTTCTTGAGCATGCTGATAAGATGGGTTGCAAGAGATACTTAACAGCTAAAGATATTGTAGAGGGTTCTCCAAACCTTAATCTTGCATTTGTTGCACACATCTTCCAGCACAGGTGAGACACTGGTAAATTTTGTCTTGTAAAGTACATCCCCCCATAACCATTTTAATCTTTAATTGTTACTATGGTTTTTGTCTCGCAAAATAAATTAGAATGATAAATATTTACTTTGTGGCCGAGAATTGATTATTGCCCTTTTAAGTTGCTTCTATTAATACCAATTCAGGCTCTGTTCTCTATCCTGTCATTTCATATATAAACACAATAAACTTTGCATGAGTTCTGAAATAATTTGAGTTATTTTTGAAAGCATATATTAGTACAACTATAACTAGTATAGTTGTATTCGTCTTTAAACATCTTCATGCTTCCCCTTTGACCTGAAATCACCTACTTCAAAAATATACTACTTTATCAAGTTCAGTGTGAAATCTATTAGCCGTCATGAAAATCAACTTTTTCCATTTTTGTAGGTTATTTATGAGAGTGGTACATTACCTGTTGCAAATGTGATCCATTTTGGAGTTCTTTTTATTTTAGTTAAAAATTTATCATGTTCACTTTTTCTCAATCAAGCCTCCCATGTTTGGTCATTTTCTTTTCTGTTGCAATAGGTACCTGCTCCTTTTCTTGTATAGTTTTTTAATGGTATTGCTTACTGTTTACCTTTAAATTTATATGAAGGAATGGTCTCTCAACCCAAACGAAACAGATATCTTTTCTTGAAACTCTACCTGATGATGCACAAATATCCAGAGAAGAGAGAGTGTTTCGTTTTTGGCTAAATAGTCTGGGAAATTCTTCATACATCGACAATGTCTTTGAAGATCTCAGAAATGGGTAAGTGTTGCTACCAACATGTAACTACTTCAATCCTGCTTGGTTTTCTGCCTCATGGTGCCAAATGGGAAGTAAAAAACTGCAAAGTTCATCATTATCTTTGATTGCAACCCTGCGCCTTTTTTTTAAACTAGATTTGTCACCATTGTTGGATCCTCTATTAGTTCCTCAAAATAGAAGATTCTTATGTCTAAAAAATTAAAGAATAATTCTGTATTGATTCTTATAAAATCATTGTGTGCAGATGGATACTCTTAGAGTCACTTGACAAGGTGTCTCCAGGGATTGTTAATTGGAAAATTGCTTCTAAGCCACCAATCAAAATGCCGTTCAGAAAAGTAGAAAATTGCAACCAAGTTGTCAAAATTGGGAAGCAGTTGAAGTTTTCCCTTGTTAATATTGCTGGAAACGATATCGTTCAAGGAAATAAGAAATTGATACTGGGTATGCTCTTAATGACATCCTTCTATATAGACTTTGAGCTTATTGCAACTATTGTACAGTAAAATTTCTCATGCTAACAAATTCCTTGTCTTTATTTTTAGCCTTTCTGTGGCAGCTGATGCGCTTCAACATGCTTCAGCTGTTAAAAAATTTAAGACTCCATTCCCACGGCAAGGAAATAACTGATGCTGTCATTTTGGAGTGGGCCAACAGCAAGGTCAGAAATTCTGGGAGCCAGAGCCATATGGCCAGTTTCAAGGTATTTACTCAGCCAACATCTTCTTTCTGCGCATTTTAAGTATTATGATCCTTTTTTTATTCTCACTTTTGCGTTATATTTCTTAAAAGATAGAAATGCATAGTTAATCGTTCCTGGTGCTTTATCTGATGCTCAAACTCTATTCCTAGACTCGTTCAAAGAGTATCTTTCAATTCATGTATTGAATTATTTATTTATATGGCCTCCCTTTGACATATCAAATATCTGTCAGTGAGATTCTTATTCATCCAATGCTTGGACAAGCATGATTTTTTATTTAATAAATAGAATGATTTAATTTAAATCTCACTTTCAATATGCTCAATGTAACTTAAACTCATGACCTATTAGGCATGAGTAAGATGCTTTAACCACATGCACCCCGAGTTGGGGATTGGTCAAGCATGATATTTAATAATTCAGTGTTCCTTTGATAATAATGAGATCGATCAAGAGGAGTTTAACTATCTTTAGTTGAAGCTAATTCTTTTGATTTCACTGAGGTGACGACGTATTTTAGCTATGGCAGTTTTACTTTTACCTCTACCTGTTCATTTATGCTGATGATCAGTTTTTGTACCAAAATCTTTGTTGGGAGTCCTGAAAAGCTATCAAATTGCAGGATAAGAGTTTGTCTGATGGAGTTTTCTTCCTGGAGCTACTTAGTGCTGTGCAACCCAGATCTGTGAATTGGAGTCTTGTGACAAAAGGATCAACTGGTAAGTTAAGTTCAAATTTTATCAAATTCAAAGCAAGATTTCTAACAAAACGTGAATACTTTTATGCTCATTCATCAGAAAACATGATGCTACAGTAATTTTATTTTGGCTTCGTTTTCTCTTGCATTCATCTGAAGCTTGTGTTATTCATTCATATGTTTCTAAACTTGGAATGCTATAGAGGAGGAAAAGAAAATGAATGCAACCTACATCATAAGCATTGCAAGGAAACTTGGATGCTCCATATTTTTACTTCCTGAAGATATAATTGAGGTAATCCTTATTTCTTTTGTACCAAGCACTAGTTTTGATTCAATTTGCTAGTCCACCTTTTTCATATTCTTTCGTCTGCATGTACTACTAGGTAAATCAAAAGATGATGCTGACATTGACAGCAAGCATCATGTATTGGACCTTGAAACAACCCATTGAAGACCGACCCTCTGGATCTTCAGACACTGAGACCGGAAGCCTCGTGGACTCCAGCTCGAACTCGACCGTGGACGACACTGCTTCTGAATCATCAACAGATGACAGCAGCAGCAACTGATGGTGCAGTAAAGAACCGTAGAAACAAGTAATATATATATATATGTATTGATTCTTGATTGGAAATTTTGGAATGGTTAGTGATTTTGAAGCCTGTAGAAATATTGAGCGATTTGAATTCAGTTTTTCCATCGAAGCAGAAAACAGCACACCGTTGTATAGTAAGTCATAAACGTGTATTTGGATTGTTATACAAGAATGCTCCTTGTACAACATTTGATTACAAAATTTGTTGTGTGATTTTTGCAAGTTCACCATACTAGACTTTCTTCTGCCTAAAATGTTTCAATCCCATGTGGTATTTTATTTTCTTCATCCATTTCATTTTATGCATTTTTCACTGTATTCTATTCTAAAATTTTCACTTTCTCTAAATTCTATTCCAATAAATTTTTATTAGGTAATTCTATCTTATATTTTGATTCTTTTCCCAAATTTTGTTCCAACAATTTTTTATTCTGTAATTATATTCTATATTTTTATTCTATCAGTTAATTTTTTTCTGAATAATTAACGGATTTTAAATATTATTGTCTCGATCGTTTTATTTCATGTGATTGTCGATGTGTTATCCATGTATATATTTATTTGTTTTTTTTTCAATTAAAATATTGCTCGTAGATAAAATAAAATAAATAACGTCGACAACCACATTGAATTTTTTAAAATTGAGAAAATTTAAAATATATAAATAAATATCTACGTGGATGACACGTCAACAATCACATAAAAGAAAATGATCGAGTCAACAATATTTGAACTTTTTAACTATTCGGGATAAAATTAACTGATAGAATAAAAATATAGGATAGAATTATCGAATAAAAACTTATTGGGATAAAATTCGGGGAAAAAATCAACATATAGGATAAAATTATCAATTATCTGATGGAATTTTTTAAAGATATAATTCGGAGAAAATGAAAAATTTGGTATAGAAAAACGAGTTTCCCTTTTCACTGCTAGTATAATTCCATGTTTCATCATTTTTATGGTTATTATTTCACAATGTAATTTAATATAAAGTAAATATATAAAATATCATTGCATTAACTTGAAATTAATTAACAGTATTTCTTCCATAATTTAGTCGTGTGACAGTGAGCAGAGTACTGTATATAGTATATATGTTAAAATTATAAGACATGTATATTTTACATTTGTGAATAAAAACTATTTTATTCGCTATTCATAATGATTAAAACAAAATCTGCCTCACTTCAACAACTAATTAAATTTAAATTGTTAACTTACTAAACACTAGAGAATACAGCATACTCACTTTTTATTCCTCAGGCCATCACCCTTAACAACACCTGTTGGTGAGTCAGAATGCAACACAAGAGTTGTGGTCCTAACAACAAATGTGATTAAAGATTGATGAAGCATATCCCACCTCGAGCTGCAAGTAATTTAAATATTTTGTGTGTTTAATAAATTATATGTTCAAATTTCAATAAAAATATTTGAATGAGATGAAATTTAAATTAACCATTTTATTTTTTTAGAGAATTGTCGATTCAGGACACAAAAGATAGTTTAATTATTGATTCATGATTCAAAAGATAATTTCTTAATTCAGGACCCGAAAGATCATACAATTCTCAATTCAGGATCTCATATTAGGTCTGATGCATCATCAATTTATTTTTTTACTGAAAAAATAAACATTATCAATTCAAGACCCGAAAAATAGTTTAATTATTGATTTAAGATTCGAAAGATGAATTCTCAATTTAGAACTTGAAAGATCATAAAAATTCTCAAATTCTAAATTGAGAATCGTGTGATCTTTGGGGTCATGGATTGAGAATATTTGTGATCTTTCAAGTCCTAAATTGTGAAATCATCTTTCGAATTTTGAATCGATAATTAAACTATCTTTCGGATCCTAAATTAACAATACTCCTTTAAAAAAAAATAAAAATAAATTGATGAAGCATGAGGCCTAATCTCCCACTCTCTCTCAATATATATGTTACATCCATGCATGTGGAGTGGTTGGCTATCTTATCTGTATTAAATACATGCATGCATGCACCAGCCTAATTATGGGATTAGTTAAGCAGTCTTAGTATTGAAATGTCTATTTCTATAATATATATATCCCTACAAAGATCTTCCTCTTTCCCATTCTTGCACAAAAATTCCATCTATGACAATGTTTATCTTCTAATTTTTTTTAATTGAAAAATTAATTGTATTATATCCATCCCTTCTCCACTCGTAATTTTTCTTCTGGCCTTTTTGGGCCGTCAATCACGCCATCCCATCACTCAGGTTATTTATTAGGCCCATCTAATAACTTGGTCCAACTTCCAATTTTTTTTATTTTTTTATTTTTTATTTAATTTTTTTTCCATTTCACATTATCCTCATTTTTGGTAGATAATATAATATTATTTTACAAAAATTGATTTGTTTCATCTTCATTTATTTCCTTTTTGGGGAATTTTTATGTATGTGATTTCTTTAAAATGTATAGTTTTGTATGTTACTCCATCCGTTCCGGTTACATGGTCCAATTTGAACTTACACGTTTGTCAAAAATTATTTAATATTTAAACAAATTTCCAACATTATTCTTATTTAAAGCATTAATTAACCTCTTATTTTCATAATATTATATTTAATATTCTCATTTTTCAAAATTATTCAGGGATGTAATGATAAATTATCATATAAAAATAATACCAAATATAGAAATTGGACTATATAATTGAAACATCCTAAAATAATAACCTGGACTATATAATCTGAACGGAGGGAGTATATAATATGCCCACCTTATTAGGCCATTAATATACACTATAATGAAAAATGAGGAAATTGTAATAGTACTGGTTCAATTTTCAAGGAAAGCTGGTGCTAATATCAGAATAAAATTTGATGGAATTCCTAGTTTCATCTTTTAATCAGCTTGCTTCGATACATGTTTTTTCCCAAAAATAAACCCTGTAATAAATTAACAATAATTGCTTAAAATCTGAATGGGAATATGGAAATTAAGGGTTGGGTTAATTGGGAATTAGAAATTGATTTGAAACAGTTAGAATTATTGGGATAAGTTGAAAACTTGAAATTATAGTTTTGTTAAATGCAAGATTAGCTCAGACAACTTTCGCAACAACTCAACATATACAATTAAATTAATGATTAAGCATGCGATGCTTTTCATCTCAAAAAGTTGCATCTTAATTTTGCCTGAAGCAACCTTAATTATATTCACAAACACATATTCAAATCACACTTGCAACATTTGAAGTCTCCTACACTTTAGTAGGTAAAATATTGATCAAATTTGAATTCTTTTTCCACAATTTATATCTTTCAAATTAAATACTATATCTACAGTTGATGATGATTAGATCATCGGTTGGTGGTGCATGCTCGTATCTACTAATATAATAAAACAAAATAGTTTAACATAATTATCACTTTGTCATTTTCCCTCCAAAAAATCAACATTGATATTATTTTTTAATATATTTTTATTTAACAACTTATTTATATTTTTTCTCACTATTAATAAACTACTTCATACTATATTTAGATTGGTAATTTAAAATTATAATTTTTATTCCATATTTTAATTACTTATCAAATTTATATTATTTTTTTAAAAATTAGTTTAAAAACTAATTTTTCCACACAAAATGATATTATTCAACTTTTAGAAGATATATATAATATCATAACAAATTAATTCTAATTATGTTTATCGAACTCTATATCTAAATAATAAACTTTATATTATTATTTTATCAATAATAATGATGATTAAAATTAAGTATAAATATATAATATTGTGAAGTATACTCAAATATTATAAAATGAGGTATTATATAATACGTATTAGATCGCACAAGGCGCGGGTGTAAAATCTAGTTATTATATTATATCACAATATAGTCTGGCCTTAAACACATTGATATTACTGAAAATTCATACAAATAATAATAATTTAATGAAAAAAAATATTTTGATTGTTGTAACCGCATGCTCATCATTGACATAATATTAGTTGTTGGTCCCGAAATCAGAGTAATATAATGAGCAACTGAATGAGTTTGAATTGCACTAGTTTTCCGATACTGACTGAAACTCAATTTCAGGTTATCGAAAGGAGTAAATTTAAGCTCAGAAATGATTAAGTAAGTTTTAGAGTTATATGCTTCAATACTTGACTAAGTATTGAAAGTTTCAAAGTAAGCTTAATAAACTTAAGTACAGAAACTTAAAGAAAGCGAGGAAAATGACACAGAATATTATAGTGGTTCAGACATAATATCATACGTCCACTCTTCCGAACTTAATCGAGAATTCACTAAATTTCAGGTTACAAGCCTCCTTATGATCTATGGTCAGCCCATCGGAAACCTCCGTCCTCCGGTCTGCTGACGTCACTCGCCTAGGAACTCCTTCCAAGTTGGCACTTCTTCAGGTTGAAGTGAGGACGCACCCCGCAGCCTTCTTCCTAGTTGGTTGGATGTTTCCTCGTTCTTCCCAGAACTAAGTTTTGTTGGCTAGACGCATGTGAGAGTCAGATTCCCAGAGTAGGAACTAGCTGCTATAAATATAACTTTAGGAAAGTTATATTCACCGAAGTATAGCTTCAGCTTTAAGCTTCAGCCTCGTGTTTTGTGTCACGTAGCACGGAATGATTAACTTGAGTTAGGAACTCAAGTCTCGTGTTAAGCACACATAATATCAGAGAGATTTGAGTAGAAAGATTGGCAGACTGTCGGCTTAGCTTTTCACGTGATTCTTGTATATTCTTCTTTCGAAATGTTGAGCTATTTATAGGCGGCTCGACACTTTGAATTATGTCCGTTAGACATATAATTCAAGTTGTTAGAGACATAGATTGAAGCATCCAATCACAACTATTCTTCATAGGTCTGCTCTGCGCTGCTTTGAAAAGTTGTCCTAGCATTGTACTTCCTCGTACTGACTTTTACTTATCATTTAATCGCCTTTAAGTCTGGCTTCGATTCTCCTTGTTTTCCTCGTGCTTTTGAAATAAGGACCTCCATAGTGACATTCCATAGTCAATATGTCCACCTCTTATACTGACTTTCTAAAGTCAGTATGGTACCCTCTATACTGACTTCCCAAGGTTGGTATAGGTCATCGCCAAACTTAGTGAAACTAAGTTTCAAGTACGACTCCTTCAAATCTCGAGCATCTTCTTCGCTCGATCTTCAGCACTTAGATCTATTACAACTCAAGCAATCGTATACAAAGATTACATTATAGAACTCTAAAAACTTAGTACTAAAGTAAGTTTTGACATATCAAAACATCAAATTAAGGAGGGAACTAGAACTTAGTTCCTAACATTAGGTATTTTCAAAATTAAGTTCTTAGTAGTATATTACATTAGATCATGAATATATTTTCTTAAATATATATTACTATGAATAAAATCTTAATCAATTGCAAACAACTCTGAAAAATCTATGACTAAACTCCAAGTGAAATGAATAATATTATATATATTAATTAAGAAGTTGAATACAATTAATTAATTAATTAATTAATTAATAGCATCTAATACTTGCCACTAGCTAGGCATTTCACGTCACCTTAATTATTGGCAAGTGGCAACAATATAGGAATTTGATACCATAAAACGAATTTGATTCGTTAAGGTCAATAGCTGCATATATATAATCAAAACTTTAAAATAATAAATAAAATAGTTGTATGAATTTTGTGTCACTACAACTACTGGAGAATTAAATATTAGATGATTGTATGCAATTGTGGATAACCTTCATATTTGGGCATCAGATTCCAATCAAGATAAGGTAAATCTAATTAGCATCCACAATTAAGATTAGCTATATATATATATATATATATATATAGGGGTGCACTATGGTGGAAACCATATCTTAGATGTGAAATAAGACTTGATCTTAACCTTTGATTAATAATATCAACGTGCCAGATTTATTTTTGAAACTGAAAAAATTCGATGCAATAAAAGAACAAAAAAATTGCATAAAAGGGTTACATGGTAAATTTGCAGCTCCCCATATCTTACCCACGATTTAATTTGCTAAAATCTCAGAACAGTTTTAAATTAAATATGGGACGAGATCAAGAATTAATGGGGCGGTTATCTTGAAAATTTATTGTATAATTTTATCGAATTCGCTGCAGTATTAAGAGATAAAAGTTGCAATATTAAGAGGAAGAAGTTGCATTACGTGATTTTTTTAAAAACAAATTTATATATGCACGACTTTCACTGCTAATTTTGTGGAATTTGATTTCTAAAATACGTCATTTCAAGATTAAATTATATTTGCTTCCTAATTTAATGGGATTGGTTCTCTGAATTATAGTATTTCAAAATTAATTTCATTTTCTTCAGAATTTTCTAAAAAATTGCAGTATTTAAATTTGCTGCATAATTTAGAGAAAAAATTGCATTATTTAGAATTCAAAGTTGCATATGTAGTTATTTTGTTTTGTAATTAAAATAATATTTACACGATTTTCCCCTGATTTTGTGGAATTTGATTCCTAAAATAATATATTTCAAAATTAGCTAATATTTACTTCCTAATTTTATGGGATTGGATCACTAAATTTTCGAATTTCAAATCAATTTTTATGTTCTTTGGGATTTCAAATAGTAAGTAATTTTAAAAGATCATAAATAAAATTCAACTTGTTATCAATAAAAAATTGCATTTTTTATACAATTTAGTTGCAGTAAATGATATAATTATTTGCAATAATTTAATGTCTACTTCACGGATCCATACAATTACACAAAAAAAGTAAATTTAAATTTTTTAAAAGCAAATTACTATCATTGCTATTATTATGAAAATCATGTGCAGTATTACAGACATAATTACTGCATATTTCGTGACAGTAGCATCTTTACTAAAGACAAGAAAAAAATAGAAATATCACGCGACAAATACAAGCAGTATGTCACGCCCCGATTTATAAACAAGACTTAAATAAGAGAAATGAGGCACATCGGGTACGAGACTTGCAGTTGAGATATCAATTAACAAGAAGAATTTAAGCAAAAGAGAAAGAATCACCACACTTATCCCAAGTTAAGCAAAAGATATTAAAGGGGTGCCTCCTCAAGAAGGGATCGTAGCTTCTTGAGTAACCAAATATCAGAGTATTTTTGATGTCATCAAAAGGTTAACAAAAGATAAAGAGTTTCAGCAGCGGAAAGTTATCAATGAAGTATGTATATGAAGATACATACTTCAGTATCTAACTATTACAAAAAGAATCTTCAGCTCCACTTCGACTGCTGCCTCTTACTCTCGCTCCAAAAGCTTCTTTTAACCTGCGCATTTTAGAAATAATGCGAGGGGCTAAGTACAAATTGTACTTAGTGAACATATGCCCGAAAACATACATACATATAAGTTTGTCATGCCTTTTTATCGGGTCGCACATGGGGTTTTAAGTTTGAAATCCTCCCATTGCACCAAAACATTTCATGAATGAGCATGCTCCTTTTTACTTTGTTAAACTATCTGCAAATGATTATGTGACTGGGAGGTGGCCACCTACCACAGTCACAATGCTAGTCCGAGTAGGGCATGACCCCTAACATGTCAGCATCATAGTGCACTAACCCATGGTATCTCTTTCACTACCTGGGTACGATCGATAAGACTATCAAAACGCAGAGTCAACATCCACGTTGAATACGTTTGATGTTCTTCTCTGAGTGGGGTTCCCCCACTGAGAGGACAGATAGCAAACACAAAACAGTAGGCAATGACAAAGCAGTTTAAAACAAAACATTTCATTTCATGCTTGATATGCTTTGAAAAGAAAACATCATTTTCATATTTTTAATTTGGCTCACTATAT
Source organism: Plectranthus barbatus (assembly GCA_026898455.1). NCBI lineage: Eukaryota > Viridiplantae > Streptophyta > Magnoliopsida > Lamiales > Lamiaceae > Plectranthus > Plectranthus barbatus. Next base: position 948,168 of record JAPKLW010000035.1, on the reverse strand, counting down.
AGGGGTAAAAGAAAGCCCACCTTGAGTAGGTGCGGTTACGTGATTGGTTGTTCTAGCAATTGATCTTCTCCTTCCCCTTTCCTATTACATAAGGAATACGAGTAAATCCTCAAGGGATAATAGGTTATTTAAAATCTAACTCATCAATTAATTCTAGACTCTTAATCGATCTTGGACTTCTCAATTTGAGCCATCGGATAAGGATATGTGAGAATGACTTTGGCAGTTTAGTTTGACGAACAAAATAGTCAAACGTTACTTCAATAGCTCGTGGTTCAACATCGAGCATTAATTCAAGGAACATGAATAATAATTCAATTTGATTGATCAAAACAAATGACTTCGTCAAGTGACTATGCACTTTCAAGAGTTTAAGATTGAAAGAAGTTTCATTGTGAATCATCGTACATTGCTTGAGAGTATAAGAACTCATCAAGTTGTTTCAACGAAATAATCGAGGAGATTATTGATCTTAGATGAAGATCAAATTAAGATTTCAAAAGTTAAGGTTTAACAAGTTTGATTTAACAATAAGCTTCAAGGAAGTTCGAGTTACAAGTGTTTGGTCAAGCAAATCAAGTTGATTTGTACTGAATGGATTCTCGGAGAGGTTATAAGAGATAAAATCTCTTCGTCGATTGATACAAGAAATATCAAACGAAATCAATTTGGATTTGAATTAATTGAATGAAGGATTTAAAATTTAAGGAAATGTCATTGGAGTTGATTGGTATGAAGGGTATCGAAAGGTATGAAAGATAAATCGAATCGGCCGAAGAAAAAACAAAATGTGGGGAATTTCACTCTGTCATGACCGAGATGGAGTGCATCTCGACCGAGATGGATGTATCGACCGAAATGAAGTGTATCTCGACCGATATGAGCATATCGACCGAGATGAGATGCATCTCGACCGATATGAGCATATCGACCGAGATGAAACACATATCGACCGGAATGAAAAGAAATCGGCCATCTCGACCGGGATGAAGTTCATCTCGACCGATATGGACATATCGACCGAGATGGCCTTCATCTCGCCCGATATAGCCATTTCGATCGAAATAGAGTCTATATCGGCCGAAATAGAGGCTACATGTCTTCCGGCGGAAATTTTTGTTTTTGGCTCAAACGGTTATCCGGGCTCGTCCAATCGATTTCTAACAACACCAAATAGTTTTCTAACAAGTATAACGAGTCTAGACATGATTTAAACCATCAAAACATGTTGGAATCGAGATTTAACCGCAATATTACCATATTTAACAAATATACCAAAAATGCTCCAAAATCAATACAAATCGATTCCTAGATAGATATATCGTCTCTAGGCTCATAATATAACATGCTAAACATGCATACGTACTCATAAACTCAATATCAAGCCTAGATCATGACATTTATAAACTAGGGCATAAACCATAACATGCTTAAATCAACAAAATAGCTAGAGGGAGGTTCGATTTATACCTCCAGGACGCTTATAAGTCCTTGTGAGCTCGATCAACCTTTGATTTCTCTATTTCTCACTTCAAAACAAAAAGGAATAGAAATCTAAGGTTCGAAATGGAAAGGAAACGAAGAGAGGGTTCCGAAAAGGTATAGTTTTACCTTAAAAACTTCTCGCCGGAGCTTCATCGGAGCTCGCCGGAATTTCGCCGGAGTTTCGCCGAAAATTTGTTGGAGAGAAATATGAGAGAAAGTGAAAGTAAATCTTGTGAATGAAGCCTTCTATTTATAGAAGGGAGGCGAGGGTAATTTTGGAATTTTCGAAAGTCAAAAAGGTTAAAGTGGTTGTCATTCGCTTGTCACATCGGTCACTTTAACATCACCTCACGTCAACTCCACATCTCTTCGCGTCATTGCACGGGAGACCGTTATATTTCGTCTACCCGCGAATATTTATCGATCGATATTATCCCGATATGAAAATGTCGGGTCATCAAATAAATTATTGACGTTAATTATTAATTTAATATTTAATTATTCTTCTTGAAATAAGATTGGCAATTGAATAAATGCCCAAAATAATAAATTTCCAAATCAAATCGATCGTATAGCTTCGAATTAAATTCGACGGCAAAATATAAATTTCGGAAATTCGATAAATACATTTAAAATTTACGAGGGGCGTTACACAGTAATAATAAAAAATTGCAATATATATGTTCTATTTATGCTTGTTTACAGGCGGAATAACTGCATATATTTTTTATGAAATTATATACTAAAATTTCGAATTCAACCAAGAAATCAAAAATCAGAAATTCACCAAAGTTCAATAATTCCACCTTCAGACTAAATTCAATATTTCGACTTCAAACACCAAACCCCATTTCTCAAATTCTCACAGCAGCAAACAATCAGAAACTCAAATCTGTCACTGCAACTGCAGCCAAAAACTGCAAATAAAGCATGTATATATAAATAAATACCCAAATAAAAAACTTCAAAATCCGACCGAAGAGATTAAGAAAAGAGAGAGAAAAATAAAATCTTTCGTCAAGAAATTCAAAATCTTGCACAGTAAAAAAGGTGTTGCAATTTACAATAAGATTACTGCAGAAGGAGTTAGAACGACGAAGGGACGAGGATTAAATAATGACATAAATTTACAGAATTAATTCGAAAGAAATCTGAAAATTCTGAACTCGTACAAAACGTCGATCGCTCAAACTGAGAAAATCCCCAAATCACACAATACACCGCGCTCACACGGCGGAGGGAGGTTGCGATCCGGAGTGGCGCGCTCACAGCAGGTGGTGGAGGGTGGAATCCGGTGGAACCAGGCTCACGGTGGTGGAGAAGAAGGAGCTTTCTTGAATTTCTTGGAAAAAATTGGAGGGGAGAGAAGAAGGAGAAGAGAGAATGGAGGCGTCGAATGAACAAAATTATGGAAGAGAAAGATTTGATAAAATAAATTGAGAGAAAATCATGCAAATAGTTATGGTATGAAATAATTAAAAATTATAATACCCATAATACCCTAAAATATTAATAAAAAAAGTAATTAATTAAATAATAAATTAAATCTGGACTGTTAATAATTATATATGGATGATATAGATTCGTTCCCAACTTCTGGGTGGGGGGTCACATATATTTACTCACATATATATATATATATATATATATATATATATATATATTACTCCATATACTGATTTTGATATGTAGCAACAACCAAAATTCTGATGCTCCCAACTATTTATATTTGACAAAAACTTGTGTTAGGCAGACCTAAACGGTTTAGGCGGGTTTTATCCTACCCAAATGGGCTGACCCATCCCAATTAGGGTTTATTAATCCCAATTAGGGTATATTATATGAGTTTGGGCTTGGGTTAATGGATAAAACCCGCCTAAATCGTTTAGGCCTGCCTAACCCAAGACCTTCCCTTTATATTTTTGTATCTATCTATTTCAACTAACATAGGCTTTATATATATATCTTCGCAAACATTAAAAATATAGGTATGGTTATTATTTTTCCTCGAGATTGAATTCCACCAATATTTACATTGTAATATTCATAAATATAGTTATTATTGATATTTACAAACAAACGGTAAATCAAATTATGTATTTAAAAAATAAACATGCTCACTCTGATTATATATTAATGTGCTCACGGAGTCATGAAATTATGGTTGATGTGATAATAAATTAGAATTATTAAAAATAATTAAATTAATCCATTTCACCATTAATATTATATTGTCACATTAATCAGTAGGCACAGTACTTAACACATGCTCGTACTGTGTGTTCGAACATTTTTGGCATTAATAGTTGCATGCCGTCAATGACCATATACATGAATAATATTATAACTAATTTTCATATATATAGATATAAATATATAGAGATGCGATCCAGTGAAAACACCTCTTACCATAAGAAATAAGAACTAATTCTCGCCATTGATTTTGATGAATGTACGCTTATTAGAATTTTCGGTCATTTTATCTCAAAAAACCTGCATTATAAGGTATTTTTGTCATTTTATACATATTTAAGATTATATTTGCATATTTAACCTCGACATGCATTATATATCTAACAAACATGCATTATATACCCAAGAAACATGCATTATATACCTAACAAATATTTTCCTGCATTATAATATGATATTACTCTTATTTTAAAACAATATTACTATCATTATACGATATTACTTCCTTCATTATATATGGTATTACTTTTGTTTTAGAGAAAAATTATATTACTTTCATTATAGTGCATATGTTATTACTATATAATACATAACAAGTGCATATATAATGATGAATGATGAATGATGATTTCGCTGAAATAAACATGTTACATTTTATCTATCATATTCTGCATTATATACTTAACTTCATGCATTATATTGTACAACTGCATTCATTATATAAGAAATTCGTGTACTGTTACGAGAATTATGCATATTATATATGGTATTACTTTTATTTTAAAGAAAAATTATATTACTTTCATTTTAATGAATATGTTATTGCTATATAATACATGACAAGTGCAAATATAATGATGAATGATCATTTCGCTGAAATAAACATGTTGCATTTTATCTATCATATTTTGTATTATATACTATAACTTCATGCATTATATTGACCTCGACATGCATTATATACCTAGCTAACATTCATTATATACCTAACAAACATGCATTATATAATATAGTAATATACATTTATATAATATAACAAAAAAATTCATAATTAAAAATAAGTAATGTATGATCAACTTTTATAACAACTATAATATTATATACAGTATGCAAAGATAATGAATTTTAATTTTTTTTATCTCGCAGGAAAAAATATATTGCATTTTATCTATCATATTCTGCATTATATAATATAACTTCATGCATTATATTGTACAACTCCATTAATTATATAAAAATTTGTGTACTGTTACGAGAATTATGCATATAATAACTAATTTTCATTTTTATGCTGATTTTTAAATCGAAACATATGCAATAGGGATTTCGTTTGAAAGTGAATTAAATTACCTTTAATTTGATATATGATACATTAAAAAATAATCTAAATCGAAGAAGTTATGATCATTTAAAGATTTAGAACGATTTTAGAGGAGAGAGAAAAAATATTGCAAAATTACCCTTTAATGCATGTTTTACTACACTATAATGCAAACGAGATTCATTTAATCTAGAGCGTTGGATCACAATTTGGATGGCCGAGATTGATTCTTATTTTCACATGGTAAGGGGAGTTCTCATATGATCACTCCCTTAGATATATATATCTATATATACAGGGAAAATAGGGAAATATATCCCAATCATTTACATATTAGGGGATTTTATCTCACTCTTTTGTTGTTAGAGAATTATATCCCACACTTTAATTCTCTTAGGGAATTTTGTCCCATGTCCCTGACTAGGCCGTTAAGTGCCACGTGACATTGATGTGGCGCTGACTCACTGCCACATATTTGCCACGTAGTATTTTTTTTATTTTTTAATATTAATTTAATTTTCTTAAAACTTTTAATTTCATAATAAATATATATTTTTTAAATATTTATTTTTTATAATATTTTAATAAAAATAAGATATATAAAAATAATAACTTTTAGTTGATGTTTTTTTAATAATATTTTAATATATATATGTATATATATATATGCGTACGTAAACAATAAATATTTTTCTTAAAAATTAAAATAAACAAACGTATAAAAATAAAAACACATTAAATATTACATTATAATATACTAAAAAATAAATTAAAATAATCATTCAATGCCTAGAACTAATTTTATTTAGTTTTATTATCAATAATCTTTTCTATTAAAATAAATTAAAATAATCATTCAATGCCTAGAACTAATTTTATTTAGAACTAATTTTATTTAGTTTTATTATCAATAATCTTTTCTATGGCCAACACTTGTTTAAAAATATTTTTTAGTTTTGTACATACTTTTCTATGGCCAACACTTGTTTAAAAATATTTTTTAGTTTTGTACATACTTTCATTGATATTAATTTTCAATTTTAATGATAATTAGGTTTTTTTAATATATTATAATTAAATAATTAATGCTTATTTTTTTTCAATAATATTTTTATATTTATTTAAAGTATTACTATTTTTATATATCTTATTATTATTAAAATATTATAAAAAACAAAATATTTAAAAATATATATTAATTATGAAATAAAATTTTTTAAAAAATTAAATTAATATTAAAAAATAAAAAATGCCACGTGGCAAATATGTGACAGTGAGTCAACGCCACATCAATGCCACGTGACACTTAACGGCTTAGTCAGTGACATGGGACAAAATTCCCTAACAGAATAAAAGTGTGGGGTATAATTCCCTAACAAAAAAAGAGTGAGATAAAATTCCCTAATATATAAAAGATCTATTTTCCATATATATATAGATGTAGATGTAGATGATAAAGGTATGATTTCCAGTTAGAAGGGTAATTGAGATTATGACGCAAACTAAATTATTGATGTTGTGGAAAGCATTGACAGTGGAGGTTTATTAATATAATGGTAGAGATCATGTTTCAAACACACACACCTTCAAAGTCAAGATAAATCATTAGTTTTGATTTCCTTTCCACAAACTAATTACTAATTAATCTAGGGATGGTTCGGTACGGTATACCGCACATTTTTCTCCATACCTTATACCTTATCGAAATTTTCGGCATGAGGAAAACTCATACCGTTACCGTACCGAAATTTTCGGTATACCTTAGTTCGGTATACCGAATTTTCGGTATGATTTCGGTATGAGTCGGTATGGTTTCGGTATGAGATAATTTATATACTATTACTTCGACATATCGAATTCTTGAAATGATTTCAATATGATTTTGACATGACATAATTTATATACCATTTATCTTATCATTCTTCCAATATACGGTTAACATACCAAAATTTTTTGATATACTTTTCAATATACCGTTAATATACCGATTTTGTTTTATATATTTTGATTTTTACGATTTTTTCTGTTGATATTTATTTTAGAAATATGTTTATATCAATAATATTGTTAGGTGAAAAGAGAAGATATGATTTCAATCTTAATTTATATGATTTTATTTTTAATTTATTATTTTTAAAATAATAATAAAAATAAAAAATATTATTATATTTTCGGTACGGTATGTGTCGGTATGCCTTCAATATTAGGATTGTCATACCGTTACCGTAACTAAAATTTTCGGTATGGTATGATACCTTACCAAAAATTACGGTATACCAAAAATTCGGTAACTTCGATATTTTTTCGATACGATATGTCCGGTATTTCGATATTTTGGTATTTTTTCCCATCCCTAAATTAATCAACTTTCCATGTACAAGAAAAATCACTCTTACCATTAATTACGTATATATTGTGATTAATCTACTCAATAATACTCATTAATCTTCAAAAGTATGTATATATATGGTTGAGAGTCTCATCACATGATCATCTTGCAAGCCCTAACTAGCTAATTGGCATGCTAGCCGGCCCTCTATATCATCTCCGAAATGAGTAAACCCGGCCCCTACGGCGGCGGCCGGCATCACTACCCTCTTACTCCGTTGAATTGCTTTACGCCGAAAAAGGATAAAGTATAAATTGGATTTTTATATATAACGTAACATACAACATGGGGGAGATTATATATATATATATATATATATATATATATATATATATATATATACTTGTAATCATATGTGAACCACCTCCCAGATGAGAGATGAGAACTTCAAATCCACCATTCATTTTTTTTAAGGGCTGTGATTAAATCTTGGATTAGTTTTTTTTTAATTATTTAATTTAGTTTATTGTTTAATTAGGGTATTTATGGAATTCTAATTTATGGAGTTATTCATATTGTAACAAATGCCTAAATTATCATTTTTTTTGTTGTAACCGTTTTTTATATCCTTTTTTTTTGTATATATCTTTTATGTTAAATATTACAGTGTTATTTATTTTCTTTGTATATTTTTTTTGCTTTAGTCTTATATTAATTTCGATAGTTTCTCTGTAACATTACGTTTTTTTTTCGGTTGAAGTTAATTCATGCTATTGATTATCGTTCATTCATGGATATTTATGATGAAGGTACGTTTTTTTATTTTTATTTTTTTGTGATTGTGTATATTGTTATATTTAGTTGTTTTGTTTTGTGGTATCTTTTTGGTTAAATTATGTGATTGTGTTATTTGTTGTTTGAATTTGGTCGAGTTTTTTTTGTGTTTCTCTTTTTTTTTTCCCATTGTATAAATTAAATTCAGCCTTTTTTTTTTCCGAATCGTTTGTGTAGTTCTTAATTTGTTTCGGCATTTTTTAATTCTGGGTTTTTTTTCGCCGTTTTTGAATTTTTGGGTAATATTGTGAATTTTTTGTTATTGAAGAAAGTGCAGCACTTCCGCCTGTAAATGTGCAGTTATAATTATAAATATATGCATATGTTATTATTAACTTTTTATTTTTATTTTTTTGCATGCATGTTTGTTTTTAAATTTATTTGAATTGTTTGGTTCGTTTTGATGTTTGTTTATTTTTTTTTGTTTGTAATTGTTGCTTTTCGTAACATATATTTCCCTGTGTTTTGTTATATATGTTTCTATGTTTTTTTTATTATTTATAATATTAGTAGGTAAAATGTTGCAGATATTCCGCCTGCATAGTTGCAGTTATAGTTCATAATAGTAACATGTAATTTTTTTTTAATTTATTCTTATGTACTCTTGTGAATCGTTTATTCATTTTGTTTTGGATATTGTAGTTTCTATTACCCCGGTATGTGATGCATCTGCAAAACCGTATGTCGGTCAAGTATTCAGAACTTTAGACGAGGGCGTTCATTTCTATAGAGAGTATGCGAAACTTGTTGGTTTTGATACTCGTTTGTCAAGCTCGAAGAAGGTGAATGATGTTTTAACGTGGCGGTATGTTGTTTGTAACCGTGAGGGTGATAAGTTTGTAGCTGCAGATACTGATATGTTAGGCTTAGAAGTTTCTACTTCTAAGGTGAGACGAAGAATTTCTTCGAGGTGTGGGTGCAATGCTAGGGTTGTTTTTAAGTATGTGGCTTATCATGGTTATCTAGTACATGCTTTTGTGGAGGAACATAATCATGATTTGGTTGAGCTTTCACATAGAGAGTTTATGAAAGTTAATCGTAACATTGATATTGTTCACCAGAGATTTATATTAGACTGTGCTGCATCGAATATTGGACCTACTGCTGCACACCGTTTGTTATCTGAAATTATGGGTGGTACTGATTTCGTTGGATGTTCCGTTCTGGAAGTTAGAAAATTTTCTAGAGATATGAAGTCATTTGTCGATGGTTGTGATGCTCAGATGTTATTGAATGATTTGAAGAAAAAGAAAGAATTATGTGAAGCTTTCACATACAATTACGAGGTTGATGCTGAAGATAAATTGGCTAGACTGTTTTGGTGTGATGCTATTTCACGGCGTAATTTCCAGTTATTTGGTCATTCTGTTGCATTTGATACGACATATTCTACCAACAAGTAAGTATTTTTTTTTTAAATATACGAACAATTAAATATGTAGTTTTGTAATATATTTTTTGTTGTTTTGTTTTTTTTTTCTTTTTGTTGTTGTTGTAGGTATTGCATGATTTTTGCTCCATTTACTGGTAAAGACAATCATGGAAAGCCTGTTACATTTGCTGCTGGTTTGTTGACTAAAGAGGATGCGGCTTCTTTTGTTTGGTTATTTAAGAATTTTGTGGATTGTATGGGGTCTTTTCCAAAATTAATTATTACGGATCAAGACTTGGGCATGAAAGTTGTTGTGGAAAGAGTTTTGACGGGTACGCGCATTGGCGGATCCATGTATGGGCTAGGGGGGGCTCCAGCCCCCCCCGCCGGAATTTTTTTTTATTTTTGTAGTATCGCGATCCGGAATTTTTTCGTTTTTGTAGTATCGCGATTCAGAATTTTTTGGATTAGCCCCCCTCATAAAGAAGAAAAAATGGATGAAAATAAGAAGAAAAATATGATACAAAGGATTGAAGTCCAGTGGAGACAAAAAAAAATTTTCAGCCCCCCTCACGGGGATTTTCTAGATCCGCCACTGGGTACGCGTCATAGATGGTGTATGTGGCATATAATGCTTAAAGTTGCAGATAAGATTTCTAAGGAGCTTAGGGCAGATGAAAATTTCAAAAAAGAACTTAATGCATGTGTGTGGTCTGAGGTGATAGATTCTGAATTTTTTGATGCAAGTTGGGGAGGTATTATGAGCAGGTATGGTTTGATTGGTGATACATGGTTTACAACTATGTTTGAAAACCGCAAATATTGGGTTCCAGCGTATTTCAGGGAGTTCCCACTAAGTGGTTTGCTACGAACTACTTCGATATCTGAGTGTGAAAACAGCTTTTACAAGAAGTATACCAGGTGTAGATCGAATTTGCTCGAGTTTTGGATGCAGTTCAGCCATGCTTTAGATGCTCAAAGGCATCAAAATGCTAAGTTGAATTATCTTGATAAGTGTTTCTTTCCTTGTTTGAAGACTGATTTGGATATTGAGAAGCATGCTTCAAGAGTGTATTCTGCAAATTTTTTTCGAAAGGTTCAAGATGAGATTAAGGATAGTCAAAAAAGAGTGGCTCTTCATGAACGTTTGATTGCTGATGGTAAGGAGACTTATAAGCTTGTTGATGATTTGAATGAGAATTTTACAGTCGTTTACGATGTAGTAGGTGATGATTATGTATGCAGCTGCAAATTGTTTGAGAGGATGGGATTTTTTTGTAAGCATGTCTTCTTTGTTATGAAGAACAAGTTTGTATCAGTTATTCCAGAGAAATATTTTCTTGAGAGATGGAAGAAGGTCCATTTGATGAAGAACAAACAAGTTTTTGATGCGGAGAGTCTGGACCGTTTTGTTGCTGTCGATCAATGCAAGAGTTTGACTAATCGGATTACCGCTAATTTTTATGGATGGCTGCAGCAGTTTGATGGTGATGTTAGTAAGTTGTCTGACTTTATGGCTGCGGTAGATCTTGCTGGAAAGAATGTGTCAGGTATGGAGAAGGCTAGTGCGGTGGGTGATAAGAGACATATGATACAGAATTTTTATGGTGCTGAAATACCTGAAAAAGTTGATGTTCACCCTCCTGATGTTGTGAAGACGAAAGGAAGCAGTACTCGTATTATTTCAAATAAGAGAAGGCAATTCGTGAGACGAACAAGCATCTTCGGCTTTGCAGAAAATGTAAAAAAATGGGTACTCATGACTCGCGTAATTGTGACAAGTTTAAGGATGCTGGGAGTAGTGTTTAAATTTTTTTAGTTTTTTCTTTTTTTTATGCGTAAATTGTAGTAACAATTTTTCCATGTTTTTATATAGTTTTGTTTTGAATTATTTTTCTGAATTTAGAGTTTTGTTTACTTAATAAATCTCATTTCGTTTAGAAATATTTTTTCTGAGTTTATAATTTTGTGATGTACTGGTGTTGTGTTTTTTTTTTTGTTCATGTATTAAATTTGAATGTTATTTAATTACGTTTAATATAACTAATGTTTTAAATTTGCAGTGTTTCCGCCTGCAATGGTGCAGTTATAGTTATAATATTATGCAAATATGTTATTTACGCTGTATGATAGATTACTTTGGAGGCTTGTACACATTTTTTTGTAATGCAATCGGCTGTTATGTTTTACAGATATAGTTTGTATATTGTGTACATATTTTTTTTGGCAGTTATATCGCCTGCAATTCTACAGATATAGTTTTTAATTGTTACAGTAATTGTGTATTAGTAGTGTTTTTTACATAAGTTGTTTCTTTTTTTTCATATTCACTTTTTTTTTACAAAATTTCAGTCAAATTTAATGGGATATTGCGTACATAGCTTAGTATATTTTTATATCAAAAAACAAATCGATTTAAATTTTTTTTTTGTTGCGTATATGGCTTCGAATATTTACATTCCTGAATATAAATTGATATAAATTTACGTTTTTCAGAAACTGCAGTTAAATATATTCTGATAGTGCAGTTATAATTTGTAATAGTTGCAGTATTTTGTTCATTTTTTTTAATATATAATGGCTGTTACAAACTGAAATTCGAAACCTGTAGACAATTATATAGCTTAATCAAAATCAAAATATATTCAAAACAAATACTACTAAAATAATGTCTCCAAAACATGAATTCAGCAATGTTTTTAAACCAAACCAAAATACCAAATAACATAATATAATCACAAAAGAAACAGAAGTGTCTAGCCACGGTAGGTTTCCAAGTATTTCGCCATGTCAAGATTTTTGTCCTTGCAGTTTTTCTTGAAGAAGTCATGGGCGATGTCAATGTACTTCTTACCCTTCTTGTTGTGCTTTGATCCGATTAAAACCTGGCATATCTCCATTCGTAAAACTTTCAGTGCGAGTTTCGATCTCTGTGGAATTCCAATGTCCCAGTTTTCAGCTGTTTCTCCCTTGTAAGTTTCCATGTGACGCATGGCAAACACACCGCAGTCAACGTGGTTGGTGGAAGATCTCCATTTCATTCTAAGACGTTCTATCTTTGCATTGGCCACTACCTCTCCTCTTTCTTGATTATTGCTTTCATGTAGAAAATCAATGAATATTTTCACCTGCAATTTTTGGTACATTGATGTGTTATTTTTTTTATTTTTATTTGTAAGTTAAAGTTTTTAGACATACCACTTTGTTCGGTGTTTCTCCATATTTTGCTGTGAGATCTTTCTTGTCCAGCTGGTTGGAGTTGTCTATTAGTACTATTTTCCCTTCGGCCAGATCAAAACATATCACGTAGTAGTGAAAATCCTTGCATATTGGCAAGAACACCTGTATTGTTGTATAATATTATTTATTTAGTAGTTCGTTTCAAGTCAGTAATTCAATTTGTACTAAAATATAAACTTTACCAGGTCGAGTTCTTCCATATTTACTTTGGGGTTGTTTTTTAGCTCCAAACCCAGACGTTGCAACATTTCTTTTTCTAGCGTGCTCATCGGTCCATGCTTTCGGCTTGTCTACTATGGTGAAACTCTGAATGGAATAAAAGTAAAGTGGATGTTTAGTCTCAACACAAGTAACAAACAATAAAATTGAATATTCATTTAATAAATCAATGTAAAAACTGCTGTCAATTTCAATAAAATGTCAAAACAATCATGTAAAAGAAATAATAGAAATAATTAAGACGCAATTGTGTACAAGAATGGTCCATATATTGATGCATTTTCAGATCAAAAAAGTTACAGTAAGTATCACTAAATATTGCATACAATCCTGTCATGTATCTCATTGTAATAGTTTGAGTATTGATTCCACATATTCATCAAATAAAAGCAATTCGATGAAATGACAGTAAAATGGAGGTTTATATTCAAGACAATTAATTAACATTTTTATTTTTAATGATTCTGTTGAAACATATTATCATGTACAAATAGATTTTATTGACTGCGCAATTTATTAAACAAAGATGCAGGTAATAAACATTTAAATTGCAGTAATGTAACATGTAAATTGTACCTTACTATGTATTGCAACATTAATTAAATATTTATCTATAAATGGATTTGTTAAAATATTTTAAGCTTATATTTGAATGATAATAATTCAAAAAATATTTAAATGTTCTTACACAAGGGTACGTGGTGAAGTAGAATCTGTACGGTGCATCAGCTTCTCTTTCTTGCTCTTTCGAATTTAGTAATGAGCACCATTCATCTACGACTGCCGACCTCACAGTAATTGAAGGTGCCATTGTTCTCAAATCTTCTATGGTCAGATGTGTCCTTTGGTCTTCGTACACGTATTGTCCACTGGGAAAAATTTTAATCAAGTGAATAATTTCAAATATATTATTTATGATATTAAAAATGGCTTACCCCCCTGTTGTTTTCTCGTGTATTATCCAATAGTAGATGGACCGTGAATCGTTCAACACTTTCTTGCTTGGTTTTTTCACAGTCACTACGTACGGCGATGTCACCTTGCTTGATTTCTTTTTTTCCGCAGTTGTCCTCGTAGCAATGGTTTTTTGCACTCTGTTTGTCTTTTTTCTCCCCTTTATATTTCAGATAACTTGAGTTTATTATTAATATAAATGTAAAAAATTGATTGTGTTTAATTTCTGAAAAATTATACCTGAACCACTTCTTTCATTAATGAAACATTTGGTTCTTCCTCAAAATCTGAAATTTCTTTATCCACCGTGTTTTCTTCCAAGACCGTTTCTTCAGTGTCAATTTGGTCTGCTTCCATTTCTTCATTTCCTCCATTTTTGTCAAATTCTGTTTCCTTATCAATCGCTGCAACCTGCATTTAAAACACCAAGAAATAGCAGTTATGGATTTTTTTTAGGTTGTAATTTGTTTGTAGTATAAATTTCTTACCAGCTGTGTTAGTCCCATGTTTTCTTTCTCCACCGTGTTTTCTTCCACGACCGTTTCTTCAATGTCAATGTGGTCTGCTTCCATGTCTTCACCTCCTCTATTTTCGTTGAATTCTGTTTCATTATCAAGCTCTGCAAACTGCATTTAAATCACCAAAAAATAGAAGTTCAGGATTTTATGGAGGTTGTAATTTTTTTGAAGTTTAATTTTCTTACCAGTTGTGTAAAACCCATGCTGAAGGAAGGGTATTCTTGCATTATTTCCCATGTTTCCATCATTTGGTTTAAGCACTCATCCCATTCTGGATCCTCATCCAAGACGGCTTGCGATGAAATTAATCTGTCATCCTCTTTCGGTTTTGCTTCCAAGTTACCAGGCACAAGGAATTTTGATGCTTCAAATGCAATTTTGAATCTTGGATTCAACATTGTATTTTCTGAAGCTTTGGTCAACTTTTGTAGGAATTTGGCCACAGAAGAGGAAGCATCCTTCATGCTTGATATAAGATCATTTATATATGCATCCTCGCTGCTCATCTCGGATTGCGTTCCATCGTCTATGCCAATCTTTTCATTTTCTTGATCTGTGGATACACCCTTCATAATAGTAGCCGCATGATTGTTGAAATGATCAATCATTTCTTCTGTCACAATCAGTCTAGGCTCCATGCGGCCTTTCCCAAATTCCTTGCTTTTTTCGATCTCATCTTTCTGCCTTTGTCTCAGCAATTTGGCAGTCCAAGCATGTACGGAAGGGAATACTCGATTCACTTTTCGCTCCAAGTGCACAACGCGATCGACGTAAAACATCTGCAATTCGAAAGTATATTAGGTTTAATTCCGCAGTTATACATGCAGTAATATAATTAAATAACAGCAGTTGACATAAATAAAAGTTGCATAAATATAAATATAAAAGTTACTTACAATAAGAAAAAGAATCGGCCCAGTGAACTTCCCAGCCGTGTTTTTCCTCCATGCTAGGACTGTTCTAATGAGGCAATTCACGATGTAGTTGCTCCAGTTGTACTCCTTGATGTCTTCAATGTCCATCAGGTTTGACATGATCTTCGGTTTAATGTATCCGTCTGGGGAATTTTCGATGAATACTGATTCAACCAAAGTCATGAAGCTAATACAAAATAAATCTCCTCCTTCTTTGTCGGCGAGCATTGCCTCCACTACGCCTGTGCTTTTGATCAGGTACTTTGATTTCCCTATCTTCTTAGCCCATTCATCTATCTCGACATTGTCTGCACTATGGGTCTTTCTTTGAACAGGTTTTCCCCCCTTAGGAAATCCTAATGCTATCCATACATCATCTTCTGTGATGTGTATTCTTTCATTGTCACGTGTAACTAACGAACAACTTTCAGGTTCAAAACTTGATACACACCAATGTGCAAGCTTCATTGGTATTTCCTTCACCATCATTTTCAATAAGGATGCGAACCCCATTCTGGCAACTGCTTGTTGTTGATGATTGGTGAATTTTTTGACTGCCTCAACAAACTGCCTTGGACTAGATCGATACCCTAACTCTGGGAAAGATTTTTCTAGTTTTTTCATTTCTTCGGAGTCTGCACTCTTTGATTTTTTTGCTTTTTTTGATTTTTTGTGAGAGACTGGCTCCTTTGAAGCGGCTCTTTTTGGTCCCATTCTTGCATTATTCAAAAAATATAACAAACATTAAAATTGAATTTTCAGTTTAAAAAACAATATAAAAACAGCAGTCACTTTCAATAAAACTTGCAAACAATCATGTAAAATAAATAATAGAAACATTTAAGATTCAATTGTGTGAAAGAATGGTCCATATATTAATGCAGTTTCATAACATAAAAGTAGCAGTAGATATCACTTAATATAACAGACAATCCTGTTGTGTATGTCATTGTAAAAGTTTGATTATCGATTCCACATATTCATCAAATTAAGTACATATGTTGTTGCAAATATTCACAGATAAAAGCTTCCTATTCTACATTACATAGTTTTCAAATATTGCAGTTGCATAAATTATATCTTCTTCTATTTCATTGCACATACGAAACTTGACTTCATGAGTGAACAAAAATGCTTTAAATTTCATTTTGTTAAAAAAATGACTAATGGCTATTTAAAAATCAGCATCACATTGAATAATAAAGTTTACTTAAATACCCATCAAACAAAACATTAAGTTGGACACTCATTCAAGTTAAATGCAATAATAATTTCTCCTAAAATGGTAACATATAAACACAAGAAAATACCATCTTTCAAATGAAAACACACAGTGCACGAATACCCAACTTCAATAATAAAATAAATAACCAAGCAAGTCAGAAAATTCACTATTACGAGATCATTATCTGCCACAAAAAAAAAAAAAAATAGAGCATGAACCAGCTAGCAAGTGATCAGAAACAACCACACACACATTGATTGCTAAAGTCAGATTTGCTCGAGTCCTAAAGAGTGTGTAAACAGCTGTAACCATTACAAATAGCAGATATAGTGTATTTAAATTACAGTTATTTTTAACATAAGTTGCATTTATGTCCTGATTGTTATATGTTGTAATAGTTTGAGTAACTTTTCCACTTAATTATCAAAGTAATTACATAACTTGCCATAAAAAGTCACAGTTAAATGATTTAGAAATCACAGTAGAATTCCTAATAATGTAAATAAGCAAGTGATCAGAAATAAACTCACACAAATTGAATGATAAAGTCAGATTTGGTTTAGTCTTAAAGAGATCGTAAACTGCTCTATCCTTCAGAAATAGCAGATGTAGTGTATTACAATTGCAGTTTTTTTTTACAAAAGTTGCATTTTTAACTGATTGTTATATGTTGTATTCGTTTTAGTAAATATTGCACATATTGATCGAATTAACTACATAATTTGCTATATAAACTCACAGTTGAAAGCCCTAGAAATTACAATTGATCAGAAATAAACACACACAAATTTAGTGCTAAAGTCAGAGTTGGTTGAGTCTTGAATAGATCGTAAACTGCTCTAACCTTCAAAAATAGCAGATGTAGTGTATTAAGATTGCAGTTATTTTTTACAAAAGTTGCATTATTTCATGATTGTTATAGGTTGTATTTTTTTGAGTAACTTTTTCATATATTGCTCATTTTAACTACATTCATTGTCAAAAAAAGTAACAGTTAAAAACCATATAAATTACAATAGATTTTCAAATAATGTATATTAAATGAAAATTTTCTTAATTGACATTTGAATTTTGTTTACCCGTTACCTGATTTGTCGTTTTTTATCGTTGTCGACTTCTATTTGTCGCCGGAATACGGACGACGCTTTCGCTCAACCTTCTCAGAAAAAAAAAACTTGCAAAATGAATGAAATTCGAACACATAATCGCAGAAATTGAAGTAAATAAACAAGATTCATAATAGACAAAGAACACAAACACATATTTTCTGCGTATTCGATCATGAATCGGGTTTGAATGAAATTGAACATCTCCCAACATAAAAACAAATGTGAATATGTATGTGAAGTTGTAAAATACGTTTGCCCGTTTATTGTACTAACCTTTTCCTTCGTCTTTCTCGTTTTTCCGGTCAGTCGGCACAGTCGCGAATTCCTCTGGTAGCATTTTGGTGTCGTATCTTTTCCAAGTTTTTTTTTCGAATGTGGTTAATTTTTCTGGAAGAGTAAATGTGGTAGTTGGGTGAAATATGGTGGACTGTATTTTCGGGAACGACTCCCGTCAAATTCGAAAAAAAAATCGTGGGAAAATTCAATTTATGGCATTTTTACATATTTACCCTTATATGCAATTTTTTTGTACTATAGATGCAACAAAAATTTTTAACATTCCAGATTTAATCTAAACCGTTTATTAATAAAATGAAAGATCCAGATTTGGTCTTATTTCTTATCTGGGAGGTGGTTGATACTATAACGCTCCCGATATATATATATATATATATATATAGATTCACTCAAGTGCTAAAATTAAAATTTGTGCTAAATAGGAATGAATTTCAGCCATTGGATTGATAGCATCAATGGTTAAGATTAAAGCATAAAGATTAAAAAATTAAGCAAAATTTTCGTTCGTGCTTAATTGCTTTATAAATTGTGCTGAAGTCGATTAAGCATGATTTATAAAACAAAAAAGCATAAAACCTGGGAAAATGTTTTAATCTCAACCATTGAATTTTTTAGATGAAAGTGCTTGATTGCATTCACGACGTTGCTTGATTGTGTTCAGGTCGTTGCTTGATTGTGCTTTAGTTGTTGCTTGATTATTTTGTTGCTTGATTGCATTTTAGTTGTTGCTTGATTCAATATCAACCATTGATTTTTTTAGATCTAATGGACATGATTCATTCTTTTTTCTCACATGGGGATTTTTTTTACACGATCCCTCCTCTATATATATATATATATATATATATATATATAGGGAGCGGATCCAGTGAGAAAGATCTTAACGTGAGAAAGTGAGAAAGATGCTTGATTGCATTCACGGCATTGCTTGATTGCATTCAAGTCTTTGCTTGATTACAATGTTGCTTGATTGTGCTTTAGTTGTTGCTTGATTATTTTGTTGCTTGATTATTTTGTTGCTTGATTGCGTTTTAATTGTTGCTTGATTAAATATCAACCATTGATCTTTTTAGATCTGATGGACATGATTAATTCTTTTTTCTTACAGGGGATTTTTTTTTACATAATCTCTCCTCTATATATATATATATATTGGAGGTATATATATATAATATATGTGTATATATAGGTTGCAATAATGGAGCCAAAAAATGAGAATGGCCCACCTTTCAAGTGGGGGTAATGGAAGCATGTGCGATCATATGGTGGTTGGCCCTTATCCAACCCCACACAACTCTCTTTTCACCTCCAAACCCCTAACCCTTGAAAATGAAAGATTTTTATTCATTTTTTAATATATACATATACATGTACATTCAATTTATTTATTTATTAAAACTTATACATTCAAGATTGATTCTCACGTCTCCTTCTCACCTCCCATTTTCAATCCTTCCTTTCTCTCCTAATAATATTCTCCCCCCTCCTTTGCTCCGTTTCCTCTCTCTCTCCACATACAATACAGTACAACTGCTCTCGTTTGTTACAAAGAGATCTTGTGTCAGAATTCTGGGACTCAAGTCCTATATTTTTGTCCTTAATTGTGAGCAAGAAGGTCCCTTTTGTGTCAGAAACCAAATCTTTATCTGCAATCCTCTCTCCAAACAAACCCTAATCTCCACTAACATGAATCAGAATAACCCCAATGCCATAAAAACTAGGTTTGCAATAAGGTTTGTTCGAGCCATGAAGAGACTGAACAAGAAGGGCGGCGGAGGGCCTTCCTCCTCCAGGCCCATGAGAGACAAGTACAAGAGATACCGAGCTGTGAGAGCCGCCGCCTCTGCATCCATGGCCTCCGCGGTGGGCCCGGAGAGGGCGTGGAGCCGGGCCCTGCTCGGGAAGATCAGGCTCCGCCGCCATCTCATGAAGAGCACCAGAAAACGCCCAAGGAGAAACCCTAGACAAACCCTAGGGCTCCGACAGGAAGAAGATCTCCGCGGCCTGGTGCCGGGAGGCCGGAGAATGGAGCTGTGCAGTTTGTTGAGCGAAACTGCTCATTACATAAACTGCCTGCAAGCACAGGTACAGGTCATGACAGATTTACTCCATCACTATTCAAACTGAAATTATTTATCAAATGAAATGAAATTCACTCTTCTCCTCCAACTATATGTCAAAATAAGTATATATATAAATAATATGGCCAGTTTCTTCTTCGTGTACGGATAGAGAGAGGGAGGGAGGGAGAAGTCATGTAGTTTTGATTTCTTTAAGAATCTTGCACATAATTATATGTACAACCTTAATTTCTTGTATGCATGTGTGTGATATCTTAATTTCTAAATTCTACCATCATCTATCTTTTACTTTGTTATGTGGTGGATATTAAACTTTAATAATTAATAATGAACCAAAAATCTAAGCTAAGTTTTTTTTTTTTTAAGTGGTATAAAAAATTAGACAAGCCATAACTTTCATATGCTTCTGAAATAGCTGTGGTTTGTTTTTTTTTGGTAAATCTAAATATGTAATACTTAAAAGATAAGTTATTGAATCCCCTGCTTCCTTCAATTTCAAATATTTTCAGAAATGGTATTAATTCCCTGTCATTCAACAATATTCTTCAGATTCTTTTGTGGGATTTTTCTCCAAGCATCAACTTGATTTAATTTAATATAGCAAAGTAATAAATTTTTTTATTAGAAAATAAAGCTCTAAGATTTTTTATTTTTTTTTAAATTTTCTAAATGTTACCAGTCTCTCAAAGTCTCATACTCACCTAGGTAAATTGCATGAAACATTCATTTCTATATTTTGTCAAACATTTACTTGCTTTATTTTTTAAAATTTTTATTAATTTAAATACACACCCTACACGTCCCTATGAAAATTTGAACTCATGACCTCTTGATCATAGGTAGGCAGTGCTTTAATTAGGAAGAGAGGATCGATCTTGAACCATCTCATTCTTATGTTTTTATACATTGAATGTCGGTCGTGTACCGTGATGTTAATAACCATTAATTCTTTGATATTTTCCTTGACATACCATTTATACCCCTAATTACGTGTGGCATATAGCTAGCATGAATATAAAGTTTAAAAAAAAAAAATCATTTTGACCACGGGGTATATACTTATAGCTTAGTATAAAAGCGTAAAGATACCCTTGCAATTGCTATGATATTATGTGTTCATACATATATAAACACTGCAATATAATTTGAGTAACTATATTTTATATTCTTTTTGCATTATTTTCTAGGTCTTCAATTTAGTGTTAATTTATCAAAGTATAAAACACATATTTCTCTCGTTTATTTCCATTATTTCTCAATATCAGCTCATGAAGTTTGCATGGTAAGAATATTACATTAAGTTATATAAGACCAGATTACGTACTGATAAAAAATATACATAGATATAAAATAAGTTATATATGTATAATACAAAAAGCAAGGAAAGAAATAAGATTCGTGCTCTCAAATCCTCCCTATTTTATTATTATTTCTGTTACTAGCTAGGGTTAGGCGGTGTTTATTCCCTGCTGCAGGTGGTGGTACATATATTATATTCACAATATTATATTGTTTCAAATGGCACATATTCTACAACACTAATTATTTACGAAAGTACGTATCACCATAGTTACATGTGAATAGTATGAGCGGTGAATCCAGAAAATACTCGTGAGGAGGCTAAAATTATTTTTCTTGCTTTTACTGGACTTCAACCCTTCGTATTATATTTTTTTTCTTATTTTCATCAATTTCTTCTTTTTTATGAGGGGATAGTCCAAAAAATTCAAGATCACGTTACTATTATAAAAATGAAAAAGAATTCCGGCTAGGGGCTCCAAAAATTCAAGATCACGATATTATTATAAAAATAAAAAAGAATTCCGGCTAGGGGGGTTGGAGCCCCCCTAGCCCTAGTGTGGATCCGCCACTGAATAATATTGTAGTTATGTGTGTGTTGAGGTCAGGGCTGGTTCTGAGGCCGTGCGGGAGGTGCGTCGCACCGAAGCCGCAAAAATATTGGGGCACCATTTTTATAGTACATGTTAATATTAACATATTATTAAATTATATTAATATTGAATTTACAAAATTATGTTCATCCCAAAATAAATAAATTCATCTTTAACTCAATTAAGATAAAATAGTAGATGTTTTAAATTTATGTTTTGTCTTATGTTTGAAAACTCAAATAAAATATATGATAAGATATCAATATACTCTTCTTCAAAATATTATATTAAATTAAAAATGTGATAAGTTTAATTAAAAGAATTTGAAAATTTGTTCTTGAATTGAAAAAATGACTAATAGATTGTTAGTTAATTTTTTCTTAAGAAATAGATGGTGAAATTCTTAGTAAATGATAGTTTTGCATTTTACTTTATATCATATTTAAAGTTATTTATTTTATTTAAGATTGTTTATTGATGAATATAATCAAAACTCGCATAATTTCCAAGTAAAAGAACATGAATTTTTTGCTATATATAGATTTTGAACCATTTTAATTAAAAATGATATGAGTCATATTTTAAATTAATATTAAGTTTAATTGAATTTTTTTTTTTTTGTAATTATAATAATAAAATTGGGTCACCATCTATACTCATTGCATAGGGCTTCCGAAATTACATGGTCGGCCCTGATTGAGGTACAAAAATGCCCTCATCCGAGGGTCTCATCCCTTGTTTGGACAAACCATTAACATATATTTATGATCATGTATATAAATTGGTATACATATATCAATTTCTCCACATGAGAGGGAGGGAGAGAGAGCATATTAGATCGTGGCTCAAACGATGTCAAAAGGGAGAGATCAACTTTCCGAAGGGAAAAAGAAAAGAAAGAAGACATGTGGACTTGGTCAATCCATTTTTGTTAACTTACTATCTTTTTAAGTTGGGTTTCTATATTTTTGCTACAAAGGGTTGGGAAATGTCATTTCGAAATATGTGTATTACAATGTTCATGTTCCTACAATGGCTATGCATATTGTTTTCGAGTGTAAGCTTAACGTCTACTTTTCAAGCATTCTTGGTGATAATTTTATCATAGTGAAAAAATACAAAGTATGTGAGATTATAATTGATGGGGAGCAGGGGTATTTATAGGGAGATATTCCTATATAAAATCTAGATATGGTAAGATATATTTTAATCATTATTTATCTCAAATAGATTAATTCCTATCCTAATCAAATCCTGATAAGGATAGATCTTGTCCAACAAAAAAAATTAAAATATATATCATATCTTTTTCATATCTACCCAAACTCGAACAGCTCCTTGAGTTTCTCGACCCACATCCTCGAACTAATCTCTTCGACCCACTCGAATTGCTTCCTCGAATTATATTGAGACTACTTAAAAAAATTAAGCAAAACAGAAAATGATTTAAACCTTAATAATATGCACACTAGAGTTTAGTTTAGACATTTAATACATGCATGATTCATCATGAGTCATTAGATTATCACATCAAACTAACTTGTCTTCATTTTCATATTCTTGCAGAAATTGAATCTACATACAAAATACAACTGAATTATATATAAGTAGGAACTGAAATCGTGGAACATTAGGAATGACATTGTTCTTGTTTTCCTTTTAATTTTATCTTATTTTTAAGGGTGAAGGGTTTAAAAATTTAAAGTGGATTTTTATTTCCCCAAAGATTGAAGAATATGTACAGGATTTTGAAAGGTACTCATCGGATTCCCTAATAAGTTGATTGATACGAAAAAAATAAAATTACATAACGTATATTCGAGATTATATACTATAGCTGAATATATTTAGAAATGATGATTAATATGACAAGAACTGAGTGTTTCAACGACATGAATTTCTTATAAATAGAATAAATTTTCGTATCAAACCGGATTTCCTTCTATTTAAAGAAAATGTAACGGCTAATATTATTATTTTTGGAGGATAAAATTAATTGCAACATTATAAATTCCCTAATACTTCACATATTCAATTGCTATGCATGCACGTTTATATACACCGATAATATTTATATACAAATTACTATGAGTGAAGAAAATGAACCGTAAATCTTCATCCATTTTTATAAATTCTTGAGGTTTCAACTACCTATTCCGAATATATATGTAAAAGAAAAGTTTATATTTCTCGTTACATATATGCGAAGGAAGATGTATTAGCTCTTGTTAAATTAAGGGAAATAATTTTGCATGATAATTGTAATATATGTGGTTTGAAAAGTGTCGAAAAATCCACCTCCAATTTCGATGAGTGTATCTTATTTTGTTTCAAACGTTCAATCAATCATATTTCAAAACTAGCCAAGTTGCACTGTGTTTATTCTTTAATATGTCAACATCATTATTTTTGTTTCTCTAAAACAATAAATATACATATGCTTTTAATTGGTAATACTAACTATTTAATTAAATTCCATATATATTAAAAAAAATCAAAACATAATTTATTCTATATTACACATCCCAATTCCCATATATGAATCATTGTTCATTAACTATAAAAAAATAAAATAATACATCCTCCGTTCCGTGTCAATTGAGACATTTCTTTTCATCATGGGAATTAAGAATGTGAATGTAAGTGGAATTAATATTTTATTGTTAAGTGTAAAAAAATTGTCATTTTTTAGAAATGTAGCAATTTGAATGGGACGCCCAATTTGGTAAGTATAGCAATTCGAGCGGGACGGAGGGAGTATGAAATATGCCCGAATTTCGGAAATATCAAAAAGTCAAATTCTTTAAAATATATAGACAAACTAAAATAGAATTAAAAACTAAAATTGATATTAATCCAAATAAAAATAAATTCTGTGAGATATTGACGCCTATTTATAGCCGAATAAATTTTAGTTACACACAGTCGGCCCGGCCCATCTTGGGGAGTAACGTCCAAATCTTTATTATGCATAGCAAGAAAATTAATTAAATTCAAAAAAGTTAGAATTTAAATTTACAACAAGAATTTTGAAACACAATCCCTTGAAATATGGAAGCCAATTAAAAAGTATATTTCTTGTGGAGAGCATAGTTCTATTCGATAATAATTTGTAATATAGAATCTGTCGATCAAAAAAATAAGAGGTAACTCGAATTCTTATTATTAGTATTCAAGTCGTGTACAAACTCGAGCTCCACTCCCTTTTACTTTTCAAGGGTAAACATTTTCTTTTTGAAACATATAGTATTAATTTTCCACCCAATAAAGTACTTAGTGCTCGACCATATTTATAACGAGTCAAATGCAAACATGAAATGATTGTGCAGAAGAATGCTTCCCAGATAATATGTTATGCAAAACGAGATTAAAAATAAGGTGTATACAACTCAACTCTTATTGCTTATGTATAAACTCATGATCGATATCTAACATTTTATACTACAAAAAAGAGAGAGAAACCAATTTAAAAATTTGCATTTTGCACCAACTTCTCCTCCATGATGCAGATTGCAGATGATATTCTGCTTCTGCTTCTGCCTCCCTACAAAGACCTCCCCATTGCATTTGCACATGAGTTTGGATTGGATCGAGGCAAGACAGCTGGTTTACTAGACATCCAATGCAATGCACACCAGAATGAAGAAATATGGTCTCTCTTCTACACACCTGGTCTCGCCTACAAGAATGCCTCATTCTGATCCAACCAAAGCTGCATCAGTTAGCACTGAATCATCACCACTAGCATTCTACTAAAAACACAAATTATCACTCCATTTCATTCAATCGCAGTGCACATAACTACTGAAACAGAACAGAACAAAAATGCTACTTTGGCCACTGCCCACATGGAGAAAATAGCTTAGTATAGTAGTTGGGCTTGCAGAGTTGACTGCATCAACCAACTTTTTACCATAGTACGCAAAAAAGATGATTGAATCCACTACATCTAATTCTTCTAAGATTCAAGATTGTTGCTTTGCAAGAATTTAGACAGTTCACAAATGATCATATTCAAGAAAGTCCAACCACAATGAATCAAGATTAAAACTTCAAAGAATCTTCTAGGCAAACACAGAAATATATATATATATATATATATATATATATATATATATATATATATACCTTGGAAACGGTGTCAGCAGCTTGACTGGCAAGCAGAAGATCGGGTTGGGAAACGGCCAAACAATCCCTGGGGTTCTCGAAGGAAGAGAGAGAATACTGCTTGGAAACGACACCAACATCGAAGTAAATCAAGCCAGAGCTGGGAATATCGACTCGGATTTCGATGACCGGGAACCAGAGGAACAAATCCTGCGCCGAAATGCCCGAGAGCCCGTCGATCTGCCCGAATTGCAGAGTGCCCGACACGTTCATATCGTAGTGAAACTCGTTCTCGAACTTGGCATTGCAGGCGCGATCCAGATGCACCTCGAATCTTCCCGAATCGTCCAGGGTGAAGTTCGTGACCCCTTTCGGCAGCAGCCCCATCGGCAGCCCATGGAGCCTCAGAACCTCGTAGATGGACATCCCCGATTGATCCCCGGAGGCCGCCATTGATGATGATAATAATAAAATGAACGATAGGTGAATGAAGAAATGCCGCAAAGATTGCATTTTTACTATGATTCAGTGGCTACAACATGGAAAGAAATCGTGGGTTTAGGGTTTAAGAGGAAAATACGTAAAAAAAAAAGGGAGGCGGGGGGCGGAGAATGAGGAGCGAGATTAGATAGAGAGAGAGAGAGTAGGCGACAGGTGCCAGCAAGAATACAGAGGGGATTAGGAGAATGATCAATTATTGGTGGCGAAGATGGGGCCCATTTCTTGGAGTTTTGCTAGCGTGCGTCGCGGTCTGGATAGGCTGGCCAATCATCATTCTTGCGGCCGGAGGTGTGAGTTTTTACCTATTTTATTTGCCTTATTTGGGAGCCCAAATATATAACATTCCTTCTGTTTCTTGGCGAGTGGTGCACACGCGCGACACTCACGGCCAAAGCGGTAATAAAAGTTGGACCTTTTTGGGGGGGTGATTTGGCAGAGTAGGTGTAGCAGTTTACACCTACCACTGTGTGTGACAATGATATACATATATATATATATATGTATAGTATAATATATTCAAGATTAAGTACTCCCTCCGTCCCACTTTAATTGTCCACCTTTCCTTTTTTGTCCGTCCCATTTAATTATCCACTTACTTAAAATAGTAAAATATTATTCACTCACTAATAAAATACTAATTTCCTCTATCTCTACTCGCATTGGTTATTGTGCCAAAAGCAAAGTGGACAATTCATATGGGACGGAGGGAGTAGTATTTAAGGTATAAGTTGCGAAACAAAACTTTGAACTATAACCGTCCTAGTGTTTCAATTATTTACACATGCAAAAATGTATGTATTAATTATTTTTTTAAAAAAAAATAAATAAATTGTATAGTGTATGTACAACTCAGCAAAAGTAGGAAATATGAATTATTTTTAGAGTTTATTGGAGATGAGGGAGAGAGGGAATAAGAGTCCAAGAATCCAAACATGTAGATGTATGCCTATATGGAGAAAAGGCATGTGAGAGGGCAGATGTGGTTGGGAAGATGATAATTATGAATTTTGTCTTGGCATAATATAGTCTGTTATACAGATCATAGTGCATGATTGACAGAAATAGTAATAGTACTAGTTGTTGCTTTCTTGAATACGAGTATTTATTTAGAGTATTTTCAATTCACCAACAAGATAGTTTAATTATGGATTCAACATTTGAAAGATCATAAAATTCTCAATTCAGGAATTCGATTGAAAATTATAGTTTTCAGATCCTAAATCAAGAATTCATCTTTTTGTCATGAATTGATAATTAAATTATCTTTTAGGTTATGAAATGATTATTTTCTATTTATGTATATTATTGTATATATATAGGGTTGATCAGTGGCGGATGCCGTCTAGGGCACATGGGAACTGGAGCCCCACAAACATTTAAAAAAATTTAACATACATTTAAATATATATATATATATATATAGAGTAGTGATCATATGAGAATAGTTTTTAGTATGAGAAATAAGAATAAATCTTAGCCTTTGATTTTGTGATTTCAACGCTCATGATCTATTTTACTCCATGTGCAGTTTTCCTCGATTATCCTGCAGTTTTGCAAAATTAAGGTTATTTTTGTAATTTTAGCTTTTTTTAAATCTGAAATAGTATCTCATTAGATTTTTTATTCCTTTCTTCGCGCGATTTGATTTCTTCTTCCTTCTTTGTTCGAATTGATTTATATTTCTTTTGTCGATCATATTTTTTTTCTTTGTTTCTGGATTTCGCATTCGTATTCGGTCTCGACGTTGTTAATTATGCATGAATATAGTTTTAAAGAATTTGTTTTATTCAGATCGACGTTCATTTTTTCTATTATATTGTGCATCTTTAGTGTTAACTTT
>JAPKLW010000035.1:745571-919727 GCA_026898455.1 Plectranthus barbatus | reverse complement strand
CATCTTTAGTGTTAACTTTGTGCATTTTTGTATCTTACATGTTCATTTATTCCAAAGTGTGTTAATAAGATGAAGCATTTTAAGGGCATAGTTTTAAGAACTGTTGATGTTGGTATTGAGTTTTATAGAGACTACGCTCGTGTTGTTGCTTTGAAGAAGAAGATGTTTAATTTTTTTTTAATTTGTATTTATGTAAAAATGAAGTAAATCGGGCTAAAAATGAAGTAAATCGGGCTAAAAATGAAGTAAATCGGGCTTAAAATGCAGGTTGCTGTTTGTGTTTGAGTATTTTTACGGTTTTAGCCTTTAAAGACTAACACTGCACGATATTGGGGCAAAAATGACGCGTATTTCAATATGCTGATAATGAATCATATTCGTCGATTTGATGAGATGGACGCGCGAGATTTATTCTTATTTCTCATAGTAACTCCTATTCTCACCTGATCACTACCCTATATATATATATATATATATATATATATATATAGGGGCTTAATCCAGGGAGAATAGAGAATATGAGAATACTACATTATATCCTCGCTATACTTCATTTTAACATCAAAATCATTCAGTGAAAAAATATTCATTTTAACCTCAAAATACTTCATCTTCATTTTATCTTCCATTTTCTTCATTTTATCTTCGATTTCATTCATTGTACTTTTTAGCCTTCAGTTTTTCTAAAATATTGTTCATTTTTATCTTCATTTTTGTTCATTTTATCTTAAAATTACTTCATTTCTATTCTCATATTCTCACGTTAACAACTATTCTCATATGATCAGACCTCTATATATATATATATATTTATATATATATAATTGTAATCATATGTGAATCACCTCCCATATGTGAGATAAGACCAAATGTGATCCGTAGATTTTTTTTTATTTTAAGGGTTGTGATTAAATTCTAGATTTGATTTTTATTATTTCATTTACCTTATTCAATTGAATTAGAGGGTAATATAGACATAAAAATTTGCAGTACTCATAAAACAGAAATATCATGCGATTGATTTTGATGAATGGCGTTCATTCATGATATTTCTATTTATTCCTTGTCACAAAATATGCAGTAATTACGCCTGTAATACTGCACACGATTTTCATAATAATAGCAATGATAGTAATTTACTTTTAAAAAATTTAAATTTGCTTTTTTGTGTAGTCGTATGGATCCGTGCATAAGACATTTAATTACTGTAAATGATTATATCATTTACTGCAATTAAATTGTATAAAAAATACAATTTTTTATTGAAAAACAAGTTCAATTTTATTTATGATCTTTTAAAATTGTTTAATGTTTGAAATCCCAAAGAACATAAAAATTAATTTGAAATTTGAAAATTTAGGAAGAATATCAATTAATTTTGAAATATATTATTTTTTAGGAATCAAATTCCACAAAATTGGGGGGGGGGGGGGGCCAACCGTGTAAATATTGATTTAATTACAAAATAAAATAACTACATATGCAACTTTGATCTTGTAAATAACGCAATTTTTTTCTCAAAATTATGCAACAAATCCAAATACTGCAACTTTTTCACTAAATTATGCAGCAAATTTTCAAGATAACCGCCCCATTAATTACGGATCTCGTCCCATATTTAATTTAGAACTGTTTCGAAATTGAAGTAAATTAAATCGTGAGTAAGATATGGGAAGCTAAAAATTTACCATGTAACCCTTTTATACAACTTTGTTGTTCTTTCATTGCACCAAATTTTTTCCAGATTTAAAATTAAATCTGGAACGTTAATATTATTAATTCAAGGCTAAGATCGAGTCTTACTTCACATCTAAGAGATGGTTTCCACCCTAGTGCATATATATATATATATATATATATATATATATATATATATATAGGGATGCGATCCAGTGAGAACCACTCTTACCATAAGAAATAAGAACCAATCCTCGCCATTGATTTGATGAATGAACAATCAGGATTTTACTAAAATTTTCGGTCATTTTATCTCAAAAAACCTGCATTATAGGGTATTTTTGTTATTTTGTAGTTATTTAAGATTCTGTTTGCATAACAAACATGCATTATATGCATAAGAAATATGCATTATATACCTAGAAAACATGCATTATATACCTAACATTCATTATATACCTAACAAACATTTTCCTGCATTATAATATGGTATTACTTTTATTTTAGAATAATATTACTATCATTATACGACATTACTTTCTCTATTATATATAATATTACTTTTATTTTAGAGAAAAATTATATTACCTTCATTATAATGCATATGTTATTACTATATAATAACAAGTGCAAATATAATGATGAATGATGACTTCACTGAAATAAACATGCTGCATTTTATCTATCATATTCTGCATTATATACTATAACTTCATGCATTATATTGTGCAACTACATTCATTATATAAGAATTCGTGTATTGTTACGAGAATTATGCATATTATACATGATATTACTTTTATTTTATAGAAAAATATATTACTTTCATTATAATACAAATGTTATTACTATATAATACATAACAAGTGCAAATATAATGATGAATGATGATTTCGCCGAAAAAACATGTTGCATTTTATCTGCCATATTTTGCATTATATACTATAATTTCAAGCATTATATTGTGCGATTGTATTCATTATATAACTTTATGCATTATATTGACCTCGACATGCATTATATACCTGACAAACATTCATTATATACCTAACAAACATGCATTATATAATATATAGTAATATACATTTATATAATATAACAAAAAAAATACATAATTAAAAACAAGTAATATATGATTAACTTTTATAACAACTATGATATTATCTACAGTATGCAAAGATAATGAATTTTAATTTTTTTTATCTTGCAGGAAAAAAGATATTGCATTTTATCTATCATATTCTGCATTATATAATATTTTGCTGAAAAAACATGTTGCATTTTATCTGCCATATTTTGCATTATATACTATAATTTCAAGCATTATATTGTGCAATTGTATTCATTATATAACTTTATGCATTATATTGACCTCGACATGCATTATATACCTAACAAACATTCATTATATACCTAACAAACATGCATTATATAATACTACCTCCGTCCCAAAACAATTGTCTGGTTTGGAAATGGCACAGATACCAATGCTAGTAGAGATAGAGAAAATTAGTATTTTATTAGTGAGTATATAGTAATATACATTTATATAATATAACAAAAAAATACATAATTAAAAACAAGTAATATATGATCAACTTTTATAGCAACTATGATATTATCTATAGTATGCAAAGATAATGAATTTTAAATTTTTTTTATCTTGCAGGAAAAAAATTATTGCATTTTATCTATCATATTCTGCATTATATAATATAACTCTATGCATCATATTGTCCAACTCCATTCATTATATAAGAATTCGTGTACTGTTACGAGAATTATGCATATAATCACTAATTTTCATTTTTACGATGATTTTAACTCAAAATATATGCAATAGGGATTTCGTTTGAAAGATAATTAAATTACCTTTAATTTGATATATGATACATTAAAAAATAATCTAAATCGAAAGAGATATGATTAT
This sequence comes from Plectranthus barbatus, assembly GCA_026898455.1. NCBI lineage: Eukaryota > Viridiplantae > Streptophyta > Magnoliopsida > Lamiales > Lamiaceae > Plectranthus > Plectranthus barbatus. The sequence continues at coordinate 916,120 of JAPKLW010000035.1, read as the reverse complement.
TTATTGATTTAGGATGATTTTAGAGGAGAGAGAAAAAATATTACAAAATTACCCTTAAATGCATGTTTTACTACACTAATGCAGACGAGATTTATTTAGTCGTGAGCGTTGGATCACCAATTGGATGACCGAGATTAATTCTTATTTTCACATAGTAAGGGAAGTTCTCATATGATCACTCCCATATATATATATATATATATATATATATATATATATACAGAAATGATATGCTGCCCACCTTATGGTGAGTTTTCGTGAGCTACAGCATATATTTTAATGTTTTTTTAATAAAATTTTATTTTGTTAATCATTTATTTTTTATAATTTTAATTTATTATAGTTTTAATTAACTTTATAAATTCAACCGTAGGGTTCATACACCCAATTAGGATATAATATATTCTTGTAGATATTTTCGATCCCGAAAATATAAAGGAGTCCCAAAATATTCAATGTCTGCATCCTCCCTTGGGATGATTGATGGTTGATAAATTGGATAGGCATGGCAAGCAAGAGCACTTATGGTAATAACATGGGATTTGGTCATGTGGGCCTATAACGCTAGTGAAATTCCACTAATTTGTCACTTCACATGAATGCACATTCAATTTATTCGTGTCTCACTAAATTTTTGCATCTAATTTTTCAATTGAATTAAGGGTACATACACACATTGGATGCGCCTCAAATGTTGAAAAAATTGGGGTGAATAGTTTTACAACCAACCACATGCTATTCAAATTCAATAAAATAAAATGAAGATATTATTATTGACCTTTTGGAAGATTTTGTTGTGAGCTAGTCTTTTCTTGTGGAAATCATAAAGTTTTGTCTGCTAAATATATGATTAGCATGCATGCTCAACACACACTTCCACTTCACTCCAACATTGTGCATGCAAAACATTTTCATTTTTACTTTTATCAAATGCACTTTAATGAAATCAAGAATTAAAACTTGCTATACCCTGAATATATTGTGTTATTTTATCATGTATATTATGTTTGAAAAATATGTTCAATAATTCATACTTTATTTTTTAATATATGCATATATCATATCCCCTCCGTCCCAGTTTAATAGTCACACTTTCATTTTTCGTCTGTCCCAGTTTAATTGTTCATTACTAAAAAAGGTAACTTTTTCACACTCAACAATAAAATATTAATTCCACTCAACTTACTCTAGACTCACACTCCTTATTTATTGTGCCCGATCAACCCGGGACAATTAAACCGGGACGGAAGGAGTATTTTTTTAAATAACTCATGTTTTTTGGTTTACATGTTATATTTTTATAATTTTAGTTAGGGCTCGGGAGCAGTTATATGTTTCAGAAGTTGGAAAAAATAAGATACATTCATGTGATTAGTCACATAAGATTGATTGGCATATGTTAACCCATGGTCAAAATAAACATCTACATGCTCATTAGGAAGGCTCGAGGTTCAAACGTAATTTTCAGACCAAATCAAGCATACAACTCAAAAAGAATATGTAGCTCAAAATAGTTGTGCAACAATTGACAAAGATCAGCTCTAACTAGTCAAGGAGGAGCAGCACCTCTAACTGGCTTCAAGAAGGAGCTCATCACCAGCTAACCTCGGGCTGGAACACGACCCAGCAGCTTGGGGCAACAAATCGTAAGAAGCAGGTCTCCAGAGAAGATAACCTAAGGAGACCTCCTCAAGGAGAACGTCAAGTGAATCTCATCGACGTGCGTGGTCGTCCAGAGGTGGTCTCTGATGAAGGTTGTCAAGGTCGTGACCAATAGATAAAGCTTGATAGTTTCGAGAAAGGTGCCAATAGTTGCAACAGCTCCTACACTTGCGGAATCAGCTCCAACCACCCTTAAAATCATAGGAAAAACGACCATTAGGGCTTCTCAATGACTTAAACATGTATTTGGGGCCCCTATGATCTATAAGTAAGGACAACCCACATAATTTGCTATTGTATTGACTTTTGTGCACTTAACTCTCGTTTTGCTTAACTGAAACTCTGCTGCAACAGCTGCTCGACATGCTCCAGCTTGTTGTGCACCTACCTTACTGATTTATAAATGGTCATTTGTTCTTATTTCATATTCAATTGCTTAGTTTGCTTGTTTATTTTTCATCGTTAAGATAATTGAAATTTGTTTACAATAGTCATTTTCGATCATCTTGTTGTCCCGAGATCAGAGTATGTATAATGTGCAGTGGAAATCTTAAGATCTAAACTTGCACTCACAAACTAGTGGTTCTTGACCAGTTTGTATTTCCGAATGCACTTTGTTAGCGAGTAGAGGAGGTTATTGTTTAATTCGAATATACTTCAACACTAGAATGTGTTTTGTTTTTAAAGACCTTGCAAAAAAGTAAGAAAACAGTAAATAAAAAAGAATTTATTGAAGTTCAGAGCCTAAAGTCCTACGTCCTCTCTTTAGACCTTGGTCTGTAATACACTAAGCTTCAGTTACAAACGGGTCTCACGATCTATTGCTAGCTGGTAGATGCTAGTGTCCACCAGTTCACTAGCTCACTCGTCCAGGCATCTGGTCCCTTCGGCTTCACAAATTTGGAGTGTGGGCACACCACGTATCCTCCCCCTCCGAAGTTGAGAGAATTATAGTTCCTCTTGAACTGTCGAACTATTTAGCTAGATGCCCGTAAGAATTACTGCTGGAAATCTGCAGTGACTGCTTCTTTTTAGGAGATAAAGAACACCAAATAACTTGAGCTAAGAAGCTACGAGTCTCGTGTTTAATGAATGACACAAGGAAGGCTTATAGATATCCTTGACGATAGAAACGGTCGAGTTTTCACTTAAGCAGGGTTTCAGTGCTTTTTCTTCATTTCTATATTTGATCACTCTGAATACTTCGCTGATTTATATACAAAGTGTGAGCGATTCAAATGTTAGCCGTTTAGAGACGTTGGAGCGATGTCCAATCTGATGCATCTATTTTTTCATGGCACCTACTACGTCCTTTTCTGACACAAGATGTCGACGTTCTGCTTTCGTGTCAGAATGGCTCTTCCATTCAGAGGAATCTAAACTGGTTGACGCTTTATCAGTCTTTAATGAATCTCCATTCCTAAAGACTGGTCTTTGGTGATTCCTCTGACTTGTTCTCTTTATCTCTTCGTGTGTGAAGGAACTGACTTCGTAAACTGGAGGTTATCCAGGCTGGTGTTTTCTACTAGTTTCTCTGAGTTGTCAGCTCGAAACTAGTAGCTGGTCTCTCCTTATTCTACTCGATCCAAATTGGGGCTTTGTATTTCCATCCAATTTGTCTTGATCAGCTTCCTAACACATCTCGTATTATTTCTCGCTATTTACCCATCTGATTCCTAGAGCCCTGTATCTGTACGGAATCGAACATCAACAATGTATTACCCCAAGAGTTGAAAAAGCTCACAAAGAATTTATATAATGTAATAGCAAAAAAAAAAAAGCCTGGATTATTATTAGAAAAATTAAAAAATCAACTATAGTTTTACAATTAACCTTATAAATGTCATTGTAAAATCTCCATAGTAATCTTATTCTAAGCGCAGGAGTAAAAACGCATTGCTCAACACTAAAAAATTATAGGATTGAGCTTAGTTGAAGAAATAAATTAATAAAATCTCCATAGTAGGCTTCAAATTCATGGTTTTTAGATTTACTAGTTTTTAGTCTGTGCGATGCGCAAGTGTAGATATTTTTTTAATAATTTATTATAAATTATATATAACACTGAAATATTGAAATTCAATTTATCTTACATCAAAATTTAAATTTATCAGTTAAGGTAAATATTATGCTTCGAATTACTTAATTAATCAGAATTAGTTTATACTCTTATTCCTTTCTGTGAACACTTCATCATATAGTTGAATTTACTTAGAAACTTGTGTAACTTCTGCCCTTAAAATTAATTTTTTAATTTAATAATAAGATAATACGACTTTTTACGAAATAATTATTTTTACGGCGAATAATTTTAAATTTATGTGGTTAGAGATAGACATTAATATTGTTCTAGACCATGACGTCCCATGCAGTTCTTCTAAGCCGATTAAGCCCATTATTAATTTATAATGATTAAAGGCCATTTGTATATTGCCTACTATTATTCTTAAAAATAATAGGTCCACCCCTTTTTATATTTGTAGAATTGTAGTTTACTTTATTTTCTATTTTGATATTTTGTTTTAAGTTTTATACATAATTTGTTTTTTTACACATATGACTCACATGAGGATATGGGTAAAATTAAAATCGATACATCCATAGAATGCAGGATCAACTTTAATTTTATCCAAATTTAAATGCAGGTTGAAAAAATAACATGTACTCCTTCCGTCCCACTTCAATTGTCCACCTTTCCTTTTTTGTCCGTCCCATTTAATTGTCCACTTACTTAAAATGGAAAAATAATACCCACTCACTAATAAAATACTAATTTCCTCTATCTCTACTCGCATTGGTTATTGTGCCAAAAGCAAAGTAGACAATTCATATGGGACAGAGGGAGTTTATAAGTTCCATGTTTTAAAACAAGAATTTGAAGATGTATTCTTAATGATTGAGCCTTTTTGTGCAGATTCATATTTTTTATTTCCTCATTAGGTCTAATTTCATCAAATTTTGATCCAGAGTTATTAAAAATGAAAACTTAAAAAATCAATATATTTTAAAATATATATTTACAACTAAGCAACACTAATAATTTGTAATTTAAAAAATAACCCTTAATATATGCCATAATGCAAATAGTTGAGCTCTTTTTCAGACAAAGTATTTTATTATACACTATGGGGTCCATGCAAGAAAATCAAGTGATGTCTTTTTTTTTTTCTTCCTTTTTTTTTTTCTTTTCAAAAGAAAGAAGATGGCAGAACTCGGAGTGACTATAACACGTGCCGCAAGAGAAGTAAAACGCCAAATTTATAGTAAATTTTGTAATTGAATGATCTTGAGAATAATCATCACCGACTTATTGATAAATCTCGAGACTTACATATAAAAGCATTGAACTATGATTTGAAAGAAGAAAATCTTGAGAAGTTTGAAGTTTTACCGATGGGTAATTCTATTCATAGCCACTAAATTTCTCTTCGTAGCCTCCAAGATTAATTAAAATATAAATATAAAATTTTAAGACCATTTTTTCCTTATAGCCCCAATAATTTAAGTTTCTGTAAAATCAAAATATAACCACCACCATCCCATCCATCTTCTACATTATAAATTACTTGTATTCTTTCTTCTTCTTTTTTATCAAGAACTACAATTGCTGCTCTTAAAATGACAAATAGATATCGAGAGTGATGTCGTAGGCAGATATCTATGAATCTACCAATTGATCTTCAATGAAACTAGCCTTATCACCAGGAAAAGGAAACTGTCGTGAATCACCTGCAGCAAATTACCTTCAAATATACTAATAATTGCTTGCAAATCTGAACTAATTATTTGTAGCATTAAAATCTGCCAATGAAATCGTAAATACTCAACCTTTAGTTGAAAATTGTGTTGAATCATCAAAAAATAAAGATTTTTTAAAAATATGAAAAAAACCCTTTCTTCTAAAAAACAAAATTCATCGTAATTGTTCCCTTCCGCAAAGATAGAAACGTGAGGAAGCAGGGCAGACGCAGGGCTTTATTTTTTTATTCTTAGCCTTTGGTATTTCATGGGATTTCCCTACCAGTGATGATAGAGGGAGGCGCAAGGTTGCGGGTGGCTGTGGGATTTATTTTGTTCTTTAAAATTTGATAAAATATCTAGGGTAAAAATATAAATTAAAATAATATTTTTATTTAATTTAATTATGGAGGCTGTAAAGAGAAAAATTGAGGCTGTGTTTAGAATTACCCTTTACCAATACTGTAGGCTGTTATTCTAATCTTGGAATTGTCTTAATAGTTCTAAATGCCCTTGTTTATAATAATCATAATGAAAATGCTCTCTTCTATAAAAAATTTCAAAAAATACCCCAAAAGTACATATTCTGACATAGTTTTATAAAATTGATACAATTATATTGTGATGATGTTGAAATCATTACTTAAAATGAACATTCATATATTTTTATTGATTTCAATAATATATATTTGAAAAGTTAATTGAGAATTCAAATTAGAGAAATACTTTATTTATTTTTATATGGATCCCGACCTAAATTTTAATTCATTTTATTTTTGTTTCATTAAGAATTTAAACTAGGGAAATAGTTTGTCTTAATATTGGTCCCGACCTATATTTTAAATTAGAGCAATAGTTTGCTTTAATTATTTTTTATTTTTTAAAAAAATATTTAACATTAATTTAAACACACACCCTACATGTTTCTATAAAAACTCGAACTCATGACCTATTGATCATTAGTAAAGTGCTTTCACCATTACACTCCGAACAAGGGATGTTTGTTTTAATTTTTTTATATTTAGTTATGGTGAGAACCCTTCGATCCATGTCCAATGGTGTACACAGTTCGGTTTGATCGGTTTCATTATTTAAGTGTGGACCAAACTAAATTATACGGTTTGAAAAAAAACTCAAACCAAACCGGCAAAATTAATCTTTCAAACCAAACCAAATAAATAAGTTTGGTTCGGCCAATTTAATGATTTGAAACATGACATTAACGAGCAAAGTCAAAACATCAAATTCTCTAATTCTTAGAAATAATTTATTGGAGAAATTTATATTTTATGGTTGCTTTAATTTCCAATATTCAATTTATAATGAATGCTGAAGAGTTTTTCTATTTTTTTTTTCAAAACTCATTTAATTATGTTCAACTCATGATAAATGTGAGAAATCTTATTTTTCTTCTTTATTAATTACATCACCCCAAATTCAAAAAATGTCTTAATATTTGAAAATGCCATTTTTTTATAAATAAGGTAATGAAAATATCCTATTTTATAAAAACATTCAAGAAATGTCCCAAAGTACATTTTTTGACAATATTTTTGATTAACAATCAAATCAAGACAATTATTTCGTGATGATGTTGAGATCATTACTTAAAAATGGATTGTTGGTACCCGATCAGAGTGTTTATAGTTGCAGCAGAATATTTAAATGAATCTTGTACTTATTTTGCTAAGGTCACGACTTAGCAAGTTCTTAAAAATGTGTTTAAGCTCAATTATTTATTAAGTTTGCTTCAAGTAATACTCCAACACTTTATGTGTTGTGTTTCAAAATGAATCGCAAGTAATAAAGTAAAGACAGTAAATGAACACCAAATTTATAGTGGTTCGAACCAAATGTTCTACGTCTACTCTTCAGTCTCTGAGATTGGAAATCCACTAAGATTGAATACAATGTCAGACTTGATCTCTAACGTTGAGCAGCCCCTCTGTTTGGTCAGCGCGCACTTTCAAGCACTTCGGTCTTCAATCTCACTTTGACACTCCTTAGAGTGAGGACAAACCTCCCTTCTCATCGGACGTCGAACTTGGGAGTTTTATAGTTCTTCCTATAACCTTTCCTTCTTGCGGAAGTTGCCCGTGATAATCACTCTTGTAGAATAAGGTGACTGCTAGATTCTTTCTAGGATAGAAAGAACCCCAAAGGTAGCCTTAGAAGAGAACTTCAAAGGTCTCGAGCTCTGAAGTTGAAAGCTTATACGAAGCCTCGATAAATTGAATGCTCAGATATGAATTCGGCAGTGTGAATAAGATCATGTGTGAGCTTTTTGAATCACGGAAAGTTTCAAGTTGGGACTCTGGATTCTCTTCTCTAAAATCAATCGTCCAACCATTTTGTTTCTTCGTGAGATCATCTATTTATAGGTGAAGATTCAAATATCCGTCTGAATCTTGTCCGTTAGACACTAGATGTTTGCTCGCCAATCTCCATTCTTCTTTTATACGAAGTACAAAGACTCTTCAGATCTCCTTCGTCTCTGATTGGCGTTCTCCTAGATTTAGCTGTCTTTGTCAGAACAGATCTTTGAGTTTGAATCTAGAAACCTTCCTTGTGTCTGTTGATTATCTTTCCTTTTGATTCGTCAGGTTTCCATGTTATTTTAAATCCATATGTTTCACGACTTCGTTTTAAACGTTGATTGTTGCCATGCATTTGCTGGCAGTTGGTGGTCTGCTGACATCTCAGCAATCCTGCTGAAATTCAACCACAACTTGCTTCATTCCTTCAACATTTTGGTCAGTGCTTCCAATATTCTTTACATGTTTGCTAGCTTTTTCGATGTTTGCTAGCTTCTTTAGCAATCTTAATTCTTGTTGACTCCTTTAGCTTTTTCTTTTCGCATGCTTGAGTCTTCTAGCATTCTTCTTGAGTTTTGCTGTTTCCTTCAGCAATCTTCGATCTTTTCTTGTAGTTCTATTACAACTCGAATAAGAGTATCCTATACAGGATTTTTACATTTTGACACGATTTTAAGTTGCTAGACACTAGATCGACTAAGCTTTGATGCACCAAAACTAAACTACATACAATTAAGATCAAGGAATTATAATATTTCTAACAATATTCCTAACATAGAGTTTTAACTAATTTAATACATTTCTAAATTAAAAAACGAAACAAGGTTGCAAAAAATGGGTTCTAATTTTTCACTTTATTTACAATCATAACAATGCCTAAAAGTTGAAATTAAGCTCATACTCATATTCATACAATTCACCAACCAAACAAATTATGCTAAAATCTAATAATTAAAATTAATACGAACTCATTATTCTTATTCACAAACTAAAGCAACCAATATATTTAGCAAATTTGCTAAAAATTCGAAAACCAACATTTAAAATTAAACACAACCAATTCCACAATCAAAATAAGAAACCAACATACTTGAGTCGGTCGGGACCACTTTTTAGAGTTTGAATCGGCATCTTGTACTGGTGCCGACCGAAATCAATTTTTTAATCTATGTCCTCCCTTTTTTTTAAAAAATGAAGTCATCACCGGTTGGACCTATTTTTAAAATTTATAATAATTAATAACACAAAAATTAATTCAAAATTCAATTTTTATAGTTTTTTATGAAAAAAGTACACTGACATCACAATTTCAAAAATATGTCATTTAAGGCATTTTTTGGATGTTTTTATAAAATGGGGTATTTTATGATATATGATAGTAAAAAAGGACATTTCAGAATTTTTCTCTTTGGAATTCTTAGATTGTGGATGTATAATTGTAATAGATGTTCAAGATCGAGAATGATGACTCAGAGGCAAAAACGACTCAACTTAAAAAAGAAACAAGAAAAAAAATAAGAAATGGTAATGACACGATTCCCAAGAGACAGCTCAATACAAAAGCTTACGGGATTGAACTGAATCGCTCGTGTAAATGTGGCTAGCCGCGGCCCAGTTTCCACCACTACAACTGCCTTTCCACAACACTCATTGACGACAATCCCACTAAAAGCACAGATCCCGCTATTGCTAGAACTTTCCACTTTAGTGAGAGAGAGAGTGGAGAGCCACTGTTTCTTGTTTGACGATGGCGATTTGAAATTTAGCCAACGCTCCTCAGTTTAGCCGAAAAGCGGTGTTTTTTGTTGAGAAAAATTCTCAAATGCCCCATTTTGATACATAACATCCACAAAATACCCCATCTTATGAAAAACTTCAAAAAAATACCCCAAAGTACATTTATCTGACAATTTGTAAGAGGCCGTTTGATTTTATTTTTGAAAAAGCTGTTGAAAACAAATTTTTTAATTGATATCAAATTTTGAAAGCATAAAAATTTTGCCTTTATTCTATCCCTACTCAATATATATATATATATATATCCACCAGATGCCGACTGAGAAAAAACAAAAAAAAGTTGGTCGGCACCATACTGTGATCCAGACCGTGTCAAGGACGGTGCCAACTGCATCTTTGAATTTTCTCAATTTTCTAGGTTTGACTGAATACATATATTGTGTCGGCAACAACCCATTTCATTTTTATTTCGTGTGAGGCTTGAGTTTTCTCCTCTTCCCTTGAGTCGGCAGCCGAATTTCAAATAGAAAACAGTCACGCCGACATCGAATTTTTTGGAAATGGCCGAGGTAAGTTTGTTTATTCTCCATTTATAGCTTTATTTTGATTGTATCTATTTCATATTCGGTATTATGGTAGAAATTTTGGCATGAAATTGCTTGCTATTTATGCTAGAATTAGTTGAATTGTATGTTGCTTTGGAAGTGAACATGAGTGTGATTCTTTCTATTTATGCTAGAATTATTCGGTATATTGGAAGTGAACATTAGGTTGATTTTTATTTATTTTTAAATGTATTTGTGCAGGTTGAATATATTAGATCTGAATTACGTGGTGTAACTTGTAAGGTCAATTTATGCACTAAGGTTACAACATTAGAGACAATAAGTGACACTTTGTATTCAGTAGGGGGAGATAATTTGCTGACTAGTTTTATGAATAGGCCATTTAGAAATTTGTTAATTTGAAAAAAAAATGGACCTAGTGCCTCGCAGCCATTACTGCAACTATTTAGTTACCAAATTAGGAGTCCTGACTCAAAAGCTTTATGATTTCATATTGGTGGGCTGACTATTTCTTTAGGGGTGGGTGAGTTTGCACTAGTGATCGGTTTGATATTTGGACCCACTAATTTTGATCCATGTGCTGATCATGATCCTTCTGATTCGTCGGTGTATAGGTTGTTCTGTGGTGGTAAATCTATCACAACTAAGGACTTATTACGCATATTTAAGGCTGGTCTAGTTCACCAGAATAATCATGATCTGTATTTGAGAGTGGCAATATATTAGCCATGTGCAGGTTTGTGTTAGGGTATTCTGAAAAACGTAAGATCGAGAGTTGGGTCTTCGTTTTGGTAGAGAATTGGGCTAGTTGGAACCAATTTCCGTGGGGGGCATATGCGTATAAGTCCTTAGCATACTATTTAGACCAAGCTCACACGAGGATAGAATCAAAAGGGACTCTTCATTTGGGCGGTCATATTTGGATTCCGCAGGTATAATTTTTTTTATTGTATTTATTAATATTGTAAGTTGATAAGTTATAATTTAAAGAAATATTTTGTAGGTTTGGGCCTATGAGGCCATTCCGGACTTGGGTCGTAGTTGTGCCATTTTGGAGCATCCAACTCTAATTCCCCGATTTATGAAATGGAAGTTTACAAGTCCAGCTACGGTTGATTGGATGACGTTCTTTGCTCGTGAACATGTATGCATGCATCTAAATTACTTATTTGTGAACTGACAATTTTTGTAATTGTATTTTTTTTTTATTGTTGATTCAAGTTTTCGCCAACCTAATCCCATTTCCGATTAAACCAGAGCTTTTGTACTATACTTCTTCTCAGTTGGAGGAGTCCCTAAGTGTTAACTTCCGACTACTGATGACACTAAAATTGATCACTCAAAATTAATGTTTCTCAAGTAATAAAATATCAATCCAAGGATCTTCTTGCTTCGCCCAAAGGAATACCGTTTAGTTGTGAGGTTTCTTATAGCTAGGCTTCTAGTCATGGAGTTTTTGTTCTATTTTCCAAAGCTCAAATTTAAACTAACTAAATCAACACTAAAACAACAATCAAACTCATCATTCATCAATTGTGATTTCAAAACAATTCTTCAATTTCGTAATCAAAATGGTAGAACAAGTCTCACAAATGCTCAAATGAGAAATAACGGATGTTGATAAGAATGTAGGTGTGATCCAATTGAGTTGAACTATGGTGCAAACCTTATTTAATTCCTAGATGGATGGACTATTACCCTACACTAGCCAACCCCTTATCACGACGAGTTAACCGTAGATGAGACTAGAAACCTCAACAACTACGTTATCGGCTCCTAATTCACTCCTAATAGCTCGTAAATCATTATCCTATGCCCTTCCTCCGCACAGGGATTGGATGGAGGAACACAAGAATTCACACTAATCGCGACACTCCTATCCGCGTGTTGGCTGCAATATTCGTATCAATTAACACCTAGATTGGCTATTACCTACACCTAGGTGCATAAGAACAAGCTCTAGTGTGATCCAATCTCAAATAGGAAATTAAACATGCAAAATTCAACCTAATTTTCTCACACCTTTATTCAAATCAACATCCAAAGAAGTTTAGAATCCCATACCTATATTGTTCATCATTACAATATCCAGTTGAAAGCAAGACATTACATGAGATAGGTTTAAATAGATTTCTTCCCCTAATTGAGCACTTTGATCTTGATCTACCCCCTTGGATCTTCAAATCTTCTCCAAGGATGATGGATTAGCTCCTTGACACCTTGGGTGAGGTTTGGTTAGGAGATGGTAGAGAGAATCGTAGAGAGAATTTTGGTAATTTTTGTGTAGATTTGACAAAAGTTCTTAAAATAACTAAATTTCCCCCTTTTATAACGAGTCGGCAGAGCCCCAGATCGCCCGAAATGAGAGTGGATCGCCTGGAATGGCTTGAAACAGCGAAACCGCCAAAACAACCTGCTTTGGATCGGCCGGGATAGAAAAGGGTTGACCAGAATCTTCCTCTAAAATGTAGACCGGCCGATCCTGCACAGGATTGACCGAGCCAGACCTTTGTGCCTTCAGATCGGTTGATCCAGAAGTGGATCGGCCAAGAATTGACTTTAGATTTCTCCTGCAGCCTTCTCTGCTCTTCCCGGTCGATCTCCACACCTCTTTATTCTCGGATCGAGCGATTTTCCTCCAAAACTTAGCCAAAAATGCTGAATTATGCCCAAAAACCTAACCTACACCATCCAAAACACACAAAACACGAAAAACAACAAAAGAAGCAAAAAACATATGATATGGGAGTAAAATGGACTCAAACATGCATGCACAAACATTGAAATATAGGTCATTTTACGCACATATCATAATCCCCAAAACTTGAACCTTTGATTGCCCTCAATTAAAACAAAGTAAAGGAATCATTCAACCTCATGCAATACCTCACAACTCATCATTGATTATCGTAGCATGTCCTAGTCAAACGAGATTATCACCTAACTTTATGACATGGTTAATGCAAAGGACTCGAACCACTCATCAAACATGGATAAGAGAAATGAAAACACTCCCTCTCGTGTGTAGGGACGATGAGAATCACTCAATCACAAGATATCGAGCTTGAGTTCCATAAGCTTGCATCAATTCTCACCACTATACTACAATGAGTTAACTCTTAGAATCAAGAAGGTCTTTGCTTTGGTTATAATGTGGCTAACTAATAGGAAGGTAGTTTTGGGCAGAAGTGTTGGGAAGTTATTCCTAAATCTCCCTTAGGATCGTATTGTAAAAGGTTTTGTTGGATCAAACCTTAGTAGATTGGTCGATCAATTGCTGAATTCTAGTATAGTCTAGCAACTCTTGTAATGTCCTGTATAGGCTAAGTATCGAGTTGTAATAGATTAGAATGCTAGAATCATTCCTAGCAGGTTGTGGCTATTAGAGATATTAGCAGACAAAGAAGACAACTAGAGACAATAGCCGTCAAGTGCTAAGGAGGGGATTGCTGAAGGCGTTAGCAATCCTATGTCAAAGAAGAGACTGCTAGAATGAAGTGCTCAGCAGTCAGAAGAGCAAGTAGCAGAATACTAGAAGGAGATTAGCATTTGCTAAGAGCAAGGTATAGCAGAATGCTGAAGGAGTTAGCATTCGCTCGCAGGTAGCAGATTGCTAAAGGCGATATCAATCCAGAGTCAAAGGAATCAAGTGCCAAACAATAAGCAACTGCTGAGCAGTCAACAGTCCGATAATTGTCTAGCAGATTGCTAGGAAGGCTTAACAGATCGTTCTGAGAAGGCTTAGCAAGGCGAGATAGCAAACAGTGACTGCTACACTACCGTTCTGACAGACGTACACACAAAGGACAAAACTATCCCAAAGTAGCTCGGAAAGTACTGTATGATGCCAAAAAGGACGGATAAAGTCGAACCAATCTTGGACGAAGGAGCCGTTGTGTCTAACGGGTATAGAGATTCAAAGTTTGAATCTCTAAGTATAAAAGACAAGTCCAGAAGTGAGAGACGACTATTGCTTCCATTACTCACAAGCTAAGGAACCTCAACCACATCTGAAAAAGCATTAACAGCGAGATTCCTTTGACAAACAAAAGAGTGAGAAAGTAGTCAGTTGAGAGCACGAGATAAAAGTGTATTCAAAGCTCTCAACAACCAGGAGTGTCTTCCATTGAATATCTGACACTACCTTTAAGAGATTCCTTGACTTTGGTCGAGAATCCAATCATTGGGATACCTTCCATCCTAGGAAGCATCCAACAGTCACATCTCTAAAAAGAGATTGACTCCGACGGGCATTTTGCCAAAATCAGACAAGTTCAGGAGAGAACTTTAAAAGCTCCCCCTAGCAGCGAAGGACAAGTTTTATGAAGGTGCCGCCCTTGACTTGGCCGTAGCTGTGGACTGAGAAGAACGAAGTAACGAAGGATAGCTTTGCTGTGGCCGACTCGAAAGCTCACTGCCTACAGCAAGTGTTCGGCAAATCCTTTTATTTCGTATATTTTTTAGTGAAATTCTTAGCATTTTGGCTAAGGAGTGGACGTAGATCGATTTGATCGAACCACTATAAATATTGTGTCTATTTACTGTTTTATTGGTTTCTGTTTCTCGTGTCTGAATTTGAAACCTAGCAACCAAGTTGCTAGAGTATAACTGTAAGATACCCTAATCCTACCTTGAGCTAAGACTACTTTGTTTAAGAGAAACTTAAGTGGAAGTGAACGTTTATATTCCGCTGCATTTCGTGTATACACCACGACGACTCTGATCTCGGGACCAACAAGTGGTATCAGAGTAGGAGGTTGAAAGACCGACTGCTTCTGAGTCGCTTTAAGACCAGATTTAGTTCTTCCTTGCGCTAGTATCTTGTTTCTTTGTTTGTCTAGCTCAGGTTCAAAGTTTGCCAAGATGAACCATACCTTACCCAAGTATACCAAGGAGAAATTCAATTCATGGCAGAAGATGACCATCATACAACTTCAAAGCATTCATCCGGAGATGGCATATGTTCTTAATAAAGGTCCTATTAAAATTATGAAAGCTAAAGCTTTTATAGGACAGGTTTCTGAAGGACAACCAGCACCACCTCAAATGATCCCAAAGCCATTCGAGGAGTACACGATAGAGGATAAGAAGCGAGCTCAACTGGAGCACCTAGCAAAGAAGTTTATCCTTGATTCTTTGCCTCCGTTGATGGCAGATAAAGCCTTGGACTTTGATACAACCAAGCAGATGTGGGATTATGTATGTGGATCCTCCCAGGATACCAATCAAATGAAGCGCAACAAGCTCCAGATAGCTGTTGACAAATATGAATCTTTCTCTATGCTTGCAGGAGAATCGATTCAAGCTATGGAAGAAAGGTTCAACACTATTGTTGGAGAGCTTCGCAACCTGGGAAAGACATATGACAATGGGGAGATGAACAACAAAATCATTTCTAAACTCTTCCCAAGAGAAGACTGGTTCGTGAAGATGACAAGTTTGAGCGAAAAGGACCTCAGCAACATGTGTTGGTCCCGGATTATCAGGGTATAACTTGGCAGCGGAAAATGTGATTAATCGTTTCTTGCACTCTGCTGGTTACTCAGCTGACTGGGACCTTGTCAGCTGGTAAGACAACTTGCACTCTGCGTACTCAGCTTGTCATCAACATGTCAGTAATCAATCCATTTAATATGTTGCAGTTACAAGTACAGGATGAATAACTGACTAAACTAGCTGATAAGCATTTACTTACAACAAAATGAAGAAGCTAGACTATGGCTAAGAAGTCATGCTGACACTGACTCATGCTGACACTGTTCACCAGCATGAGAAGTGCTTACCACTGGTACTGTTCACCAGTTGGAAAAGTCTTATCCGAAGGCGGCTGACAAAGACTCGTGCTGACACTGTTCATCAGCATGAGAAGAGCTAATGACTGGCTACTGTTCACCAGTTGGGAAGGATTTCACCAGCAGGCGGCTGACAAATCCTTACCAGCAGAATAGGTGTTCTCACTGACACTGTTCACCAGCGGTGAAGTCACCAGTCATGGGAGATTCCAAGAGTTAACATCAGACATATTGGTAGACTTAGATTGTGCCAGCGCAAGTCACCAGCAGAGACTGCCAGCACAAGATCACCAGAATGATCTACCAGTCGGATGTTACCAGCAGAATTCCAGATTCTCTCTCCCAGTGTCTTAGAGACAAAAAGAAGATTCGTCGAGGAATTAACTGACAGATTATGACTTTAAGGAGGATACCTTAAAGTCTATCAGTCCAAGACACCAGTTCCGATTCCTCGTACTGACGAATAGTGCCGTTCTGACATAAAGAGATCAATGTCAGATAAAGTGGACAAAAGCATGGCACTTTCCGGAAATTCCTACCTGCCGCCGTCTGAAGGACATGCGAGGACAGAGACCTTTTCCGGATGTGTCCAAACGGCTAGAAGATTTGAATCGGATCCCGCGTCTATAAATAGGTCGGAACCACCAACATTTAAGACGCTTGCTTCCTGACATTCAATACTCTTCACCTACCGAAAGTCTGAAAATTTATTACGCTCAAGCAAGTAGAAGCAAAACACTTTCGAGGCCTTCCTAAAGGCTATCCGTGTGTTGATTTATCAAACACGAGACTTCAAGCTTCCAGCTTGTAAGTTCAGATCTCTTTGGTGTTCTTTCTCTTCCGAGGAAGTTCACAGCAGCTCTTGTGCCAGCCAGCACTTGAGTTATTACGGGCTTTTGCCGTATTAAGAAGATACGTTCTTGGGAGAACTAAACACCCAGTGAAGCTGTGGAGGTTGAAGTGACGTGCTCGCACTCCACCAGCTGGTCAGAGTTGAAGAAGGACAAGGCCGGGAGCGGTTGATCTAGTGAACTGGTGGACGAGGCATTCACCAGCTAGAGATAGATCGTAGGACGCTTGTACCCGATTACTCTTAGTGAAATTTCCAGTGCTACGACTGGAGAGTAGACGTAGATCAGTTGATCGAACCACTATAAATCCTTTATCTTTTATCAGCTTTCTGCATTTCATACTGATTTAAAACCCAGCACCCAAGTGCTGGTGTATATCTGAAAACTGATATAACTATGCAAACAAGGATAAAAATATTCTAAGTCTTGCGCTACCAGCTGACGAGCCAGTCGCCAGTCAGCTGAGTACGCAGAGTGCAAGTTGTCTTACCAGCTGACAAGGTCCCAGTCAGCTGAGTAACCAGCAGAGTGCAAGAAATGATTAATCACATTTTCCGCTGCCAAGTTATACCCTGATAATCCGGGACCAACAAGTGGTATCAGAGCCAGGTTCTTATAGACCGATTGTTTCTGAGTCGCTTAGGACCGAGATCCACGTTTCCTTGCGCTCTTTTGTTTGTCTGTTGATTAGCTCAGGTACACGAAGATGAATATTCCGAAGCTACTCGACTACAAGACTGTGAAGCATGATATATGGCGAAAGAGGTCGCTCATTTCTCTAAAGAGCATCCATCCAGAAATGAAAGATGTGCTGGAGAAAGGACCAATCGAGATCACCATGACACAGCACCAGCTAGGAGATCGTCCAGCTGCTGTGATCCCAAAGCCTCAAAGCGAATGGAACGCCGAGGACAGGAAGCGGAATCAGTTGGATTCCATTGCTCACGAGTTGATCCTGGCTTCTCTTCCAGAGTCGCTGATGGAGGAAGCCCTCCAGTTTGACAACGCCAAGGGAGTATGGGATTATCTTGATAGTCTATGTCAAGAAACTGATCAAATGAAACGCAACAAATTGCAGGTTGCGGTGGACAAGTATGAGTCCTTCCAGATGCTGCCTGGAGAAACCATCAAGGAGATGGAGTCGAGATTCAACGCCATCGTCAGCGAGCTAAAGTCCCTGGACAGGCAGTGCTCGAATGAAGATCTTAATGCCAAGGTCCTGTCCAAGATGCCCAAGGAGGACTGGTTCGTGAAGACCACAACTCTGAAGGAGAAGGACCTGTCCAAGATGACTCCCAAGGAGTTATTTGCTCAGTTGCAGGCACACGAGTGGGATATCCAGATGGTGAACTAGAATGAGGCCATCAGGAACATGGGATCCCCCAGCATCAAGGCTCAAGACGAAGCTTACTTCGTCAAGAAGGACTTCAAATGGAAGCACAAGAAGCCCCTCCATGCTGACAGACCTGCTGCCCAGCACAACCAGCAGAAAGAGATCCCAGCCACATCGGGATCTATCTCAAAAGACAGCGAGAGCTCTATCACTGACCTTGAGCAGCAGATGAAACGACTGGCTGTCCTTCTGGAGAAAGCCAAGTCAAAGCAGGGAGTATCTCTGAGCTCAACTGACGGAAAATTCGTCAAGAGAGCTCCCCGTGCTTGCTACCAGTGCCAATCCCCTGATCATTTAAAGTTTGAATGTCTACAGGTGGACAAAAATGAGCGGGAAAGGCTAAAGAAGCTCTTTGAAGAGCGCGCCTCCAAGGCCGTTGCCAAGGCTATGCTGACCAGGACTGAAGTGCCTGACATACCCGACCATGATGATGGGGAGTATGAGTCAGACGAAGAGTCAGAAGAGGAAGCTCTACTGGCACTCATGGCAGCCTTTGGCGAGGAGTCAGCTGAAGGAAGTGCTGACAGTGAAGAGGCACTTGCAGCTGATGATCAGGTACAATCATCAGCTTCCCCAATGCATATCATGCCTTCTATCAGTTTAGACGATTCTGAGTCGCGTTGCTCCGACTCAGAAGCTGTCACTATAGACATTCTTCAAAAAGAATTTTTAAAATTTTATGAAATAAAGAATGTCTTGGCTGGCGAAAATGCTTCGCTGAAAGATCAAGTTTCTATTTTGACCAAGGAGATTGAAAAATCGAGGTCAGTCAGTGAAGAGCTAGCCACTTTGAAAAAGACTCACTTTGAGTTGCTCCAAAATTTTCAAATTACAAAAACTGAGCGAGATAACTTTCACAATCTCGTTCTGGAGCAAGAAAATAGAATAAATTTTCTAAATAAAGGCTCAAAAGACTTGGAAGCAGCTCTAAGTCATTGGAGAAAGCCTTCTGATAAGTCCGGGTTGGGATTTACAAAAGATTTGAGCATAAACCAGCCCGAACAAATCACTACTCATAAGGGTAAGGGCAAACTGGCAAATGCATCAGCACCAGCTGGTAATACCAGTCAGTCCCGTATGGCTGATCAGCATAGGAACCATAAGTCCAGATACATAGGTGAGTCATCAAGACAAAATCCTCAACTGGCAAGATCCTCTGCTGACAGGACGCCAGCATACCCGAAGACGCAGACTAAGCCGAAATATTCTAAGGCAAGGAAGTCAGCGTCAGCTGCCAGTGGAATCCGACAGCCAGCACCAGCTGTCCAGAGATTCCACGCCCAACCTTACAAGTATGCCAGTTGCCAGCATGCTTACAAGGGATCCAAATCTCAGCGGAATACTGAGAGAAGGATATTTCCCAATAGGAGGAACACCTATCGGAGGCCTGAGCCCAATCAAAACCTTTTCTCAAGGGCTGGGAAGGCTAATCATCGTGGTCCACAATTCCAGAGACCACCAAGGCAACACAAGCGGTCGGAAAGTAATTTCCGACACCCTCGGAGGAAGAATACTTCCAGAAGAACCGCACACACAGCCACACCTTCCAAAAACAAATCCATGCATTATTTTAAAAGGAAGGGAAAGGCCACAAGTGATGTCAGCAAGGGTAACACCGAGCTGAAGATTACTCAAGTCTGGATTCCAAAAGGAATGATCCAGAGATCTAACCCTGCAGGACCCGCTGATGATCGGGGACCTAAATAATTTCATTTTCTTGCAGGAACAGGATCATGCAACACAGCTTCAGAGATCGAGCGAGTGGATCATAGATAGTGGTTGCTCGGCTCATATGACTGGTGAGGAGTTCCTATTTTCTGAGCTCACCAAGGTCAGAGGACCTCCAGTCATATTCGGTGATAACTCAAAGGGCAGAGTTATCAGCAAGGGCTGCATCGAGAAGGACGATGTCAGAATTGTGAATGTATCCCTTGTCACCAATCTGAAGCACAACCTCCTGAGCATCAGTCAGCTGTGCGACAATGGTTATACCATTGTGTTTGACAAATCAGGGTGCCAGATCAAGAATGAAGAGTCTGGCGAGACCAAGCTGAAAGGTGTCAGGAAAGGAGGTCTCTATGTTGTTGACTGGCAAAGCGGGAAGACTGATACATGCTTTGTAGCCACCAGTTCCATGGAAACTAACTGGCTGTGGCACAAAAGGTTAAGTCATCTAAATTTCAAAACTATTAATTATCTAACCAAGCATGATCTTGTAGATGGTCTTCCCAAGGGCGGGTTCAAGAAGGAAGGAATTTGCAAGGCTTGCCAGCAAGGCAAACAAACCAGGAAGTCCTTCAAGAACCAGTCGCCAGTCTGCCCCAGTACCAGTCAGGTACTCGAGTTGTTACACATGGACCTGTTTGGACCAGTAACACCGCAAACCATTGGAGGAAGACGATATTCGCTGGTGGTAGTCGATGACTACTCGCGCTACACCTGGGTAAAGCTTCTCAGAACCAAGGATGAGGTGAAGATTATTCTTCCAGAGTTGATCATCCAAGCTCAGAAACAGAGAGAAGCTGTGGTAAAGCGAATTCGATCAGACAATGAGACTGAATTCTGCAACAGTCTGCTGATGGATTTTTGCGCGGAAGCCGGGATCAAACATGAGAGATCTACTCCAAGGCAACCGCAGCAGAATGGACTGGCAGAACGTAGGAACAGGACGCTGAAAGAAGCGGTCCGGTCCATGCTGGCAGAGTCCGGCTTGGGACAGAGTTTCTGGGGAGAAGCGTTGGTTACTGCCTGCCACACTCAGAATAGAAGCGGGATCAACGACAGACTCCAGAAAACTCCCTACGAAGTGTATTTTGGTCGTAAGCCTTCTATAGCTCATCTTCGTGCATTCGGTTCACCATGTTATATCCATAATAATGGGAAGTCGAAGTTAAATGCTTTCTCGCCTAAGGCTGATGAGGGTGTGTTTGTCGGATATGGACATCCCTCTCACAAGGGCTATAGAGTATTTAACAAGACTACCCAGCTTGTGGAAATAACATGCAATGTTGTTTTTGATGAAGCTACTTTAGTGCGCAGGACCTTACGCCAACTGGCTGAAGATGTTCCTGAGGTCGAGGATGTCAGCGACCAGTTGGGCAGGAATTCTTCCGATGCTCAACCAACTGGTTCGACTAGACCTATGACTGGATCATCTTCACAACCAGTTCCCTCAGGTGCCCATCAGCAACCTGAGAGGGTCGGTGATGCAAATGACCTTGCTGAGACCTTACACTCAATCTCCCTGAGTGGATCTAGCAAAAATCAAGGGGGAATTCCGACTGGAATCTTTGAGCCAGAAGACAACGATGAACCAGCTGGAGTGGATGCACCAGCTGATACTGACAACGTTGGTGAAGGTTCGGGAAGTCAGTCAGACAGAGAAGCTGATGAAGAAATTCCAACTGATGATCAACAACCAGTTGTAGTTCCAGTTCCGACTAGTGATGTTCAACCGCCAGTTATTCTTCCAGCTCCGACTGGTGGAAATGTGGAAGCACCAGTCGTCAGGACAGAAGAACCTATTTCACAGCCGGCACCAGCAGTCGCTGGTCCTCCCAAATGGCTGAGGGATCACCCAACCGAAGCTATTCTCGGTGATCCAGAAGGTTCTGTCCAGACTCGACACGGCAGTGCGCTCCTCAGTTGTTATATTTCTCAAATGGAACCTACTTCCATAGGAGTTGCGCTCGAATCTGCTGATTGGATTAATGCCATGCAAGAAGAGCTTGCTGAATTCACTCGCAATAATGTTTGGGACTTGGTGGAAAGACCATCACATCAGTCAGTGATTGGCACCAAGTGGGTTTTCAAGAACAAGCGAGATGAGAATGGCACCGTGGTCAGAAACAAAGCTCGTTTAGTCGCCAAAGGTTACAGGCAGTGTGAAGGGATCGATTTCGATGAGACTTTCGCACCAGTTGCCAGAATGGAGGCGATACGGCTGTTCCTTGCTTATGCAGCGTATCACGGCTTCACGGTGTTCCAGATGGACGTGAAGAGCGCCTTCCTGAATGGCGAGCTAAAAGAGGAGGTATATGTCGAGCAACCTCCAGGCTTTGAAGTTGGCACCAAAGTGTACAAGCTGAGAAAGGCCCTGTATGGATTGAAACAGGCGCCCAGGGCTTGGTACGAAACGCTGTCACAATTCCTCACCAGCAATGGATTTCGGAAAGGGAAGATTGATAGGACTCTCTTTCTTCTCAAGGATGGTGGTGACATGCTAATGGTGCAGATCTATGTAGATGACATCATATTCGGATCAAGGAATATAACTCTCTGCGAGAAGTTTTCTCAACTGATGCAGACATCATTTCAGATGAGTATGATGGGCAAATTAACATACTTTCTCGGACTCCAGGTCCAGCAGTCAGCTGATGGAATTTTTATCAGCCAGCGGAAGTATACGAAGGAGTTAATTCAGAAGTATTGCCCAGAGAAAACTAAGTCCCTCAGAATACCTATGAGCACCAGCTGTCAGATATTTCTTGATGAGCAAGGTGAATCAGTTGATCCTACCATCTACCGAGGAATCATTGGATCACTTCTCTATCTCACAGCCAGCAGACCCGACATTTCGTACTCAGTCGGAGTGTGTGCCAGATTTCAAGCCAATCCGAAAAGGTCACACATGGAAGCTGCAAAGAGGATAGTCAAATATCTGAAGGGGACTGAATCTCTTGGAATATGGTATCCCAGAAATGATGAGCTTACACTCATTGGATATTCAGATTCAGATTTTGCTGGATGCCGTATAGATCGAAAGAGTACCAGTGGTACGTGTCAGTTTCTAGGACACAAGCTAATCAGTTGGTTTAGCAAGAAGCAGCACTCAGTTGCTACATCTACCACTGAGGCTGAGTATGTTGCCGCTGCCAGTTGCTGTGCTCAAATTATTTGGATCAAGCAACAACTGGAGGATTATGAAGTGGACACTGGCTGTGTTCCCATCTATTGCGACAACAACAGCACTATGTGCATCACGAAGAATCCGGTTCATCATTCTAGAACCAAGCACATAGATATTCGACATCACTTCATTCGTGATCATGTCGAAAAGAAGGATGTCAGCGTGGACTACATCAGAACTGAAGATCAACTGGCTGACATCTTCACTAAACCTCTGCCAGAAGCAAGATTCAAGGAGTTGTGCATCAAACTTGGTCTTATGGAGATTGATGTGAGCCCCAATGATGAGGAAGAATGAGTCCCAGCTCTCATTCTGTTCTTGATCTTCTGAAGGACGCTGATTACGACTAAGTCCAAGCTCTTAGTTGTTTTTATTTAAGTGGTATCTCTATCTAACAAGTGGTACCTACTGGCGGATCTTATCCCTCACATGTCTAAGGAAATGAGTCCCAGCTCTCATTTCAATTTGCCAGCACAAACCATCAGTTGAAGCGAAATTGGGTCCCAACTCCCAATTTCAAGCTATGATGAGGAGTGGATTTCTTGAAGAGAAGATTATGCGGATTAAATTGAGTCTCAGCTCTCAATTTTCTATCCTTCAAGTTGTCAGCAGACAACTGGCGAATTTCCTACGACTGATGAAACTGAGTCCCAGCTCTCAATTTATCCAAGTGCTCGGGTGCCAGTCGTAAGTACCAGTTGCCAACTGATGAAGAGGCCAACCAGTTAGGGGGAAGTGATAAAGAGGCCAACCAATTAGGGGGAAGTATGCGACTGGCATATGCTACTGATGACCAGTTATGCCAGCTATCGCAGAAAAGGCGGGATTGTTCAAATCCGACTAGCGTGTACATCTCTCAGAATTTAATGCGGCATTTAATGCCACATTTAATGTGCACAGTGTCTGCGCAGTCCGACGTTTGAATGCCACCAATCGCTGCGTGCCACGTCAGCTCCACGTCGTGGCGCCCGTCAGCACGACCGCGCACGTCAACACAGGGAACCGGGCCTGCTGATGACCGTCGATCCTCGCTTGCTGAGCGTTGATTCTGGACGTCTGATCCTGCATGGTCCTTCGTATAAATACCCGATCACTTCCTTCGGGTTAACCTTTATGTTTCCCTACTTTCAGAACCCTACTTTCAAAATTCTCTCATCTTCCCTTGAGATTTTCTGAAACTTGAATATTTCTGAAGTCATGGCATCATCTTCTCAACCTCCAGCTGATAACCCTCCATCTACATCTACATCATCCTCGTCTGGTTCACCAGACCTACCCCTCGCTGAAGCCCATATGCCAACATATACTGGCATAGTGAAGATCGAGGATATCGATTACACATATCCGTTCGCTCGACTGGTTCAGTTGAACAGGTCGGCGACCAGGCGACAGCTCTCAAACGCACAGATAAGGGCTGCTCAGGTCCAAAAAGAGAAAATTTTGAATGAGAAACTGGCCCTGAAACATTTCGGGGAGGAGCTGATGGAGATGATCGACCGAGAACAGCTCCGACAGTACCTCACGGCGACCCCCAGCACTTTTCATCCTCATATGGTAGCCGAGTTCTACGCTCGGGCCGTGATTGCTGACGACAGGAAGTCGTTCACCACTTCAGTTTTTGGCCACATGATCACCGTCACCGCGGAATATCTCGCCAATCTCTTCAGACTGAGGAATGAAGGAGAGGAAGTGGCCACGTATCATCAGGATGATACGGTGGAATTCCGGAGGAGGTGGGCGCAATGGAAGAAGCCAGAAGTCACCGTCTTCCGGACTGGCATGAGGAAGTCAGAAATGGAGGACTTTTGGCAGATGGTGTGCGACATTGTAGTTCGCATGCTACAATGTGAAGTCGGCTCCTACGCCGAGCTGAGCCTGCGCAAGTTTTCAGTAATGTGTGCGCTTGTCGACGGGGTTGAGGGCAACTGGGCTGAATTCTTCTTCGGCCGGTTGCTGGAAAATGTAGACAGGAACACCACTGTTCCGACTGACGGCAAGTTTGCTCACGCCGTATCCTTCGGGCTGAGGATCAGCCACATCCTGGAGATGGAATTGGGTGATGGCGTGGATCAGGGGGAACAGCTGGTTGGTTCCGACTTCATACCAGCCACGAAGGTGAAGCTGCCCCGCCCAGATTACAAGAAGCCACGAAGGCTGAAAGGGAAGTCAGCAGTGGACCCTGCTGAGGTCGTTTCTGAGGAGGACTCAGAAGACCTGGGAGAGCAAGTGCCAGCTGTGGCTCTCCCACTGACTGATGAGGCTAGGGCTCAGATGAAGAGGAAGCAGGAGACGGAGTCTCTTTTCGACACCATGGAAGGCGCGGTGGCTGAGGCGACTGGTATCCACCCACGGGACGTACAACTGGTACCAGTCACCAAGAAGCAATCCCACAAGAAGCCTAAGACTTCCCAGCACCAGCAGCCACCGTCAGCTTTTGCATATGACCCTGAGTCTGGGAAGATCTCCATCCCAGTCAAGAAGTCCGTTCTGGGACTGACTGAGGAAGAGACGCTGGAGAGAATGACCCGGAAGAGGAAGAGGGTCCAAACAAGAGCTCAGAAGCTGGTAGAGCAGGCCAAGAAGGAGCAACAAGCCTCCATTGTGAGGAAAAAGCAGGCCCAGGCACGGCTGAAGGCTTTGGCCGACCAGCGAAGAAGAGAGGCTGAGCTGGCAGCCCGCGATGATGCCTATGCAAAGGTGCAGGCTGAGCATGAGGCCAGACGTCAGGCGCAACTGGCGGAGCAGGTGCGCCAGGTGGCCAAGGGCAAGTGGGATGTGCCCGATACTTCCACAAGTGCAAGGCCACCAGCACCAGCTCCAGGCGAGATCTTATCTGATGAATCCTTTACTCGCCTGCTGGTGATGGGCGCTGACGAGGATGTACTATCCCTTGTGGATGAGTACCAGGAGGAGGAAGTTGCTGAAGTCCCTCCACCCGCGCAAGGGGGTGGTGGAGGTGAAGAAGACCCACTGGCCGCGCAAGGGGGTGCCAGTGGAGGAGAAGAAGAGCGGGCGACCACCCCGGTAAAACTGGCGAGCTTCTCGGATGTCAGTTCTGAATCCGAGGATGCAGAGGAACCTAGGGCTGAAGAGCCGGAGCAGGAGCCAGCTGAGGAGGTAGTTCATTACTCCATGGTACAGAGGATGGAGCCCAGGGATCTGTTCCCAGACATTGATGATAAGGCTCGTCATCCTGCCAGTCGCCCCCGATCTACAGATGCCTCGACATCAACTTCCGGGCGGCCAGCAGCATCCTCTTCATCACCAGCTAGGCGTGCACGTACTGAAAAGCCTTAAATGCTCTGCATCCAAGAGCATCAACTGGTTGATGAGGATACCTTCCAGTCACGAGTGACAGGGGTGCACATGGTTATTCTGGATATAATTAGATTGCATTAGCACCGGAAGACCAGCACAAGATGACGTTCACCTGTCCTTAAAGAGTGTTCACATACCGATGGATGCCGTTCGGACTATGTAATGCACCGGCGACCTTTCAAAGGTGTATGATGGCCATCTTCCATGACTTAATCGAAGACATCATGGAGGTATTCATGGATGTCTTTTCGGTATTTGGTAGTTCTTATGATGTTTGCCTGCAGAATTTGGCTACTGTACTGGAGAGGTGTGCTGAGACCAACCTGTGTCTCAATTGGGAGACGTGCCACTTCATAGTGCGAGAAGGAATTATTTTGGGACATCGGGTATCTGCTGAGGGATTTAATATAGATAGAGCAAAGGTGGCAGCGATTGAAAAGATGCCACCTCCATCAAATGTGAAGGGAGTCCGAAGTTTTCTTGGACATGTTGGATTCTAAAGGAGTTTTATCAAAGACTTCTCGAAGATTTCTAGGCCACTGTACAACTTGCTCGAGAAGGACGTGTCTTTTGTGTTCGATGAGGAGTGCCTGCAAGCTTTTGAGAGACTGAAGAAAGCTTTGGTGACTGCGCCGGAACTTACATCACCGGACTGGGAAGAGCCATTTATCTTGACGTGCGACGACAACAATTTTCTAGTGGGGGTAGTCTTGGGGCAGCTGAAGGGGAAACTTTTTCATGTCATTCACTACGCTAGCAAAAGTATGAACCCGACACAGTGTAACTACACCACCACCGAAAAGGAAATGCTCGCGGTCATCTATGCATTCGACAAATTTCAGTCCTATCTGATAGGTTCAAAAATAGTTGTCTACACGGACCATGCTGCCATCAAATATTTGTTCGCAAAGCAGGATGCCAAGCCCCGCCCCATCAGATGGATATTGCTGCTACAAGAGTTTGATTTGGAGATCAAAGATAGAAAAGGAAGCGAGAATGTGATAGCCGGCCATCTGTCGCGGTTAGAACAACCAATCGAGGGAGATGATCAACAGGTGCAAATCCTTGAGACCTTCCCTAATGAACAGGTTTATACCTTAAAGGATCTGCGAGAGACATATGAATCGAAGACACCATGGTACGCTGACTTTGCCAACTACCTGGTGACTGGAGTTCTTCCACCGAACTCCTCCCCATATGCCAAGAAGAAATTCTTGCATGACGTCAGATTCTACTACTGGGAGGATCCTTATCTATGGCGAAAATGTGCTGATGGCATAATTTGCCGGTGTGTTCCTCAGTCAGAGTGGCAGCAGATCTACGAGGCGTGTCACTCTTCTCCTAGCGGCGGTCACCACTCAGCCAACCGAACTGCCTTCAAGATTTTGGCAAGCGGATTTTATTGGCCTTCTATCCATGAGGTCTGTCGTGGGTGGATTACGGGCTGTGATCATTGCCAGCGGACCAGCAACATCTCGCGGAGGAATAAGATGCCACAAATTCTGGTGATTGAAGTAGAGATATTTGACATTTGGGGGATTGACTTCATGGGACCGTTTCCATCATCCCTTGGTTTCTCCTATATCTTGCTTGCAGTGGATTATGTGTCGTGATGGGTTAAATCCATTCCAACGACTACCAATGATGTAAAAGTCGTCATCAACTTCATGCAAAAGCTCGTGACAAGATTTGGGATGCCAAGAGCCTTGGTAAGTGATGGGGGATCTAATTTTTGTAACAAATTGCTTGCTTCTCTTCTTGTTAGGTACAGAATCAAGCATCGCATTACTACCCTGTATCACCCTCAAGGGGATGGGCTGACTGAGCTGTCCAATTGAGAGATCAAGCAAATTTTAGAGAAGATGGTGAAGCAAAGGAAGGACTGGGTCGTGAAGCTTGATGATACATTGTGGGCTTATCGAACGACTTACAAGACACCCATTGGGACATCCCCCTATCAGCTGGTATTTGGGAAATCTTGTCACCTTCCTGTCGAGATGGAGCATAAGGCATGGAAAGCAGTTAAGGAGCTTAACCTGGATTGGAAGCTTGCGGCTGCCGATTGAGTCATGGCACTGAATGAGATCGAGGACTCTAGGGATGAAGCCTACGAGAACAATGTCATCTACAAGAAGCGCGCCAAAAGATTTCACGACAAAGGAATCCGCCAGCACACCATCAACTCTGGCGACAAAGTTCCCCTCTTCAACTCCCATCCCCGTTTCATGCGTGGAAAGTTGCAATCAAAGTGGACCGGTCCACACACTGTGGTATGTCAATTCACAAATGGTGTGGTGGAGTTGGCCGGACAAGACGGCATGACTTTCAAAGCCAACGGGCAGAGAGTGAAACCATACTACACATCACTTCAAATTGGTGTCATAGACTTCTATTACTTGGATCGCCCGTGAATAAAGGTATCGTCGAGCTAGCAACGTTAAATCGAGCACTTGTTGGGAGGTGACCCAACGAATTTTATCGCTTTCAATATTTACATTGCGTTGTTTTAATTTTCGGATTTTAATTTTGAGTCGAACATAGAATTACTGAGTGTTGCATTGTATTTTTAATTCAATTTTGTGCAAAGTTTGTGTGCCAAAAACAGAGGCGAAATCATGTCGAGTTCGACCGTTGCAGAACCGCGTCAGTCGACGTTGACATCCCGGGGCGAGTGCAATTTTGGTTCGACAATGATCGATGCAGACCCGCGTTGATTGACGTCAACACCATGCAAGAAATAAAAAAGAAAATTCGGCTCGACTTCGAGCGACACAGATCTGCATCGATCGAAGTCAAGGGCATGCGAGCGGGTCGGGCAGGTAAGTATTTAAATTTTTAAACCCTTCCCCACTTCATTTCATTCCAGAAACGATGCAATCACTCCCCACACTCAAAACCCATCTTCCCCTTCACTTTCAATTATCGATTCTAAGCAAGGTATGACTTCTAAACACCTCCTCCTTCGAATTTAACATGATTTTGTGCTTTTATTCTTGATTTGGAGTACTTTGAACCATTAGAATTTTGAATTTTGACTTGGTTGCTCCTAGGGTCTAAAATCAATTTTCATGCTTCGATTCGATATGGGTTAGATGTTTAGTCGATATATATGCTTGATGTGACTCGATTTCATACTTCATTTGGTAGGATTTTGGAAATTGTTAATGTTCCTCATTTCATTGGGGTTTGGATTTTTGGCCAATTGATAAACCTTAGAATTGAGAATGTTCATGATGAAATCTTTCTTATATTAGGAATGAATTGCTCATTTGTGTGGTCAATTTTGAATGTGTACGAGTTTCATGTGTGGAATTTTGGATTTTCGTTGGATTTTTTTGTTGTTATTTTGGCTTGTGAACTGGAGGAAGATGTGGATTACCTTGCCCTGATTTGTGTGTCATTTTTGCAGCACTACAATGGCCGGACGACCTACTTTCCGTTCAAATGCCGAGGTTACGGCGTACAACCGATTACTCCAAGCCAACATTCGACAATCACGGTACCCATGCCCAGACACCATGGCGGCCCTTGGGATTGGGGGTTATGTGGAGACTCTCCTCCGATGAATCCGGTGGAGGAAGTGGATGACGGCCCAGTGGGTCACATACCCTGATCTTGTTTGGGAATTTTTTGCCACCCTCAAAGTGGCAAAGACATTCGTGCATGTGGAGACACTTTCAATCACCTTTTAGTTGGGAGGCCAACGACTAACCTTGATTAGGGACCAGCTAGACGAGATTTTGGGAGGCCCAAAGGGGGGATGTTTCCGCTTCCCGGAGGCATTTTGCCTGACAATTTTCTGGAGGTAAATTGCCTCTGAGGCGGAGGAAGAAGGGGACCTTGATTCAAGGGCACTCAAAGCCTCCTCAATCGACAATCCAGTTTTCTCCTACATCCTGCGGTGTCTCGGAGTTTCCCTTGCCAGCAGAAATGAAAGCGGCAAGGTGCGGTTCCAAGAGCTTTTGGTGCTTTGGGGGATGCTCACTCGGACAAAGGTGAGCATGGCCGGCCTCGTGATGGACAATTAGGAGAGACAGGCGAAGGCCACGACCAACACAGTATGGTGTGGGGGGATGATCACCCCTATCGCCGATGCTTTTGGGATCCCGATGGTGGACCTGGCACCTTGCCCACCACCCATGGGTTTGGACATTCCCTAGCTCCTTAAAATGAAGTCCATTGCCAGCAGAACGCTTGGAGGTTGGTTTTGGAAGTTTTGGAACGGGGAGTTCTTCCACCCGCCTCAACCTACTCTTACTCATGTCACGAACTACGAGTCTCGTGACAATTAGTTCATGTTGACGGTGGCCCACATGGAGAACACGAAGGGTCCGAGGTGGCAGAGCAAGCCGACCTACTGCCTCAAGCATTGGCATTGCCGATTAAGGGCTGATCAGCGTGTCTTGACTCCCGAGCAAGAGCACAAAGAGGCTGAGCAGCGGCTTCAACATCGCGATATCGTGCAGACCACAGAGAACATCCCCGAGGATCATAGAGCGGGGCATTTTTCTGGAGAGGGGTGGAGTTCATCACAGCCTGACTGGGCCCAGTATGCAGCATTCTTGCAGCAGCAGCAGCTATGGGCCGCCCAATAGCAGCAAATGTTGTTCATGGATGAGCAGTGCACGTCCTTCGAGGAGCTTCGCACATCCTTCGAAGAGGAGAGGACGACCAATGCTGCCCATCGCACTTCCGCGAATGCCCAGCTGCAACACATGATCCGTAGGATGGATGACATCCATCTCTACATCGAGCCCGTGATCACCTATCGCCGGCACAGGAGAAGGAGAGAGGAGGATGACACTGGTCCGTCCGACCAGTCCTGAGGTACCATTTTACTTTTTCCTATCTGACTTGCAAACTTTTTCACTCTTTTGAGTGAAATAAGTTTGGGGGGATGAGGGCGCAAAAAATACTAGGTTTTTATAATTGCTGCATTTAGGATTTAGGACCATCCTTCTTCTTTTGCTTCAATATGAACAATTGCTCTCTGCAAGGCTTTTCACTCAAACTAGTATTTTGAATTCTTGATTTGTGGTACTAGTTCTGATCTGTAAAGTCTCGACAATTGTTTTAGGAGAGCTATGAACATAGGACAATCGGAACGATTTGATTATGTTGGTTTAAATTGGCATGTCTATCCCTCAAATGAGAATGATTGATTTATAATTGATCTTTTTTGGACTTTGATTGATTATGTGTGTGATAGAGCAGCCTATGATAGGAATTGATTACTTGAGAAACTGATCTTTGAAGCATACATTGTGCTATGATAGAGCAGCCTATGATAGAATAGACTAAGTTTGAATTGGATGATTGTGAAGAGAACCAAATTAAAGTTTTGTGAGAGTTTGAGCTTTATTTTATGTTCGTTTGATGAGGGACAAAGTGTTAGTAACAAACTTCTAGAATTTGACAAGTTTCTCTCTTAAGATTGTATTAAGCATAGTAATAGGGGAAAATGATCATAGGCACGTTCTTTCATAACCTATACCCAAATACTCACTTGTAGCCTATTTTGAGCCTTGAAGTTGTTTTTTTTCTTGTTTAGAATGGGTAATGAATGGAAGGAGTTGTGGGTGGAATTAGGAAGCATGGCTAGAATGTGATGATAAAATTATTGTTGGGAACTTTGGATTGGAAGTTCTATGTGCTAGAATGATTAAGGGTCCTATGGGTAGAAGAAAGAGATTTATATGAACATTGAAGTCGAATAAAGAAAATATATTGTGAGTTCATCAGAAATCTGAAAAAAAAATGCTGAAAGAAAGAAATTAGGGTCTCTAGAAATTTTATTTTCAATAAAGGAAGGAGAGAGTATAATGTGCAAGGAATATGGTTGGTTGAGTTGAGGATAATTGAAAGAATTAAGTCACTTAGCCAAATATACCCTACCTTTTAGGTCAGCCACATTACAACCAAACAAAGACCTATTTGATTCCTTGAAAAACTATGCTATACAGCAGTGGAGAGAGGAGAAACTTGTCAAACCTATGGTAAGTTGTGCTATAACTTTGAGGTGAGGGAAGAAAGAAATCAAACCCTATTAAACAATCGAGTGATGAGTGCAAACACTTTCCGGTGAGGTTTCTCTTCAAAAAATCAGATAATTTAAATGATGTCTTCACTGTGTGATCTATTTGAATGAGTGAGATTTGGAGAGTAGGAGATTCGTGAGGCATTGCACGCTCGTATCTGCATTTAATTTGAAGTCATGTCTATAGATTGATCGAGGATGATCGATAGTTTAAGTTTGGGGGAGTTGATAAATCCGTATTTTCACCAACTTATCAATGAGTCTCTTTTGCATTTTGAATGTTTTTAGGATAGTTTAGTCGTTTTCGCATGCATGATAGGGTTTTTGCACGATAGATGCTTGTGATGGTATGTTTTGCAGGATTTTGGAGGAAGAAAAAAACTAAGAAAAGAAGTGAAGTCCGAGGATGGATTCTTTACTTCGATCGACGCAGACCCGCGTTGATCAAAGTCGAGAGCAGCGAGCTCACGGCGTGCAAGGTTTCACTTCAATCGATGCAGACCCGCGTCGAAGGTATCGGAAGCTTGGCGAGGAATTTCACCACGGTCGACGCATGGATCGAACTGAAGCTCCACGTCGATCGACGTGGAAACACGTAGGTCGACACCGACACTTGGGCGAATTTTATTCTTATTTTCTGAGATAGATCCATATCTTATCTCCTAAGACTGATAAGTTACAACTAAGGCAACTATAAAAAACCCTCTCTTGGTTGAAAATTAGTGTGGAAGATTGGAGATTTTATTAGAGTAAATTACATTGGCAAGAGTTTAGAATTTAGAGTTTGTTTTTACATTTGGATTGAATTGTGGCAACAACTCAGGATTATTTCGGGTTCAAGTTTTATTTATGCAAGACTATTTCAGGTTTTACTTTTCCGTGTTAATTATGATTATGTCTTTGCATAGCTAAAATTCCCTGTAGATTCTAGGTTTTCGAATATTATGCCTATGTATGATTGAATTTGGTTAACTGCCTTTTTGATTCGTCATTTATGAAAACTAGAACTTGTTTTAATCTTGATTTACTGGCCATAGATTAGGATTACATCAGTTGAAATCTAGAGACTCAAAAGATAATGAATTTCAATGGAACTTGGTTTTCATAATACAAACTGATTTTCTTGTCTGAAAAGAAAGAAGAAATTGTAGGAATAAATCTGTAGAACTGTTTGCAGTTAATTATATTTTCTTGAGACGGAAAAGGTAGAGGAAATTAATTAATCAACTTTCTGAATTGTCTTTATCATATATTCATAAGATCTTTCCGATGTTCCACTACGAAGAAGAATGAAATTTGGCAGTTAATTGATTCATGATTACGTGTAAGGAATAATAGGTAGAAAACCCTAGGATCTATGTTCATTATCTTTGAATTTCAAAATCTTTCACAAATCTATATTTTTATTTTGTTTATGCGCAGTTTAAAATTCCGCAAACAAAAACTTTACTTTCTACTTCCTAACTAGTATTCCAAAAACGTTTGAATTAGTACTTAGGGTTAATTTGTTGCTCTAATCCTCTAGGTTCGATAATTTTATTTTCCGCTATATTATTAGCTTTGCTAAGTTGCTAGTGAAATAATTTTAGCGATCAGTAATTAGCATAACAATTATCATATCTCATACAACTTCAAACAATAAAAAGATCAAACACTAACCAAGGGATCACAATAGAGGGATAATAGGACATTGGAAAGAACTTTGTATTGGACAATTTACAACCAATTGAATCATGCAAACACTAATTAATCTTCCAAGAGATGGTCAATCCACACTTATGTGATTAATTCCCTTAGCACCGGCAAACTAATCGTAGAAGAGCTAGACTTATCAAACCGTCACATAACCCTAATCTAACACACTTCCAATCGTTCATGGATTCTCAACCTATAAGCTTTCTCCACACATGGATAGGATAGATACATACATAAGAACATGCTAATCACGACACATTGATCCGCGTAATGGCTGCATTCTCAATGTCAAGTATCAAGTAATTGACTCTTATCTACATCACTTGAGTAGGAATAAGATCAAGCATGCCTTAATCATCAAGGAAGAGGTAAGCAAGTAATCAATTGATAAAAAATCATCATCTACATTGTTCAATCCAAAATCCCTAGGTGTTTAGCTACTCATACCTTTGAATTGGTACAATTGAATTGAAAAACAAAACTTAGCCATTACAAAGAGACTTGAAAGTGCAATTTCCCCCAAATTGGATCCTTGACCTTGATCTAGACTTGATTCTTCATGATCTTCATCACTTGAATGGATTTGAATGAAGATCCTCCTCAATAGATAGTTGAATGGAATGGGTAGAGTATTTTGGAGTGAAATAACCGTCAAAATTGAGTAAATGTGCCAAAAGTTCTTTCCTAAATCGTCCATCCAGCTTTTATACTTAGTTCCAAGACTTCCATCTCGTCCCGGATGAGATCGGCTCGACCCGGATGCTTCAAAACTGAAAAACCGCCAAGAAAGCACGTCCAGAATCGCTTAGGATAGAACGGGCTCGACTGGGATTTGCCTCTATCTGGCAGATCCCGGCCGAGCTGGACCGGGTTCGGTCGACATGAGCCAGACAGAGGCAAATCTCGACTGAACCCAAAGTTTTCCGGATTGGGATTTGGCTTTGAAATCTTCCATGCCGCTCCTCTACTCCATCCGGGTCAGTATTTGCTATGCCTAGACACGGTCGGGTTGAGATTTTACCATAATTGGGCTAAACTTGACGAAAATGCTCAATTCCTTCCCTACACAACACCAACATAGCAAAACAAATAAGGCAAAAACACACGAAAACCGTATGATATGCGAGTTAAATGAACATAAACAAGCATGCAAATATATCAATGAGTAGGTAATTTTACACACATATCATATTCCCCCAAACTTAAACCTTTGATTGTCCTCAATCAAAACAAAGAAAAGAAATCAGCCTACCTAGTGCAATACGTCATAGCTCATCATATCCATCTTAGAATACCAAAATCAAACGAGATTATCAACTAAATTTGACAATCGGTTAATGCAAGAGACTCAAATCTCTCCACAAAATAGATATAAGAAATGAAATTCACTCTCTCACGTGTTATGGGATCATTCACTCAAGCACGAGATATCAAGTTCGATTTTTATAGGCTTCCATCCTATCTCACCACTATACTACAACGAGCTCGATCCTAGAATCGAGAAGGTCTTTGTTTTGGTTTTAACGTGGTTGTCTAAAAGGTAGGTGATTTTAGGCCAAAATGACCAGACTCCTCAAATTCCCAGACCCCCATCATTTGCTTCAATTAACTAATCTGTCTCGAGGCTTATTCAACTTTCTTCCTTTTTTTTCTCTTCTTTTTCTCTTTCTTATCTCCTTTTTTTTCTCATGACTTAATCATCAAGGAGCAAGTAATCAATTGATCAAAAACCATCATCTAAATTGTTAAGTCCAATATCCCTAGGTGTTTAGCTACTCATACCTTTGAATTGGTACAATTGAATTGAAAGACAAAACTTAGTCATTACAAAGAGACTTGAAAGTGCAATTTCC
Source organism: Plectranthus barbatus (assembly GCA_026898455.1). NCBI lineage: Eukaryota > Viridiplantae > Streptophyta > Magnoliopsida > Lamiales > Lamiaceae > Plectranthus > Plectranthus barbatus. Next base: position 880,254 of record JAPKLW010000035.1, on the reverse strand, counting down.
CCCAAATTGGATCCTTGGCCTTGATCTAGACTTGATTCTTCATGATCTTCATCACTTGAATGGATTTGGATGAAGATCCTTCTAAATTGATAGTTGAATGGAATGGGTAGAGTATTTTGGAGTGAAATAACCGTCAAAATTTTAGTAAATGTGCCAAAAGTTCTTTCCCAATTCGTCATTCCAACTTTCATACTAAGTTTCCAGACTTCCATCTCGCCCCGGATGAGATCGGCTCGACCCAAATGCTTCAAAACTGAAAAATCACTAAGACAGCATGTTTGGGATTGCCCAGGATAGAACGGGCTCAATCAGGAATTGCCTCTGTCCGGCAGATCCCGGCCGAGCTGGACAGGGGTTCAGTAGAGATGAGCCAGACAGAGGCAAATCTCGACCGAATCCAAAGTTGTCTGGACCGAGATTTGGCTCTGAAATCTCCCATGCTGCTCCTCTATTCCATCCGTGTCGGTATTTGAAATGCCTAGACATGATCTGAGTTGATTTTTCACAAAAATTGGGCTAAACTTGACGAAAAATGCTCAATTCCATCCCTACACAACACCAACATAGCAAAACATGAAATACAAGGCAAAAACACACTAAAATCATATGATATGTGGGTAAAACGAACATAATCAAACATGCAAATATATTAATAAGTAGGTCATTTTACACACATATCATAATCCCCCAAACTAAAACCTTTGATTGTCCTCAATAGAAACAAAGAAAAGAAATCATCCTACCTAGTGCAATACCTCATAACTCATCATATCCATCTTAGCATGCCTCTATCAAATGAGATTATCACCTCAATTTGTACATCAGTTAATGGAAGAGACTTAAACCTCCCAAAAAAATTGATATAAGAAATGAAATTCACTCCCTAACATGTTTAGGGATCATTCACTCAAGCACTAGATGTCATGTTCGATTTCCATAGGCTTGCATCCTATCTCACCACTCTACTACAACGAGCTAGATCCTAGAATCAAGAATGTCTTTGTTTTGATTATAACGTGGTTGTCTAAAAGGTAGGTGGTTTTAGGCCTAAGTGACTAAACTCCTCAAATTCCCAACCCCCCATCGTTTGCTTCAATTAACCAATCTCGAGGCTTATTCAACATTCTTCTTTTTCTCTTTCTTATCTCTTTTTTTTCATTTTTTTTCTTTTCTCATGCTCTTGCATGTTTCACTTTTCTCATTTTTAGTTTTCTTTTTCACCACAATTGTTTTCGTTGGTGCTCATTTTTCATAACTTGCATCTTTTCTTTTCCAACTTCCAATTTCTTTCCTTTCTAGCATCATCAAATGGAATTCAATTAAACCAACAAACAAAACAACTCCAAACCTAAGCTCACAACACCGTTTTCACCCTCAAATTCACATTCCCCCGAGCTTTGTCCTAATCATATAAAAGAACTATCTCTAGTAAAGCTCAATCACGGGAAACAAAGACAAGAAAGGCAAATATTGATCAAATAGAATGCCTTATACTCTCGATGTGTAAGGAAGGACTAGGAATCGATGTCCTAATACCATTTTCTAGTCAATAGCTCATGCTAAATAGATAGAGACTAAATGCAAGTTCTAGATTTCACATTCTCAATCTCGCCTCTCACAACCAAAGAGATATAACAAAATCATGACTCAAATATCACGTCTTTTTGTTAAGTCTCAAGCATTAACACGCACAAAGCTCATAAATTCAAAAGTCTAATCTAAGCATGCTTAAATTTCTATTTTTATGCTCTATCATCGGTTCAAGTAGTACTCAAACTTCCCTAGTTTATCACAAGTTGAACTCTAGTTTAGTTTAGGTTCATCATACACACAGAATCATGCAAACATGAAAACATCCTAATGCAACTAAAATGCAACATAACTATAATCTAAAAACAATGGCAAGATGAACGACATAGTGTGTTACCCATCGGCATCCACGAACCAAGCGCTCTCCATCGCCTTTTTGTACCTACTAAAACAAACACAAGTACACCACCAATTGAGCATATTCCATTTCAATAAAAGCTCATTTCCACCAAACAAAAAGTTTCCACTTCCAAAAACTACCAGAATGAATCCTCACAAGCATATAACATTGAAACCACAATCATAATCATCCAATCATCTTGACACTGATCATTCCACAATCCAAAATCAACATAAATCTATCATTGTACCACTAGCACGACCAATCATTCCACAATTCATTCATCAATCATCCAACAACCAAAAATATAGAAAGAATAAGACCACATATCCAATCAACAACGATTCTATTCATAAAAAAGATAAAACAATAAAAACATCCATTAAATCCAAATCCATCAATATCAATCATACTACAACCAAATTGAATCCAAATGTATAAAAATATTCAAATCTCCAAATTATCTAAAAGCTAAAGTAGAATAAGTGGAAGGTAGAATAAAATACAAGGTAGTAGGAGAGGAAAAGAGTAAACCAAAGCACCGGCAACCGGCATATCCCTCCAAACTTATTCAAGTGAGACCAAGTTTGTCAAAAAAGTGGATGCTACTCAATCACTCTTCTCGATCCTGTGGACTCCCCTATCAAAGAAGAACACTACAATCAATATTAACAAGAACAACTTGAAAAGATTACAAAAACAAAGATCACTACCCGACTAAAACAAATAAAATTGGGTTGCTTCTCAACAAGCGCTTGTTTAAAGTTATTAGCTTGACTCCATTACCTCATCATCTCAAAGAGACATCCAATACCGTACAAGGCCCATTGATAAGTTAGTATTTTTACCAACTTATCTCTTTGTTCTTTGACTAATTGGGTGATGATTAGATTGTTCTACGTTTCTTTTTGTGCATGGATTGGCTTTTGTGCTTGTAATGTCGTGGTTGGTGAATTATGTAGGTTTTTAGTCGGAAATAGAGAAGAATCAAGAATTGCATGAAGTTCCAGGTCCACGTCGATCGACGCATAGGGCACATCGATTGACGTAGGCGTTCGAAAGGATGATCGATGAAGAGGATTGAAGGGAGATCGATGAAAGGCACGAAGACCAGGTCCACGTCGATCGACGCAGGAGGTGCGTCAATAGATTGATACGTGCTTAAAATGACCTATATTTTGATGTGTGCACATGCTTGTTTGTGGCTATTTTACTCCCGTATCATATGTTTTTGTCGTACTTTGGTTGTGTTTTCGTGTTTTGTGTGTTTGAATTGTGTAGGATAGGTTTTGGGCATAAACGAGCGTTTTTGGTGGAGTTTTGGAGAAAAATCGCACGTGTTTGGAGTTTGGAGAGCTCGACCGGCCGAGCGGGTGCAGGACCAGCCGAGCGGGGCATTCAGAGAGCTCGATCGGCCGAGCCAAGCTGGACAGAGACTTCGACCGGCTGAGCCAAACTTCGACCGGCCGAGCCAAAACGCAATTTTCAGCATTTGGCAGTTTTCAGCATTTGGCAGTTTTCAACTTCGACCAGGCAAGCCATACTTCGACCAGGCGATCCGAGGCCCTGTTTGCTCATTATAAAAGGGGGAAAAACGGTTATTTTAGGGGGAATTCATAACCTTTCATAACATTAAATAACCACCTCCTAAATTCTCTCTACGATTCCATTTCCATCTCTTCCAAAACCTATCAAGGGGCTAAATCACCAATCCTTGGAAGAGAAGTGAAGATTCAAGGTGGTAGATCAAGGCATACAAATCCAATTGGGGAAGATTCCAATCTCTACTTTTCAAATTGTAATGGATGTAATTGAATTCAACTTTGTATTTGTACAATTGAAAGGTATGATGTTCTAATTCATTTTGGATGTTGATTTGAGTAAGGATGCATGATCATTTGGTTTGAGAATTGTTTGTTTACTTTCCTTTGAGAGCTTGAATTGCACTAGAACTTGTTCCTTACCTCCTAGGTGTAGGTAAGAGCCAACTTAGGAGGTAGTTGATGTGAACGCTGCAGCCAATACGCGGGCGGAATCGTCATGAATAGTGTAGATTCATACGATTTTAGTTCCAATCCATGTGCGGTGCTAGGTCGTAGGGCAATAATTGACGAACTATTTGGAGTGGTCTAGGGCTTAATAACGTGATGGTTTGCAAGTCTTAGATCATCAACCGTTAGCTCGCCGTGATAAGGGGTTAACGAGTGTAGGGTCGATTGCTCAATCTCCTAGGATTTAAAATGTGTTTACATCAATGATTAACCTCATTTGATTGCATCCACACTCATCTCAATATCATATCTTCCTAATTTGAGAATCTGATTGTCTTGGTTTACCGATTGGGGAAAGTATTGATCAATTGATGATTGTTTGTATAATTCAGTGTTTGTCATATATTGTTAGAATAGGTTTAAATTGAATGCTTAGATTGTTAGAAACTACTCAACGATTGAATCATGCCTAGCTATAGGACTTTGCTATAGTATCTCGGTATTCTAGCGGGCGAAGCGGGGAAGGACCTGGATTTGACAAATTTTATTCTTGTGTAGTTAGAGGTTTAATTTGATTGAACTTTTAGCCGCATCATAGATGCGGGTCCTTCAAGACTGTCAATCGACGCCAATTCTCCATCGATCAACACGGCGTCGGGAATTCCTAATCTGCTCCTGATTTGAAGATAGAGACATATCTAATCATAGATATTGTTTGATACATCTATCACTACTATAAAAGGCCATGTAAAATTCAAAAATTAGTGGAGAATTTAGAGTTGAAGATTTTAGAGATTTCCAAGAGCTTTTTAGGTTTCATGATTGAAGACAGGTTTTTGTGTGAAGACATTTGCACCCAAGTTTTATGCAATTCGTGTTTTTCTTTATCTCTGATGATTCTATTCATGAATATGTGTAACTAATTCCTTTCTCAGATTCTAGGGTTTCGAACTATCAATGTATGCATGTTTGAGTAATTGAATTATTTTCCCTTTCCCATCGTAGTTTGTGAAATTTGTGTTTATTCATAATCTTGAGTTTGCTGGCCACATCTTAGTTTTAATTAGTTGAGAACTTGAGACGTAACTGTAATAGTTTTCAATGGAAAGAGTTTTTCACAATATAATTTGATTTCTTGTCTGAGCTGAAGGAGATTGATTATAGGAATAAATCTGTTGATTTTTGGAGTTAGTTTATTCATCTTGAGACCGAGTGGAGATAGGTAATTGACTAATCTACTTTATGAATTGTCCAACAAAGAATTTCATAATACACTTCTGATATTTCACTGCGAAGAGGAATTAAATAGGGAATTAATCAATTCATTCATACATGTCATACTTGATAGGTAGATATCCCTGGAATCTATACTTCTCATATCTGCTTCATCAAAAGTCTTTTATTTTCCTGTTTTATTTTAATTTGCGAAATCAGTTGAAACAAAACCCAGAGTTTATTTTCTTTCCTAACCAGTGTTTCGAGAACCTATGTTTTAGTACTTAAGATTTTTTGTTATTTCTTCCCCATGGGATTCTATAATTTATTTGCCGCTTTATTATTAGCTTTGCTAAATCGCTAGTAAAATAATTTTACGATCAAATTTTGGTGTCGTTGCCGGGGAAAGAATAAAAATAATCTTACTATTAATTCTGTGATTGAAATACTGATTTAGGTAGTAATTTTCGAACTTTTATTTTAATTTTCGTGAGTTTTCGTTGTTTACGTCGATCGATGTAAGTTTTGCGTCGATCGATGCAGTAATTATGTCCGCGTCGATCGACACCAATTCACCGTCAATCAACGCCTTTGTTTTTTTCTCTGAATTTCAGTTTTATTCTTAGTTTGTTTCGGTTTATTCCAAGTTTTATTTCACTACTTCCTTTGTTGTACATATAGTGCATGAGTACAAGAGCTAAAGGAAAGTACCCGCTCTACTATTACCTGGACATTGAAGCCACATGTAGAAAGATCCGAAGGAATAAGCGTGCCCAATAAAGTTCGACTGATCAAACAATGGCAGACAATGTACCACCGCCGGACCATGTGTTGCAGCCGGTTGTCCAACCAGAGCCGATCGACCAACAACAACCTCCACAGATGCTGACCCTGGAGGAGCAAACGACACTGTTTCAGGAAGGTCAAGCTATGAGGGCAGAACTCCAACAGCTGAATCTCGAAAGGAACAATCGGAACAACCGACACCTTTGCCACAACCCACTCTTTGAAGACATTCAAAGGGACAAAGATGAAGAAGATCATGATCCAACTGAGGAATCAGATGAGGATGAGGAAGAAGAAGCTATGCAAGCGCGGTATCGACCTCAGTTCAAAGAGAAAGACTACAGGATTGGCATCAACACCAACAACTTTGAGCTGAAAACTGGGTTGGTGCAAATGGTGCAACAAAATCAATTCGGCGGAAGAGCATCTGAGGATCCATATGCACATCTCGACAAATTTCTGATGCTCTGCAATACTGTCAAAATCGAAGGGGTCAGCAAGAGTGCCATCCAATGCGTCTGTTCGTATTCTCTCTGCGGGATAAGGCACAGTCATGGTTTACTGCACTGGACAAAGAAAGCATCCGAACATGGACGAAATTACGGAATGAATTTTTGGAGAACTTCTTTCCTCCTAATGTGATCCAACAGAGAAGGAAGGAAATCATCCGGTTTGCTCAAAGACCAGACGAAAGCTTCTATGAAGCATGGGAGCGCTACAAGGAGTTACTGAGATCTTGCCCAGGACATGGCCTACCTCTGGGTGAGCAAGCAGAAGCATTTTATGAAGGGCTCAATGAGAGGACCGTTGAGTTGGTGGATACCACACTTGGTGACACCATCATGACGAAAAGCAGGAAGAAGGCTATGAAATTTTTCCGAAAGATGGCCAACAACAATCAACATTGGTCCTCGAGTCGAACTCATCCTGTGAAGGCTGTGGAGAAAATAGTGGACAAAAAGACCACTGAAGAACCTGATTGGGCAGCCAAGGTGAAGAAGTTGCGAGAGGACTTCGCTGCACTGAAATTAGAAAAGGCAGTTGCTGTAATAGAGACGGTGCCATCTCCACTGGAAGGAGATTGTGCCGATGTGAATTTTGTTCAAAGAGGCGGTTATCAAAATAATTACTGATGAGGATATCAGCAGCATAATCAGCCCTACAACTAAAATCATGCTAGAAATCATCCGGGATTTTCCTGTGCTAACCCTCAAGCTGCAGAGCAGCCATGACCTGGATTTGCGGTGCAAGACGAAGTAGTGGTGGAGAAGAAGAAGCCAAATCTCGAGGAGATTTTTGCTAAGTTCATGCAAGGGTCCACTGACAAAGTGACCAAATTGGAACAAGAAATCTCAGGCGTAAACACTAAAGTTGATCAGGTGCAGAAGCATGTGCAGATTATAGAAAACCAGGTCAGCCAGATTGCCGATGCCCTTGGAGCTCAACACAAGCCAGGACAACTCCCGAGCAACACTCAGGTCAACCCCAAGAATCAGAATCAGAGGAACCAAGTGAATGCCATCACGCTGAGAAAGGGAAAATCGTATGAAGGGCCAAAACAAGCGGGGAAAGATACCCGGGAGGACGAAGATGTCGAGCATGTTGAAGAAGCTGTCGCAGACGCAGTCCCGTCGATCGACGTGGGATCTATGTCGATCGACGTAGCTCCAAGGGCCCCATCAATCGATGCTAATCCTCATCGATCGATGCCACTTCCCAGTCCGCCTTCAAAAAGACCTCCTCTGCCTTTCCAGCAGCGATTTGCCAAGACAAAGATGAACGAGAGGTATGCACGCTTCTTGGAAAATATGAAGAAGGTGCACATAAACATTCCATTGATTAAAGCCCTGCAAGAGATGCCCGGATAAATCAAATTTTTGAAAGACATGGTCTCTCAGAAAAGACCTTTCCTGGAGCACGAGACAGTCAACCTCTTCGAAGAATGCAGCGCTATAATTCAAAAGAAGATGCCGATCAAAAGAGAGGATCCAGGCTCCTTCACGATCTCTTGCGTAATCGGAGGGGAGACCTTCGGAAAAGTCCTCTGTGATTCTGGGAGCATCGATCAATCTGATGCTGCTGTCAAGCTTCAAGCAGTTGGAGATCGGGAATATCAAGCTAACAATCATATCACTTCAGATGGCCGATCATTTAGTGTCCTACCCGAGAGGCATCGTGGAAGATGTCCTAGTGAAGGTAAAAGATTTCATTATCCCAGCCAACTTCGTGGTGCTTGATAGGGAAGAAGATCGAAACATTCCCCTGATCATGGGAAGACCATTCTTGAAGACCGGAGGGGCATTGATCGAAATTCGAGATGACAAACTCACATTCTGGGTCAACAATGAATCCATCACATTCTCAATCTATAAGGCAATGCAGAAGAACAACGAAGGGAGCTACCAGGAAGAATGCCACATGATCAATTGCTTCAACCCTGTGATGTCTTCTCCCTTCGCCTCTCTCAAAGGTGAGCCGGATTTTCTGGAAAACTGCCTACAACACTCGCTGTTCTCATCGACTAATCTAGAAGAAGCAAACTAGGAGATTTTGGATCTGGTCATGGAGTTGGATTTGTTCAAGGAGATAACTCGGGAAAAGGAAAACAAGCGAGAGCAACTACCAAACCGGTATTGCCGGAACAAACTACAAAACCGTGGGGGACAGTCCACGTCGTTTGACACCATCAGCTTATCGATCGATGCCGCCTTGAAGTCCACATCGATCGATGTGAATTTCATGTTGATCGACGCACGAAGGAAGCCAGACGTAGAGTTTTCATCGACAGAAATAGCGCGACGTAGAAAATGGATTCGATCGATGCCCAAAGCACATCGATCGATGCAGACCTGGAAAAGCAGTCATCCAACTCTGATCCACCGAGTCTGGAACTCAAGACACTTTTGACACACCTCAGGTACATTTTTCTGGGTTCTAATGACACTTACCCTGTTTTGTCTCTGCCTATCTTACACAGGGGGAGTTGGAGAAATTACTACGAGTTCTACGGAAATACAAGTCCGCCATTGGATGGACTTTGGGGGATATCAAAGGGATCGGTCCTTCGCTTTGCATGCACAAGATCATCCTTGAAGAGGATGACACACCAAAGAGACAAGCACAGCGATGACTGAACCCTATCATATAAGAAGCCGTAAAGAAGGAGGTTCTCAAACTCCTAGACCTTGGCATGATATATCCGATTTCCGACAGCAAATGGGTAAGCCCTACTCAAGTAGTAGACTAGAAAGGGGGGATGCATATAGTAAAGAATGACAATGGAGAGGAAGTTGCGACAAGACCAGTCACGGGATGGCGATTTTGCATTGACTATCGAGCCTTGAACAACGCCACGTGCAAGGATCACTTTCCTCTTCCTTTCATTGATAAAATGCTTGATAGATTATCCGGTTACCCTTTGTATTGTTTTCTTGATGGTTACTCAGGGTATAACTAGATAACTGTGGCGCCAGAAGATCAGCACAAGACAACATTCACCTGTCCTTACAGAGTGTTCGCCTACCGATGGATGTCGTTCGGATTGTGCAATGCTCCGGCAACCTTTTAAAGATGCATGATGACAATCTTCCACGACTTGATTGAAGACATCATGGAGGTATTTATGGACGATTTCTTAGTTTTTGGTAGCTCATTTGATGTTTGTTTGCAGAATCTGGCTACTGTACTTGAGAGATGCACCGAGACAAATATATGTCTCAATTGGGAGAAATGCCACTTCATGGTGCGAGAAGGAATCATGCTGGGACATCGAGTATCAGGTGAAGGACTAGAAGTGGACCGAGCCAAAGTGACAGCCATTGAAAAGATGCCACCGCCAACAAGTGTCAAAGCAGTCAGAAGTTTTCTTGGTCATGCCGGATTCTACAGAAGATTCATCAATGACTTCTCAAAGATATCCCGGCCTTTGTGCAACTTTTTCGAGAAGGATGTCTAATTTGTATTCGATGATGACAGCCTGCAGTCCTTTGAAAAGCTGAAAAAGGCATTAGTGACAGCATTTATGTTGACTTCTCCGGACTGGAGCGAGCCGTTCATTCTGATGTGCGATTCCAGGGACTATGTAGTTGGGGCAGCCTAGGGGAAACTGAAAAGAAGGCTCTTTCATGTGATTCATTACGCCAACAAGAGCATGAATCCACCTCAATGCAACAATACCACCACAGAAAAGGAAATGCTTGTGGTCGTGTATGCATTTGACAAGTTTTGGTCCTATCTGATAGGTTCGAAGACAATTGTGCACACCGACCATGCAGCCATCAGATACCTGTTCGCAAAGCAAGATGCCAAGCCCAGATTGATCCGGTGGATACTGTTGCTACAAGAGTTTGATTTGGAGATCAAAGACAGAAAAGAGAGTGAGAATGTGATAGTAGACCACTTGTCACGACTTGAGCACCAGTTGAAGGGGATGATCAGCAGATGAGGATCCAAGAGACGTTCCCCGATGAGCAGATCTATGCTATTGAGGATTTGAGGGAGACGTACGAGTCAAAAACACCATGGTATGCAGATTTTGTCAACTATCTGGTGGCCGGCGTTCATCCACCGGACTCTTCCCCATATGCAAAGAAGAAGTTTCTGCATGATATCAAATTTTAGTATTGGGAGGATCCCTACCTTTGGCGTAGATGCGCTGACGGCGTCATTCGCCGTTGTGTGCCTCAATCCGAGTGGCAACAAATTTTTGAAGTCTGTCATTCATCTCCTAGCGGCGGTCATCATTCAGCCGACCAGACAACATTCAAAATTCTAGCGAGCGGATTCTATTGGCCATACATCTACAAGATCTGCCGTGGGTGGATTACGAGTTGTGATCATTGGCAGAGGACTACCAACATTTTGTAGAGGGATGAGATGCCACAGACTCCGGTGATCGAAGTTGAAATCTTTGACATATGGGGGATCATCTTCATGGGTCCTTTTCCGCCATCCCAAGGGTTCTCATACATTCTATTGGCGGTGGATTATGTGTCATGATGGGTTGAAGCCGTTCCAACAGTCACCAATGATTCCAAAGTCGTCATCAAGTTCCTTCAGAAGCTCATGACAAGATTTGGAATGCCAAGAACCTTGGTAAGCGATGGGGGATCACACTTTTGTAAAAAATGGCTTGCCTCTCTTCTTGCTAGTTATGGAGTCAAGCACCGCGTTACCACCCCATATCATCCTCAAGGGAATGGGCTGACGGAGCTATCCAACCGAGAAATTAAGCTAATCTTGGAAAAGACGGTGAAGCAACGAAAAGATTGGGCAGCAATACTTGACGATGCACTTTGGGCATACCGCACCGCCTACAAAACGCCCATTGGAACATCTCCATATCAACTAATTTTTGGAAATTCATGTCACCTCCCCATCGAGATGGAGCACAAGGCTTGGAGAGCAGTGAAAGAGCTGAATCTGGATTGGAAGACGGCTGCAGAAGAGCGCGCCATGGCATTGAATGAGCTGGAAGACTTTTGGGATGAAATTTACGAGAACAATGTCATATACAAGAAGCGAGCGAAGAGATTCCACGACAAGGGGATTCACTCACATGTTTTCCAATCAGGTGACAAAGTTCTCCTCTTCAAATCCCGTCTCCACTTCATGCCCGGAAAGTTGCAGTCAAAGTGGGCTGGACCATACACCGTGGTCTGTCAATTTCTGAAAGGTGTAGTCGAATTGGCTGGTCAAGATGGAAAGAACTTCAAAGTCAATGGGCAGAACCTCAAACTGTACTACACCCCACTTCAAATCAGAGCGATGGAGAAGTACTACTTGAATCGCCCATAAGAGTACAGGTATTGTCGAGCTTGCGACATAAAACCAAGCACTGGTTGGGAGGTAACCCAACAATTTACTATTTTTCTTACTTCTTTAATTCAGTCGAGTCGAGTAAATAGGACTTAGGATTGTTTTTCAGTAATTTATCAAGTCAGTGCTCTGTTCAGGTCTGTGTTGATCGACGCCAGACTCACGTCAATCGATGCGAGTTTCTGGCCCACATCGATCGACGCGGAACCAGGACACACGGGTTTAAAACCCAGTTTTTCCTCATTTTTGCACCACAAAACACACACGCACGTCGCTCTCCCCTCTCCAAACACCCGACTTCGAAAAATTTCTCCCGTAACTCGTCGCTACACTCAAAGGTAGGTATCCTAGATCCTTCCTCTTTGATTATTTCATGTGTTTTGAATGATTTGAGCATGATTTTGATAAATTTGGACCTTGGAGCCCTAGTTTCAAATTCTTGCTATTTTGTCAATTTTGTTGCAACTCTTCATAATTAATCGATATGGGTGCTAGTTCTAGTCGATATACTTGATATTTGTGAATGTGTAGCACTAGGATTGGTTGAATACGATTCAAGCTTGTTTGGGGGTAATTCCAATTGGGTGTGATTTTCCATTTCTTGCTATTTTGGGGTGAAATTCCTTCGATTGAGAATGTATTAGGCCAAGTGTGGGTGTTAATTGAGTATTGGTTGAATCAATTTTGCTTGGGTAGATACATTCAGTTGTTAATTGCAAACATTTTTTTGTGTTGATGTTGGAAATTTTGGTGAAATAATTTGGATACATATTGAAAATTTTTCCTTCTACCCTTGTAGAAAAAATGGCCTTCCGACCAACCTTCGCCAACAAGGCAGCAGAGAAGCGTTACAGAAAATTCTCTAGTTCAGAATTCACGGTGCGACAGACTCTGTACCCGTGCACAGAAACGATGAACATGCTGGGTATTAGACGAGATGTGGAGACCCTGTTGAAGAGAGCCAAATGGGAAACATGGATGACCAAGCAGTGGCCGACTTATCCATCGCTTGTGTTGGAACTCTTGGCGTCGCTCCATGTCTACGATGTTCAACCGGAGTCCGAGCTGACCACCATCTCCTTCCACCTTCTGAACGAGCATTATGAGCTACCACGGAATGAGCTTGGAGAAATTTGGGGAGTCCGAAATTCTAGCATCGGTTTTCTTCCCCCGAGTTTTGACATGGCCGGGTTTTGGAGCCAAATTGCAGCCGAGGGAAAGGAGGATGTGCGAGAGTTTGATTTGGGAAAGATGATGGCATCCTCCATTGAAAACCCCGTGTTCCGTTATCTTCAGTGGTGCTTGGGGGTGTCTATCACCGGCCGGCATGAAAGCACCAAAGTGAGAGTGGGGGAGCTCTACGCCATCTACTGCATGCTGACAGGAGAGGAGTTTAGCTTCACGGCGCTGATAATGGACCACTGGAGGCACCAAGTCAAGGCTTCAAAGGGAAACATTTGGAGCAGGGGATTGATTACCCCGATTGCAGAGCATGTGGGAATCGACTTGGCCGACATTGACGTGCTCGAGGATAGCCAAGGACTCAACACCTCGCACCTGGTTCGGATGCTGATGTTTTCGCCCCCAGAGGGTGGCTAGTCTTTGAGGATGTCCAACGGGGACAAGTTTCCACTTCCGCAGAGGGCACTCACGCACATCACCGATTATCACTTCCGTGATAACTGGCTGATGAGCACACCCGCCCACATGAGGCTGATGGTTGGACCCCGTGGAGGACCTGGCACCTCCAGACTCCTCCACAGACCAAAGAAATTGCCGGACAAGCGACCCCCAACAGAGGACGCCGAGGATGAGGAGCACGATGGGGGCGCAGAGGACATTCCAGGCAGGACCGGTGGAGCCTCGTCCAGCAACGTTGTGGGAGGGTCTTCTTCTTCCGGGATGGATCTGGCAATGATCTACTAGTTCATGCAGCAGCAGGCTGCTTTGCATGCCGTAGAGCAAACCCAACAGGCCGAGTTTCGCCAGCATGTGACCTCGAGGGTCAACACCCTCGACAGTCAGATGCAGCGCCTCTTTCTGAACACCCAGCCTGACTCCGTCTACCTCCACCGCCAGCGTGAGCGCCAGGACCGCCGTCAGAGACATCCCGTCTGGCCATCCACCAATGTGGTTATGGAGGATCCTCTGGAGGAGGAATGAGGTACCGTTTCTCTTTTCCCTTCTAGCTTGCAAACTTTTCCACTCCTTAGAGTGAAACAAGTTTGGGGGGATCAGGATCGGAAAAGGGAAACATTTGTATTTTTATTTATTTACTGTTTTATTTAATTTTCTTTTTCTTTTTCTTTTTGTTTTTTCTGATCCATCACCATCCTTGTTGTTTTTCTTCAATGTGAACAATTGCTCTCTGCAAGCTTTTCACTCAAATTAGTATTTTGAATTCTTCATTTGTGGTACTAGTTTTGAATTGAATAGTCTTAAGAATTGTTTTAGGAGCTTTTGAACATAGGGCAGTCGGAACTATTTTTGATTATGTTGGTGTTGAAAAATATGACTTTTCTTTCCTTGAATGAGAATTGTTGGTTGATAATTGAGATATTTGTCGATTGAGAATGAAAATTTGCGCGATAGAGTAGCCGATGATAGGAGCTGTTTTGCTTGATGTGTTGATCTTTGAAATATAAGTCCTTGCCTGATAACTGTTCAAAGTTGGGTAATTATTGAGGAGTAACAAAAATTTTAACCCTGTGTAAAAATTTGAGCCTTTCTTTTCGTTTGATAAGTGACAAGGTTTTTAGACTTACTTCCTAGAATTTGATGAATTTCTCTCTTGAGGTTGCATTAAGTGTGGTAATAGGGTGAAAATGATTTTAGGAATGTTCTTTCGGAGCCCATCTCCCATACACTAACCTTTAATTTCTACTTGCAGCCCCTTCAAGCCTCAAAGAAATTTTCTTTGATTAGAAGGGTTGATGAATAAAAGGATTTTGATTTATTGGAAGGTGTGAATTGTGGGATTGTGATGTGAGGCCATGTGCAAAAATAAGGGTTTCCATGGGTAAATTAAGAAAAAAAAGAGAGAAGAACGAGAAAAGAATTCATATGTTTGTTAGTTCACGAAAGTTTGAAACAAGTTCTAAGGAACCCTGAAAATTATAAGGAAAAGAAAAAGAACAAGATTGTGCATTGGAAGAGAAAAATTATGTGGTTATGATATGCTTGGGTCTATGGGTTTAATTGCAATATTTTGAGTCACTTAGCCAAATATATCCCACCTTTTAGGTAAGCCACATTACAACTAAAATAAGACTTGTCTGATTCCCTGAAAAGCCACACTAACAAGCAGTGGAGAGATGAGAAATTTGTCAAACTTATGGTGAGGTAAACTAAAACCTTGAGTGAGTGAAACACAAACCCTTTACTTCTTGAGCGATGAGTGCAAACACTGCCCGATAAGGTTCCTCCTCAACAATTTAACAATGAGAATTTGTTTGGATTACATGATTTATATGAATAAGTGATACTTAGATTGCAAAAGAAGCTTGTGAGGCATTGCACTCTTGTATCAGCATTTGATTCGATTTCTTGTCTGCGAATTGATTGAGGACGATCAATGGTTTAAGTTTGGAGGAGTTGATAAGTTAGTATTTTTACCAACTTATCTCTTTTTTCTTTGACTAATTGGGTGATGATTAATTGTTTTACGTGTCTTTTTGTGCATGGATTGGCTTTTGAGCTCGTAATGTCGTGGTTGGTGAATTATGCAGGTTTTTAGTCGGAAACAGGGAAGAATCAGGAATTGCTTGAAGTTCTAGGTCCACGTCGATCGAAGCCTAGGGCACATTGATCAACGCAGGCGTTAGAAAGGATGATCAACGAAGAGGATTGAAGGGAGATCGACGCAAGGCATGAAGACCAGGTCCACATCGATCGACGCAGGATGTGCATCAATCGACGCAGGTCTTTCAAGGCCGTCGATCGATGCCAATTCTCCATCGATCGACGCGGCGTCGGGAATTCCTAATCTGCTCTTGATTTGAAGATAGAGACATATCTAATCTTAGATAATGTTTAATACATCTATCACTACTATAAAAGGCAATGTAAAATTCAAAAAAGTGTTGAAATCAGTGGAGAATTTAGGAGGATTTAGAGTTGAAGATTTTAGAAATTTCCAAGAGCTTTTTAGGTTTTATGATTGAAGACAGGTTTTTGTGGATAGACATCTGCACCCAAGATTTATGCGATTTATGATTTTCTTTATCTCTGATGATTCTATTCATGAATATGTGTAACTAAATCCCTTCTCAGATTATAAGATTTCGAACTATCTTTGTATGCGTGTTTGATTAATTGAATTATTTTCCTTTTCCCATCGTAGTTTGTGAAATCTTTGCTTATTCATAATCTTGAGTTTGCTGGCCACATCTTAGGATTAATTAGTTGAGAACTTGAGACGTAACTGTAATAGTTTTCAATGGAAAGAGTTTTTCACCATATAATTTGATTTCTTGTCTTAGTAGAAGGAGATAGATTATAGGAATAAATCTGTTGATTTTTGGAGTTAGTTAATTCATCTTGAGACCGAGTGGAGATAGGTAATTGACTAATCTACTTTATGAATTGTCCAACAAAGAAGTTCATAATACTCTTCTGATATTTCACTACGAAGAGGAATTAAATTGGGAATTAATCAATTCATTCATACATATCATACTTGATAGGTAGATATCCCTGAAATCTGTACTTCTCATATCTGCTTCATCAAAAGTCTTTTATTTTCCTGTTTTATTTTAATTTGCGAAATCAGTTGAAACAAAACCCAAAGTTTATTTTCTTTCCTAACCAGTGTTTTGAGAACCTATGTTTTAGTACTTAAGATTTTTTGTTATTTCTTCCCCATAGGATTTGATAATTTATTTGCCGCTTTATTATTATCTTTGTTAAGTAGCTAGTAAAATAATTTTGTGATCACCTATCATGCACAAAATACCTCTTCACCCGATGTCCATTTACCTTGAAGCAATTTCCATTATCCCCCATCAATTCCAAAGTGTCATTATCAAAAACTTGATGCACCTTAAAAGGCCCGAACCACCTAGACAAAAATTTCTCGCGCATCAACTTCAACCTAGAATTGAAAATAAGTACCAAATCCCCTGGGGCAAAAGTCTTCCCCCGAATATGCGAATCATGAAATCTCTTGGTACGTTCCTCATAAATCCTTGAATTTTCATAAGCGTTATTCTGAAACTCCTCCATCTCATTCAAATGCATCACCCTATCATCTTGAGCTCGCTTCCGATCCACGTTAACCACCTTAAGCGCCCAATAAGCCTTATGCTCAAGCTCCACCGAAAGATGACATGACTTACCAAAGACTAATTGGTATGGGGACATCCCAATTAGAGTCTTGTAACTCGTCCTATAAGCCCACAAAGCATCATCTAGCCGAATGGACCAGTCCTTCATTGACACCACAATTTTCTCTAAAATCGCCTTAATCTCCCTATTGGCAAGATCCATTTGACCATTCGCTTGAGGGTGATAAGACGATATAACCCTATGTTTAACACCATACCGGGCCAACAAATTCTCCAACAACTTATTATAAAAATGGCTCCCCCATCACTAACCAACACCCTAGGGATGCCGAACCTTGTCAAAATGCCTTGCAAAAACTTCAACACCACTTTAGCATCATTATCAATAGTAAAACAAGCTTCAACCCATCGAGACACATAATCAATTGCAAGTAAAATGTAATGATAACCAAACGATGGAGAAAAATGTCCCATAAAATCAATACCCCATACATAAAAAAAATTAACCTCAATGAACATTTTATAAGACATTTCATCTCTACGGGTTATGGACCCCATCTTTAGACCCCTATCACAAGATTTCACAAAATTCATGCAATAACGGTAAATAGATGGCCAATAAAATCCACCAGAGAGTACCTTCAAAACTGTACGGTTGGCGACAAAGTCCCCCCACTTCGTGATGCTAGATACTCTTGGATAATCTTTCTCCATTCTCCTTGATGAACACACCTCCGAATGATTCCATCTGCACACCGATGAAACAAGTAGGACTCCTCCCAATAATAAAAC
This sequence comes from Plectranthus barbatus, assembly GCA_026898455.1. Taxonomy (NCBI): domain Eukaryota; kingdom Viridiplantae; phylum Streptophyta; class Magnoliopsida; order Lamiales; family Lamiaceae; genus Plectranthus; species Plectranthus barbatus. Next base: position 862,438 of record JAPKLW010000035.1, on the reverse strand, counting down.
CGCACACCCTTGAGGATTTTCTTCCTTTGATGTGGTTTCAAATCGGGAGGCAATACCCCAGCTACAAGAAAGTTAGAAAAATCAGCATATCAAGGGATATTATAGGCCACATACATAATTTCTTCATCCGAAAAATTGTTCATTAATGCAACCATCACGCTCATCTCCTTCAACCGGTTCTTCCAACCTAGACAAATGATCTGGAATCACATTCTCACACCCTTTACTATCTCTTACTTCCATGTAAAACAATTGAAGCAACAAAATCCATCTAATTAATCTAGGCTTAGCATCCTGCTTCTTAAACAAATATCTAATGGCGCCATGATCCGTATACACAATAGACTTAGCCCAACCAAATAAGCCTGAAACTTATCATAAGCATATACTACGGCCAAAAATTCTTTCTCGGTTACTGTGTAATTGCATTGAGCCGGATTTAAAGTCTTACTTTCATAAGCAATGACCCTAAACACCTTCTCTCTAAATTCCCCAAAGCTTACCCTATAGCAACATCACTAGCAGCACACATCAAAACAAGGCAAATATACACGAAAACCATATGATATATGATATGTGGGTAAAATGAACATAAACAAGCATGCAAATATATCAATAAATAGGTCATTTTACACACATTTCATAATCCCCCAAACTTAAACCTTTGATTGTCCTCAATCAAAACAAAGAAAAGAAATCTTACCTAGTGTAATACCTCATAGCTCATCATATCCATCTTAGCATGCCTCAATCAAATGAGATTATCACCTAAATTTGTACATCGATTAATGCAAGAGACTCAAACCTCTCCACAAAATAGATATAAAAAATGAAATTCACTCCCTTACGTGTTTAGGGATCATTAACTCAGGCAAGAGATATCAAGTTTGATTTCTATATGCTTGCATCCTATCTCACCATTATACTACAACGAGCTAGATCTTAGAATCAAGAAGGTCTTTATTTTGGTTATAATGTGGTTGTCTAAAAGGTAGGTGATTTTAGGCCAAAGTGACTAAACTCCTCAACGGTCACGACGACAGCTATACGGCACGGGCAAACGGCGATGTAGCTCTCTAAAATCTCCATAGATCTCATCTAATCTTCGATCGATGGCCTTGAATCAGGATGCTGTGGTAGCCTGCTCGGCATAGTAGCCGGTCTGGAAAGTAGTGAAATCCCCCTAGATCGCAGCCATACTGACATCTAAACCCTGCATGGAGACAAAGACTAAACCATGTCAGTAGTCCTCTGCCTCATCGAAACAAACTGCTGCTGCCAATCATCCGTTGGTGGTGCCTGAGAGCTAGTCCCTGATCCTCCCCCTTGATGCTGCTGCAAACTCCGCAAAAACTTGTTGGAACTAAAGTTTCCATTGGCTGTCAAAATTCCAACAAAATCCTGATGGTCCTCGAAATCCGTCAATCAATTGGAATGATCCTCTAAGTCATCCACAGTAGTTAACCCAAATGGTGCAATTCGATTACCTTCTCCTCTAACCAATAATAATAAAACTTTCCATTGCGGGAAGGAACCAAAAACTTGCCAGCAACAAGGGAAGGGATATCCAATGGCAAACTAAGAGCAGTAGAACCAGTCAAAGAGACGCCAAAATGCTGAAAGATAGGATTAAGATTTCCCCTCCACAAAGGGAAGGGATTTTCAACCGAACAACTCGACTCCATGCATCCGTAACAACCCCGCCATAGAAAACTTCAAACCATTCATCATAGCATAAAGCATATTCATTTCACAAAGCAACACATTCCCAGATTCATATCTTCCACAAATAGACCCTCCGACCACCTTATGTATGTATCTAATAATTGGATTATTAATCAAGGATGACTTAGCAGATTTAATGTGAGAAACACCGTCAGCTTTCACCCCCGAAATTGATTCTCATAAAACAACCACATTTACATCATTAAGTAGAAAAATAGAATTCTTATCACAACCATGAATTTTATCAAGTTCTTGCATGCGAATAATAAATTCTCGACCTCTAACCTTGAATGCCGTGGAAATGGGAATGCTTCCAGCACCTTTCATCACCATAACAGTAGACATAAACTCCCTTGTAAGTTCGATGTACGCCGGCCACATATCGGTCACGTAGCTCTCCCAAGCAAGACCTTTGAATAAGTTTGAAACATCCTCCCAAAGCTCCTAAGCTTCAAAAGTTTCCTTGCATGGATACCGCGAGCCCACAATTTGCTTCTCCATCACGATTTTATTGCGTTCAAAATCCTCATCTATGAAATTGGTGGGGTGATGGCTTCCTGAAGTAGAGGATCCCCCACAAGCTCTTTTACTAGCCATGTAAACAAATCAAAGGTAAGTATAATACCAAATGAGTGGGTAGGACAAGAATTGAAATTTTGAAGGTGAAAATTTTGACAGAAATGAATTTGGGGCGAGATGAACCCTAACCTTGCTTTTTAAATCTGCACAGACCGACCGAGACAATTGGAGCTCGACCAAAATTTTGGTCTGTCCCACGAATTTTTGAAAATTTTGGTCAGTTCCGACCAATCGAATGTTAAATTCCTTTAAGTCGGGTTCGATCGGGAATCAACTCTGTCCTCCAGCAATCCTACTTCCTGGTCGAGCTCGACCGAACCCCAAGCAACACATGTCCAGGTTTGGTCGATCTAGAGCATGTTTGGGGCGACATTTTCCTAGCCGGGGCAAAACATCTCTATGTTTTCCCGTCCCCCCGACTCTTTTTTTCATCAAAGTTCTCAGTTGAAAAGTCAAGACATCATCCCACAAACTCAATTTCCAAAAAAACCAAACATCAATTATCTGCAAAAAAATCCAAAGATCAATCATACCAATTAAGACCATCATTTCTACCTAAAGCACTTGAACTAACAAAATAAACCAAACCAAAATTTATTCAAAATAAAAAATAACCAAAAGTAATTAAAATTGGGTTTCCTCCCAACAAACGCTTCTTTAAAGTCATTAGCTTGACTTCATACCTCATTGTCTTCAATCATTGTCAAAAGGAGAAGAACCGCAACTCATACCTTGATCCAATTCCCATGGCTCACCCGGAAATTTTTTTTCCTTCTTGCACTCCTAGACGAAGCTTCTTCCATTCTTGCTTTCTTGGCTCTCCCCTCACATTGAATGTAGAAGTCTCCCGAATCATCTTTATCGTTCTCTTCCAAACCATCCAATGTTGGATCTAACCTATCTTTCAATCTCTTTGTTCTAGCTTCCCTTTCAAACACATCTCTCATCTCAAGTAAAGGATCACCATCATTTCCACCTTCCAAATTGTTAACATCCTTTTGAGGAAAAACAAACACAACTCATTTCCCCTCACATTGAAGAGTAAGCTCATCCTTCTTCAAATTAAACAAAGTATCGGCTGTGTGTAGGAATGGTCACCCAAATATTAAGTGAATTCCTCATTTGTTCTTCATATTGACAACTATGAAATCTCCCGAAAAGGTGATGTCCAACACTTCCACATTCACATCCTCCACAACCCCTATTGGGCAAAAGATTGCATGGTTAGTCATTTGGATAACATGATTTGTTGGTGTCAACTCACCTACATTAAACTCCTTGAATAGGACCCACGACATGATATTAACACTAGCCCCGGAATCACATAAGGCTTGGTCAACAATTTTGCTCCCAATCTTACATCCTATCACAGAACTCCCCAGATCATTCTTTTTTGTTGACAATCTTCCTTACATCTCTTTCTTCACCTACTTCAGTAGAATCATCTTCCTTCATCTCATCTTCATGCAAACCACTCATCGGTTTCAACTCATCCTCCATCAATTTGTCCAACAAGGGCATCCTTTGGATTTCCTCCGGAAGTGGCATCTCAATGCCACATTTCTTAACATAGTCAAAAAATTTGACTTCTTCCGCTTGAGTCACACTCTCCTTCACCACTTTTCTTTCAACTTTGTCATTCGATTCATCTTTCACGACTTCTTGCTCATCATTCAACTCCACTTTAGGATTCATGACTAGGACTTTATCTTCATCTCCTCGCTCTTCCTCAACCACATTGCAACTCTTGTTTTTGGTAGTCTCTATATTACTCGAAAATTTACCCACTTGGTGCTTCCCGCTCAATTTGTTAGCGATTGAAGATATTTGGATTTGGATCTCGACAAGCATACCATCATCTTTATCAAAACTCTTGTCCATTTCCTCATTAGGAGTCCTCCTTGCCTCATGATGATCATTCCGACTATGACTTCCTCCATTATAATATGTTTGTGAACCACCTCCAACATTCTCCAATTGCACAGGAGGCTTCAAGGCGTTTCTTAGATTAGCCTAGGAAAAACTAGGATGAAAGTGTTTCAAAGGATGATAGTACATATTACCTGGTGGATTATAGGATCCTCGATTGTTGTTGAATCCTCCCAATTTTTTATTTACAAAGCTCACATTCTCCGAATAAGTGTTCTCCTTTATTAACAATACCATTTCATCCCTCTTTCCACAAGAAAGCAACTCCAATTTCCTTTACATTATGGCCATTTGCTCCTTGAACTCTTCACTCTCATGTCTTTCATCCACCGCCTTTACCGTCTGATAATCTTTTCTCTCTTTCAGCCATTGGTAGCTGTTCTCGACCATTTTCTCAATGGTCCTCTTTGCTTCATCTGCCTCTTGGTCTAGAAATGAGCCCCCCGATGAGGCATCCATCATCACCTTAGTCTCATAGTTGAGACCCACGTAAAATTGTAATATTTGTTGGCTTCTTGATAGACCATGCCTTGGACATCTCTGGATCAAGTCCCGGAACTGATCCCAAGCTTCATAAAGAGACTCATCATATTTTTGCCCAAATGCAGTAATGTCACCTCTCCACTTTAAAGTGAGGTTTGGTGGGATAAACTTGAATATAAATATTTCACGCAGCTCATCCCAAGTGGCAATACTCCTCTTACCCAAACCTTCAAACCAATGCCTCGCTCTGTCTCTATGTGAGAATGAGAAGAGTCTCATTCGAAAGTAGTCTTGAGGCACTCGGTTAATCTTGATCATGAACTAGGAGAAATGTGCATTTGGATCTTCCATCGGATGTCCCTCAAATTGATTATTTTGAATCATTTGTACGAGTTGGGGTTTAATCTCAAATTGGGTCGCATTGACCCCCAATTGGAATCCTCCCGCGGAATTATCTCCTTGTGGCCGGAAAAGGTTTTGTAGAGGCCTTCTTTGTTCAATCCTTCCATTGAGAACTATCTTCATTTCCTCCAATTGACATTGGAGTTCATCCATTCTTTCTAACTCTTTTCTTCTATCCTCCATGTTGATCTCAATTCCTTCAACTCTTCTTTTCCATTGCTCTTCCTCCAACATACGAGCCTTGGATTTTGTAATGATACACTACCAACAAGATCCACAAGGTCAAATTAAACAACTAACAAAAATCCAATCAAAAAGGCAATTAAACAAACACTTAGACTACGAACAACTCAAGTTCACTAATATCTAGCAACCTACTCAAATAAGTTCCCGACAACGACGCCAAAACTTGATACACTAAAAGTTCAATCGCTTAAACTCCTAGCTAACCAAGAATAAAAATATGTCAAATCCGGGACCTTCTCTGTTCGCCTGCTAAACTACTAGAATGAGTTTAGTTGTTTTGGTATCTAAGCAATTCTATCATTGAGTTGAGTATTGACTAAAACAATCTATCAACTATCTATCTAACTAGCACTCACTAAAAAAACAAGAATCAATACAAGTAATCATCATCACAATTATAATCTCTCATACAACTTCAAACAATAAAACAATAACAAGATCAAACACTAACCAAGGGATGACAATAGAGGGAAAAATAGGACATTGGAAAGAACTTTGTATTGGACCATTTACAACTAATTGAATCATGCAAATACTAATTAATCTTCCAAGAGATGGTCAATACACACTTATGTGATTAATTCCCTCAGCACCGACAAACTAATCATAGATGAACTAGACTTATCAAACCATCACGCTATCCAAATCTAACACACTCCCAATTGTTCGTAGATTCTTAACCTATATGCTTTCTCCACACATGGATTGGATAGAGACATATATAAAAACATGCTTATCACGACACAATGATCCCCGTAATGGCTGCAATCTCTATGTCAAGTATCAAGTAATTAATTCTTATCTACATCACTTGAATATGAATAAGATCTAGCATGCCTTATTCATCAAGGAAGAGATAAGCAAGTAATCAATTGATAAAAAATCATCCTCTACATTGTTCCTTCCAAAATCCCTAGGTATTTAGCTACTCATACCATTGAATTGGTACAATTGAATTGAAAAACAAAACTTAGCCATTACAAAGAGACTTGAAAGTGCAATTTCCCCCGAATTGGATCCTCGGCCTTGATCTAGACTTGATTATTCAGGATCTTCATCACTTGAATGGATTTGGATGAAGATCCTCCTCAAATGATAGTTGAATGGAAGGGGTAGAGTATTTTTGAGTGAAATAACCATCAAAATTTAGTTAATGTGCCAAAAGCTCTTTCCCAATTCGTTCTTCCAGCTTTTATACTAAGTTCCCAGACTTCTATCTCGCCCTGGATGAGATTGGCTCAAACTAGATGCTTTAAAATTGAAAAATTGCCAAAGCAGCACGTTCGGGATTACTTGGGACAGAATGGGCTTGACCGGGATTTGCCTCTGTCCAGTAGATCTCGGCCGAGCTGTACATGGGTTCAGTCAAGATGGCAAATTTCAACTGAACCTATAGTTTTCCAGACCGGGATTGAGCTCTGAAATCTTCCTTGCCGCTCCTCTACTCCATCCGGGTCAGTATTTGCTATACCTAGACACGATCCGAGTCGATTTTTCACCACCTTGCACTTATTCTACATTAGTTTTTAGATGATTTGGAGATTTGGATATTAAATACATTTGGATTCGATTTGGTTGTAGTATGATTGATTTTGATGGATTTGGATTTGATGGATGTTTTTATTGTTTTATCTTTTTTATGAATAGAACGTTGTTGATTGGGTATGTGGTCTTATTTTTTCTATTTTTTTGGTTGTTGGATGATTGATGAATGGATTGTGGTATGATTGGTGGTGTTAGTGGTACACTGATAGATTTATGTTGATTTCGGATTGTGGAATGATCGGTGGCAAGATGATTGGATGATTATGATTATGGTTTCAATGTTATATGCTTGTGAGGATTCATTGTGGTAGTTTTTGGAAGTGGAAACTTTTTGTTTGGTGGGAAAAGTCCTTAGTTGAAATGGAATATGCTGAACTGGTGGTGTACTTGTGTTTGTTTTAATAGGTACAATAAAGCGATGGAGAGCGCTTGGTTCGTGGATGCCGATGGGTAACACACTCTTTCGTTCTTCTTGCCATTGTGTTTGGGTTTTAGTTATGTTGCATTTTAGTTGCATTAGGATGTTTGCATGAAAAATTGTGTGTATGATGAATCTAAATTAAGCTAGAGATTAACTTGTGATAAACTAGGGATGTTTGAGTGCTACTTGAACCGATGATAGGGCAGAATCATAGAAATTGAAGCATGCTTAGATTAGACTTTTGAATTGGCGAGCTTTGTGCGTGTTAATGCTTGAGACTTAACAAAAATCCATGAGATTTGAGCCATTATATTGTTCTATCTATTCCGTTGTGAGAGGCGAGATTGAGAGTGAGAAATCTAGAACTTGCATTTAGTCTCTATCTATTTAGCATGAGCTATTGACTAGAAAATGAAATTAGAGCATCGATTCCTAGTCCTTCCTTACACATCGGGAGTATAAGGTGTTCTATTTGATCATTATTTGCCTTTCTAACCTTAGTTTCCGGGGATTGAGCCATATTGGAGATTGTTCTTTGATATGATTAGGACAAAGTTTGTGGGATTGTGAGTTTAAGGATGAATACGGTGTTGTGAGCTTGGGTTGAGAATTGTTTGGTTTGTTGGTTGAATTGAATTCCATTTGATGAGGCTAGAAAGGAAAGAAATTGAAAATTGGAAAAGAAAAGATGCAAGTTATGAAAAGTGAGCACCAACGAAAACAATTGTGGTGAAAAAGAAAATTAAAATTGAGAAAAGTGAAACATGCAAGGGCATGAGAAAAAAAAAGAAAAGAAAAGAAAAGAAAGAGAAAAAGAAAAGAAAAAAAGGAAGAAAGTTGAATAAGCCTCGGGATTGGTTGATTGAAGCAAATGATGGGGGTTTGGGAATTTGAGGAGTTTAGTCACTTTTGCCTAAAATCACCTACCTTTTAGACAACCACATTATAATCAAAACAAAGGCCTTATTGATTCTAGGATCTAGCTCGTTGTAGTATAGTGGTGAGTTAGGATGCAAGCCTATGGAAATTGTACTTGATATCTCATGCTTGAGTGAATGATCCCTAAATACGTGGGGGAGTTAATTTTATTTCTTATATCTATTTTGTGGAGAGGTTTGAGTATCTTGCATTAATCGATGTACAAAATTAGGTGATAATCTCGTTTGATTGAGGAATGCTAAGATGTATATGATGAGCTATAAGGTATTACACTAGGTAGGATGATTTCTTTTCTTTGTTTTGATTGAGGACAATCAAAGGTTAATGTTTTGGGGATTATGACATGAGTGTAATAGGACCTACTTGTTGATATATTTACATGCTTGTTTATGTTCATTTTACCCACATATGATATGGTTTTCGTATGTTTTTGCCTTATTTTTTTGTGTTTTTCTATGTTGGTGTTGTGTACGGAAGGAATTGAGTATTTTTCATCAAGTTTAGCTAAAATTTGGTGAAAAATTGACCCGGATTGTGTCTAGTCGTAGCAAATACCGACCCGGATGAAGCTCAGGAGCAGCAGTGAAGATTTCAGAGCAAAATCTTGGTCTGGACAACTTTGGGTTTGGTCGAGACTTGCCTCTGTCTGGCTCATCTCGACCGAACCCCTGTCCAGCTCGGCTGGGATCGGCCAGACAGAGGCAAATCACGGTCGAGCCCGTTCTATCCCAGGCGATTCCGGACATACTGCATTGTCGGTGTTTAAGTTTTAAAGTATTCGAGTTGATCCATTCTCATCCGGGGCGAGATGGAAGTCTAGGAACTTAGCATAAAAGCTAGAACGAATTGGGAAAGAACTTTTGACACATTTACTAAATTTTGACGGTTATTTCATTCCAAAATACTATACCCATTCCATTCAACTATCAATTTAGAAGGATCTTCATCCAAATCTATTCAAGTGATGAAGATCATGAAGAATCAAGTCTAGATCAAGGCCAAAGATCCAATTTGGGGGAAATTACACTTTCAAATCTCTTTGTAATGGCTAAGTTTTGTCTTTCAATTCAGTTGTACAAATCAAAGGTATGAGAAAAAACCTAGGGATGTTGGATTGAACAATGTAGAGGATGATTTTTGATCAATTGATTACTTGCTTACCTTTTCCTTGATGATTAAGGCATGTTAGATCTTATTCATATTCAAGTGATGTAGATAAAAGTTAATTACTTGATACTTGACATAGAGATTGTAGCCATTACACGGATCTATGTGTGGTTATTAACATGTTCTTATGTATATCTCTATCCAATCCATGTGTGGAGAAAGCGTATAGGTTGAGAATCCACGAACGATTGGGAGTGTGTTAGATTTGGATAATGCGACAGTTTGATAAGTCTAGCTCATCTACATTAGTTTGCCGGTGCTATAGGGAATTAATCACATAAGTGTGGATTGACCATCTCTTGGAAGATTAATTAGTGTTTGTATGATTCAATTGGATGTAAATTGTCCAATACAAAGTTCTTTCCGTTGCTCTATTTTCCCTTTATTGTGATACCTTGGTTAGTGTTAGATCTTGTTATTGTTCTCTTGTTTGAAGTTGTATGAGAGATTATAATTTTGATGATGATTACTTGTATTGATTCTTGTTTTGTTAGTAAATGCTAGTTTGATAGATAGGTGATAGATTGTTTTAGTCAATACTCAACTCAACGATAGAATTGCTTAGATACCGTAACAACTCAACACAAACTAGTAGTTTAGCAGGCGAACGGAGAAGGTCCCGGATTCGACATATTTTTATTCTTAGTTAGCTAGGAGTTTAAGCGATTGAAGTTTTAGCGTATCAATCAAGCACACATTCCTATGGCCCGAGACATAATATTACACATTCAGGAATTTAAATACTGAAAGTCTTCAGAAATGCAACCAGAAGAAAACTAAATTGAAATAAAACACCGAATACCCAAAATTCAATTCAATAAAACCTAATATTCATACAAGAAGAAATACAAGCAAAGAATCCAATGGGAACTCTCGGATAGCATACCCAAAAAAGAAGACAGCTTATGAACGGCGGTGGGAGACGGTGGCGGGGGTAAAAATCTCGGTGCAGAGGTCGTAAAGAGCTTGAATGGCGGCGGCGGAGGAGTTGTTCTTAATTTAGGACATAGCAGTGAAGAGTCGTTTATGCAAACACATTAGCTTATCTCTCCAACTCTAGAAATCAAGGATAGTAAAGCAGCGATGCAAATTTGTTCAGCTTATCTCAATCATCAGAAAAAATTAATATCACACCACTTTGTATATGGACATTCTTGTGAAAATCAATTGCATTTTCACAAAATTAGTCGAGTTATTTTAATCTAAACTTAATAAAAATATATTAAATCGATAATCACATTTTTGCAGTTTAATTATAATATAATATTATAATTACAATTTCAATTTCATCTTTATAATATTTGATTTAATATTTTAATTAAAAAAATACAAATCAAAACTTAAACATATAACTCCATTGTAAAATTAAAATCAAAACCTTAAAAAGTATTTTAGATTAAACTATTTTGATGGGAGCATTTGGATTCCAACTAAATGAGTCAATTAGATATGGCCGTTTTGGCCCAGAATAGTATTATACGATTCAAAATTAGACCCTGAATCGATTTTAGAAGGGCCGATTCAGGTTCATGATTTCTGACTATTTGTGTATGGTCTCCTTAAAATGTACGTGTAGGTGATCATATATGTTTCAGGAGGGGACATTCTTTGACGAGAGCACAAAGTTCTCTATGCTAAGTCTTGCAGGCTGACTTATTAATTCAAACATAAGTGAAAAGGAGTGAACGGTTGATAAGTTCATACATATACTAACTTATCCATGTTTTTCTCCATTGTTTTGATTTAATTAGTTTATGTTTTTAGTCATTTTGGTGCATGAGTCTATTTTAGAGGATGTTGCTTTCGATGCTATGTTTTGCAGGTATTTACTAAAAAGAGGTCAAATGATGAAAAGAGTTGAGATGCACAGAATTGCCGCTTCGATTGACACACGGGAAGTCGATCAAGTTGGTGTTTATTTTGGTTTTTGCTGTTTTATTTTTGTGTTTTAGTGTGCGTGTGATTTTCTGGGTTTTTGCGTTTGTTTCGATCGACACAACTACAAATGTTTTGCGTGTCGATCGACAGAGCCCCTGTCGATTAACACAGAGGCTAATTTCCTATAGTTCTTTTCTCAGGTTGTATGAACACGAGGGGGGAGCCAAACACACAACTCACTCTAGGGAATGCCCTTCTCCTAGTTTAAGAAGTCAACCATATGAAGGAAATCTTAAGGCAGCTCATGGTTGAAAGGGAAGCAGACATGCTCGAGGCTGCAAGGAGAGAAAGAGAAAGACGCCACCAAGAGGACTCCGATGATGAGGATGCGAATTCCATGGCAAGGAGGTACAGACCGCAGCCCGAGAATGAGAGATTTGTTATTGGCATCACTGCCAATAACTTTAAACTCAAAACCGGCTTGATTTAGATGGTTCAGCAGAACCAATTTGGTGGCCGAGCAATGGAGGATCCATACACCCATCTTCGAATGTTCGTGGAGGTGTGTGATACCATCAAGCAGAACAGAGTCAGCCAGAATGTGATCTTTCTGCGCTTGTTTCCCTTCTCACTTCGGGATCAGGCTCGGACGTGGTTTACAACCCTGGATTGCAGCAGCATCCACACTTGGGCAGATCTCTGAGAAGAGTTCCTCGCTGCATTCTTCCCTCAATCAGTGATCATTCAGAAAAAGATGGAGATTCTGCAGTTCCACCAGAAGATGTACGAGTCTTTATTCGAGGCATGGAGCAGGTTCAATGAGTTGCCCGGGCCATGGAGTCAACACCGAGGAGCAGACCCACATTTTCTACAGAGGGATGATCCAGTGAACCCAAGAGTACGTTGATAATGCAGCTGGAGGTTCTTTGATGAGCTTATCACCAAAAAAGGCCCTCAAGTTGTTAAAAAAGATGGCCTTTCACACTCAACAATGGCCTAAACCAAGGAGGCCACAAGTTCGAGTAGTAGAAAAGAAGGAAAATGATACCCTCAAGAAAGAAGTGGCAAAACTCACGGGGGAGGTTGAAAAGTTAACTTCTAGTGCTTGTGCTTCTGTTGCACAGGTTGATCTCATCGCTGACGTGAACTACATAAATCGAGGTGGATACCAAAATCAGTACCGGAAAGGAGGATACCAACACTACCACCACATAACTCATCCTGGATTTCCCTCTGCTCAACCTGAAGGGGCCGAACACCCTCCACCAGACTTCGATTTGCAGAATGGAGAAATTGTGGAGACGAAGAAGGAGAGCCTCGATGTGGTGTTGCAGAAGTTCATGAAAGCTTCCGACTACCGTGTTGGCAAGATTGAGCAGTAGGTAGCAGGGGTCAATACCGAGGTGGACAGGTCCAGAAACATGTGCAGATTGTAAAGACGCGAGTCAGTCAGATTGCCACCTCACTTTATGCGGAACATCAACAAGAAAAGCTGCCAAGCACCGCCGAAGCCAATCCCAAGAACCAGAAGGACTGCGAGGCCATAAAACTGAGATTCGGAACCAGCTACACAAGTCCGAGCATGCCCCAAAATGAGTTTGGGGGAGAAGAGGAGGAGCAGATTGCTGAATCGTCCTCTGTTTCGATCGACACATGTTATGTGTTGACGTAGAAATCCCACCTTTAATATTGATGTTTTGATGTATCAAAACTGTGTACAAAAGTCTAAGCCTGAGAATTATTACCTTATGTAATCCTTGTGTTTGGAATTATGTTGTAATTCTCCCTTAGATCAAAATTGTAAAACGTTTTGTTTAGGAAAAATATCGAGTTGTAATAGATTAGATTGCTAGAAGTATTCTCAGCAGATGGTAGCTGCTAGAGAAGTCAGCAGACAAGGATGACTGCTAAGGAAGAAAGTAGTCCTGTGCTAAGAAGAGTGATTGCTAAGGTGCTAGCAATCATATGCAGAATAGAAGAGACTGCTAGGAGCATACGCCTAACAACCGGCAGAATGATCTAGCAGAATGCTAAAGGTGTTAGCATTCGCTGCTACATAAGAGATTGCTAGAAGCCATAGCAATCAGAAGCCAAGATATCGAGTGATAGCAGAATGCTGAAGGAGTCAGCATTAGCTAGTACTTAGCAGATTGCTAGAAGAGCTCAGCAACCAAAAGACTTAGCAGATTGCTAAATAGAGCTCAACAATCAAGAGGCTTAGCAGAGTATTTGAAGCATTCTCCGATAGAACGCTAAGCAAGGAAATACTTAGCAACGACTTGCTAAAGACGCCAGTTCTGATAGAAGGTACAACAAAGGATGAAAGTCTTACCCGAAGTAGGTAAAAAAACTACTGTACGATGTCGGAAAGGAAGAAAAAGCAAGTAACTATTTTGGACGGAGAAGACCGTTGTGTCTAACGGGTCTGGAGATTCTCAGTTTGAATCTCCAGATATAAAAGAGACATCCAACAGAGAGAGACACTACTACTCAGAAAATAACTACTCGAACCACAACTGCTTCCATTACTCACGAACTAAGGAACCTCAACTACATTCAAAATGTCATTCACTGTGAGATTCCTTCAACAAACAAAAAGTGAGAGAGTAGTCAGTTGAGAGCCCTCATAAAGAGAAGTATTCAAAGCTCTCAACAACCATAGTGTCCCTTATTGAATATCAGACACTTTCTTCAAGAGATTCCTTGACTTTGTTCAAGAATCCAATCATTGGGATACCTTCCATACAAGGAAGCATCCAGCAGTCACATCTCTGAAAAGAGATTGACTCCGACGGGCTATGGCCAAAACCAGACAAAGTTCAGGAGAGAACTATAAAACCTCCATTACAGCGAAGGATAAGTTTTACGAAGGTGCGCCCTTGACTTGGCCGTGGCTAGGTCGAAAGCTCACTAGCTGCTACAAGTGATAGGCGATTCCTTGCACTTCAAATATCTTTTTAGTGGAATTCTCAGTGATACGACTTAGGAGTGGACGTAGACCTTTAAGATCGAACCAATATAAATCTTGTGTGTTCTTTACTGTTTTATTACTTATTGTTTGATTGTGCTGATTTGAAACCTAGCAACGACAGTTGCTAGAGTATCTATCTGTAAGAAACCCTAAGAACAACTGCGAGCTAAACATTTTTAAAAAAAACTTAAGTGCAAGATAATCATTAATCTTCCGCTGCATTCGTGTGTTAGTTGTTTGCTATTCACCATGACGACTCTGATCTGGGACCAACAAGTGGTGTCATAGCGGTAGGTCGAACGACCGACTATTTCTGAGTCGCTTTAAGACCAGATTTGTGTTCTTTCCTTGCACTGGTATTTTCTTCTTTTGTTGCTCTAGCTCAGGAACTCTAAGCTTGTCGAGATGAATCATACTTTGCCAACGTATACCAAGGAGAAGGTCAATTCATGGAAGAAGATGGCCACTGTCCAACTCCAGAGCATACATCCAGAGATGATGGATGTTCTCACCAAAGGTCCCATAAGGATTATGAAGGTCAACCCCTTCGTCGGTCCAGTCGCTGAAGGTGAACCGAGACCTCTTTAGGTGATTGAGAAGAAGTTTAATGAATATACAACGGAGGAAAAAAAGAGAGCTCAGTTTGAGCACTTAGCAAAAAAGCTGATTCTTGACTCTTTGTCGCCGTTAATGGCAAACAAAGCATTAGATTTTGATACAGCCAATCAAATGTGGGATGATGTCCTTTAATGTTCCCAGGAGACCGACCAGATGAAACGCAACAAGCTCCAGGTAGCTGTTGATAAGTATGAATCTTTCTCTATGCATGCAGGAGAAACTATCCAAGCTATGGAAGAAAGATTCAACACCATTGTCGGAGAGCTCTAGAATCTGGGCAATACATATGATAATGGAGAGATGAATAACAAGATTATCTCAAAGATCATTCCACGGGAGGACTGGTTTGTGAAGATGACGAGCCTGAGCGAGAATGACCTTAGCCAAATTTCCACATTCAAGGTATTTGCTCAACTCAAAACTCATGAGTTCATTATACGACAATCGAAGAAGAACGAAGCTGCTGTGGTTCAAGCTTCATCAGCACCCGCTGTAAACTCTGAGGACTTAGCATATTTTGCTAAGAAAGATGATGGGAAATGGAAGCCAAAGAAGCCCTTCCGTACTCATGCGAGATCTGCTCCAGCTTCTCCAGCAAAGGAGGTAGTTCCACCCTCCAGCTCGCAGCCTGAAGATTTGAAGATCAGTGAGCTAGAAGAGCAAATGCGAAAGCTTTAGAAGCTAATGCTGGAAGCCAAAGCTTAGAATGAAGCAAAGGAAGCCAAGCTTACTTCATCATCCTCTCGTTCCACAGAGAGAAAGCCAACGACATGCTTTGAATGTAATTTTCTAGATCATCTTAAGCATGAATGTCCAAGGGTAAGTCAGGAAGAAAGAGAGCGCCTCTAACAACGGTTTGAGAGAAGAACTATCCAAGCGGTCACCAGAACATTGCTGACCAAGACCAAAGTGCTAGACATTCCTAATAATGAAGAGGAGTATTATTCATCAGAGGAAGATGATGAGGAAGCCATGCTGGTTCTTATGGTAGATATAGTTGATGATCAATTTGCTAATGCTGAGCAGGATGCTGAATCGGCTCTAGCAGTCGATGCGAATGAGGTACAATCTACTAACATTTCTAGTTCAGCAGTCGTACATGAATCGAAGGATTCTTTTCTAGATTCCGAGGATGATTATCTCACAAATCTCTCAATAGAATTTTCGAAAATGTATGACATAAAAAATGCCATTATAGGAGAGAATACCTCACTGAAACTAAAAGTTACATCTTTGACCGAGGAAGTCGAAAGACTAAGGTCTGAAAGTGAGGAGTTTTTGAAACTCAAAGCAGATTACTCTAAGCTATCTGAAAATTTTCAAATTATTGAAAAAGAAGATTTAGCTTTGAAGAGAAAACCTGAAGAGGATTGTATATATGCTTACACATCCAGCAAAGCACTTTTAAGTGCCATTGTGAGCCAACAAAGGAAACATTATGATAAATCAGGATTGGGCCTTGGATGTGTTGAAACAAAATCCTCTAAGGAAGCCTTGAGTAAGAATGCTGAATTTTCTAGCAGAGAAAGATTTTATTCGTTTCTGCTGGAAAAGTCAATGCTGACAAAGGTAAAGGAAAGACTATAGCTGAGTCGTCAACTGCTAAGTAGAAAAATTGGCGTAGCAAGCATGCTTCTGCTGGACCTCAGCAGAATACACAAAGGCTGCCTGCTAGGCATGTTATTGCTAGATCTCAGCAAGAGTACCCAGAGAGTGCCTGCTAATCATGCATCTGCTGGATCTCATCATAGTACCTAGAGGATGTCTGCTAGACCACACTCAATAGTGCCAAGGAGGAATGCTGAGCATTATATTTCAAATGCTAAGATTGCATATCCTTCCTCTACTAAAGGCAAGCAGGTAGCATACCATGCTGT
The DNA here is from genome assembly GCA_026898455.1 of Plectranthus barbatus. Lineage (NCBI taxonomy): Eukaryota > Viridiplantae > Streptophyta > Magnoliopsida > Lamiales > Lamiaceae > Plectranthus > Plectranthus barbatus. The sequence continues at coordinate 845,658 of JAPKLW010000035.1, read as the reverse complement.
AAGACCACAGTATCCAACGTACACACCACATAGGAGGTACACCTATGTGAGGCCTGAGTCCAATCAATTTCCATTTCAAAGGACTAGGAAGGCTAAGCATACAACTCCACCTAGATCTAATTATGCAAAGCATGCTTATCCAAAGGTTGAGAAGGGTGCTAAGGATGATATCAAGAAGAAAGTCTTAAAAATCACCAAGATGTGGGTTCCAAAAGGAACCATGATCCACGCTAATCCTGCAGGCTCCGATAATAAGCGGGTACCTAAATCAACGTGTTGATTGTTTTGAAGGAACATGATCCAAGAGCTAAGACATCAAGTATGTCAAACACAACCTGCTAAGCATAAGCCAGCTATGCGAAAATGGGTACACCATTTCTTTCATTAATACTAGTTGTTCAATCGCTGACAATGCTACAGGTGAAGTAAAGCTTAGTGGCATCCGCAAGGGTGGCCCATGTATTGTTGATTGGCAAAGTGGCCAGTAACATTCACGTTTTGTAGCATTGAACATGGAATAAACCAATTGGCTATGGCATAAGATGTTGACCCACCTGAATTTCAAGACCATCAACCACCTAGCCAAGCATAAGCTTGTTGAGGGATTGCCCGCTGAGACTTTCTTAAAGGAAGGTGTGTGCAAAGCTTGCCAGCAAGGGAAGCAGACCAAGGCATCCTTCAGATTAAACACGGAAAAGGCCACTTCAGAAAGAATCCTAGAGCTATTGCACATGGATTTATTTGGCCCTATCACTCCAGCCACTGTAAGTAAAAAGGTTTATACACTTATGGTTGTTGATGATTTTTCCAGGTATACATGGGTTCGTTTGCTGATAACCAAAGACGAAGTCAAGCTCATCCTTCCAGAGCTGATCCTCAAGGAGCAAAATAAAAAGAGGTTACCGTTAAGAGGATTTGATCTGATAATGGGACCGAGTTCTGCAATGGGATTTTGATGGATTTTTGCGCCAAAGCTGGTATCGGGCATGAGAAATCCATTGCTAGGACCCACCAGCAGAATGGTCTAGTAGAGAGAAGGAACAAGACCTTGAAGGAAGCAGTGCGGTCAATGCTAGCCGATTCCGGTCTAAGTGGAAAGTATTGGGGCGAAGCAGTCATGACAACTTGCTATACACCGAATAGGAGCTCAATCAATGTCAGATTCAATAAGACTCCTTATGAAGTGTACAATTGTCGTAAGCCTTCTATTACTCATCTTCGTGCTTTTATTTCGACATGTTATATTCATAACAATGGGAAGTCGAAGCTTAACACTTATTCGCCTAAGTTTGATGAAGGTGTGTTCCTGGGATATGGACATTAATCTTACAAAGGCTATAGAGTGTTAAACAAGACGACTCAAGTAGTGGAAATAACATGCAATGTTATTTTTGATGAGTCTACCTCAGTGCGCAGAGTTATAAGAGAGAGAGAGGATAGCAATCATGAGGTTAATGATGTCCATGGTCAATCGATCTTGAATTCTTTTGAAAATATGAAGGTTGACCTGACTTAGTCTATGAGTGATTGTAATCCAACACACACGCAGTCAGCAGGTGATCAGACTGCTGACCGGGCCGATGATGCTAATGATCATGCTGCGGCCACCACCCAAATTTATCTTAATGATAATTTGTATATTTTGGGATTGCTCGAAGAAGAAGATGAAGAAATTACAGATCAACAATGTGTTGCTGAAGAAAGATTGGGCATTGCCGAGGAAGTCGCTAAGGATGATGCTGAGATCCCAGTTGCTGAGATGCAGAATGCAGAGATTCTAGATGCTGAAGTCCAGAATGCTGAGATTCCTGTTGCTGAGTTATAGAATGCTGAGGTACCAAATGCTGAACCCCAGGTGATTGCTGAGGAGGTTGTTCTAGTAGAGAAGAATTCAGCAGGCGAAGCTAGCAATGCAACCCCAACAACCAGCAATCTAAGACCGAGATGGTTACGAGATCACCCCCTAGATGTTGTCATTAATGACGTCAATGATCCAGTAAAGATTAGACAAGGCAATGCTATGTTAGCTTGATATATATCGCATGAAGAGCCGACGAAAGTTGAAGAAGCTCTGCAATCTTCAGATTGGGTGAATGTTATGCAAGAGGAGCTTGCTGAATTCACGCGCAATCATGTTTGGGATTTAGTGGATAGACCCAAACATCAAAGTGTTATTGGAACCAAGTGGATTTTCAAGAATAAGAAAGATTAGTCAGGACATGTCGTCCGGAATAAAGCTTGTCTAGTAGCAAAAGGCTATAGACAATGCGAAGGAATTGATTATGATGAGACGTTTGCTCCAGTAGCCCGATTGGAAGCAATAAGATTATTCCTTGCATATGCTGCACATCATGATTTCTCTATGATGCAGATGGACGTGAAGAGTGCCTTTCTGAACGGTGAGATCAAGGAAGAGGTATACGTTGAGCAACCACCAGGCTTTGAGCAAGGAAACCAAGTTTACAGGCTAAGGAAAGCCTTATATGTTTTGAAGCAGGCACCGAGGGCATGGTATGGAACATTGTCAAAATGGTTTCAAGAAAGGGAAAATCGATCACACTCTCTTTCGCATCAAGGATGAAGAAAGTATCTTACTTGTGCAGATATATGTTGATGACATTATCTTTGGCTCTAAGAATCAAAGCTTATGTGATAAGTTTTATGAGTTGATACAAAGTAACTTCCAAATGAGCATGATGGGAAAAATGTCCTACTTTCTCGGATTGCAAGTCCAGCAGTCAAGTGATGGAATCTTCATTCACCCGAGGAAGTACACTCACGATCTGATTGCTAAGTATTTTCCTAAAAAGACAAAAAGCTTAAGGATTCCGATAAGCACAAGCTGCCAGATAAGCCTCGATGAAGGAGGAGAACCTGTGAATCCTACATTATATAGAGGTATCATCGGATCTTTGTTTTACTTAACAGCTAGCAGACCAGATATTTCTTATTCTGTCGGTGTATGCGTGAGATATCAAGCGAATCCGAAGAAATCACACTTAGATGTTGCTAAGAGGATTATTCGATACCTCAAGTGTACCGAGGGTCTAGGAATTTGGTACCCAAGGTCTGATGGGCTAACACTCAGTGGGTATTCAGATTCAGACTTTGGAGGGTGCAAGATTGATCGGAAGAGCACCAGCGGGACATGCCAATTCCTTGGACATAAGCTGATTAGTTGGTTTAGCAAAAAGCAGCACTCTGTGGCTACATCTACAACCGAAGCAGAATATGTAGCACCCGCAAGTTTTTGTGCGCAAGTTTTGTGGATTAGGCAGCAATTGCAAGATTATGACATTCCTCCAGAATGTGTGTCGATCTACTGCGACAACAATAGTGCTATGTGCATGATGAAGAACCCCGTTCATCATTCAAGGACAAAGCATATTGATATCCGACACCATTTTATTAGAGATCATCAAGAGAAGAAGGATATTGATGTTCAATATATATGCACTGAAGATCAGCTAGCAGATATCTTCACTAAGCCGCTTGTTGAGGCCCGATTCAAAGAGTTATGTCTAAAGTTAGGCCTCATAGAGATAGAAGATGTTGTGGATGAATGAGTTTTTATTCTCATTCTTTCTGGATTTCTTGGATATTCGAAGAAGAAGGAGAAAGACGTATCCTAGATTACGTTTTCGAGTTGCTGATTCTTGTTGCTGAGATATTGTTGCTAAGCAATTGGATACTGAGTCCTAGCTTTCAGCAGATTCTAATTTATTTTCTCGCACCAAATGGTTCGAGGCAGAAGAATGCTGAGTTTAATCTTTCAAAAATTTCTAAGAAGTATAATATTATAGCAAGTGATTCAGACATTTACTAGAGGTTGAATACTGAGTCCAAGATCTTAGCATTTCATTGGAATGCTATAGTTCTCTAGCAAGTCGTACAGGCGGTTGCTAAAGAATGTCTGCTGAGTCCAAGCTCTCAGCAGACAATATGTGGATGCTAGGATCCGGATGCTGAATTCAAGCAGACTATTTGAGTGCTAAGGATTTCTACGACAGCAGATTGCTGAGTCCTAGCTCTCAACAATCTCTGACTCACCTAGAAGTCAAAGCGGGAAGGATTTGAGTTTGAAATGATGCGTCCGACATGCTGCATTTAATGCGTGCAACTGGCTGCGCCAAATCAGGATTCGACACGTCAAAAGTACTCGAGCATTTTGGGGCGTGGCTCACCAAAAGAAGAGTCTCGTATCTCCCGAACCGTCAATAGAATCTGAAGCGGTTCTCCCCCAACCATCCGATCTAGCATTCAGAAGGTATATTAACCATACTTCGTTCACTTTGCAAACTTTGTGAAATCTAAATATTTGAATGTTGGGATTGTATACTGAAAGCATATATGATTAAGTGTTTTGTACACTGGTCTTCATATATGTGTTGCCACAACAATGCTCGCTGTCTGATGAAACAAACATACAACGAACCAAAATATCCTATTATCTCGCCTATAGGGATGACCATATGGTGTGTAGGAGATCACAGAGGATCATATGAGTTGTTTGACCTAGCGAGATATAAACAGTATCACAGCTGAGACAGTCCCTGGATAGGCTGTCGGTCTACGCTGCGGCACATCGGTTCATAAGTGGGCTTATCTTAGCTACTTGATGTGTCGGTACATGGTTATGTATTGATGGGATCAACAGTGGGATGTGCCATTCTCATTGACATATGAATGTGCCAGATCCCTAACATACTTCCTATGATCTTAAACCTAACTGAAGGATAAGGGGCACACACAGATTGACCACACTTTGATTTACCAGAGTGGCGAGTCTTACATGTACTCTAATACTTGTATTTTGGGTGTTGCCAATTTGTGTGTGGCCTGCTTAGGCTGGACGTTTAGGTAAGCATATCCATTTCAGGATGGTGACATTCCCTGAGGAGCTCACAAGGTTCATTATGCTAAACCCTGAAGGTTGAATTATTTAATTCAGGCATAAGTGAAAAGTAGTGAGTGATATTACTCAGGAAATAAGAGATTAATTAATTATGGCTGATTGTCATAAGCCAAATTAATTAACGAATGTCTAAAACCTTAAATATGTGGATCATGTTAGTTTGGTGCAACCCGTTCCTAATAACGTGGTAATAAAGGGGCGAGTCAGCATTGTTACCGTGGTGAAGGTTAAAACAATGTTTTATTAATTAATTATGTTTTGGGTTGAACAAGGAATGATTAATTAATAAAGAGGGCCCACTTTATTATTTGCATCTGGTCCCTGGTCTGGCCCATGAACTGCTCACGCGCATTAGAGTTAGGGTTTCTCAAAACTATAACACTATATATATGTCTTCTCTCTATCAGATCGAGTTAGATTTTTCAGTATAGTGAGAAAATCGAGAGAGAACGGCGGCGACGATCTTTAGGGAGGAACTGATCAATTTCTCCAGATCTCGGATTCAACTTGGTAGATAATCCTCACCAAATTTCCAAGGAGCAAGGGAACAGATCAGAAGATCAGATCTGTAGGAACAACTATTCATCGTCGGCGTTCAGATTCAGATCCAGATCTATTTCATTGTTTTTGGCTCCGATCTAGATCTGTAGATCAAACGGTGAAATCAGGTATTCTCTAAGTCCATCATCTGCAATTAATTTTGCAGGAGCATGCATAGGATCGCATGGTTTATTTAATTAAAATTTGTTCCTGGTATCCTAAGAACGATCCTTGGCAAGAAGTTCATTAATGGCAACTCGTGTTGTCCATCGTAGAGTCAAACCCTACAATTGGTTTCAGAGCGAGGTTCATATTCTTAGGCTCTATCTTGAATAAATTGATATTAAATAAATATGTATGTTCATGGATGGATTTTAATTGTCGTGGATGTTTTTGTTCTCGTGGCCTTCTCGTTTTTTGATTTGTTTTTCACCACGAGAAAATCCATGGTTAGATTTGATAGGAAATCATTTAATAGATCTAGATCTATTTTTTTGTATTTTCTTTATTATTTCAAATCTAAAATGAATTGGATCCGGAAGAAGATCGAGAAAAGAGAGAACGAAGAACAGACATGGAGGAACGCATTTTGGGTTCCGCCCTTCCCAGATCTCGCCGGAGGCCGCGCCGCCAGCGGCGGCGACCACGGTGGCCGGCGGCGACATTTGAGGCGGGTGGCGGCGGCAGGGCCGCACCCACCTCGCTGCTGCTGTTCGCGTCTCAGTCGCCGGTAGCAGACCGGCCAGGGATGCGGCGGGCGGTGCTGAAAAGTAGATGGCAGCGGCGCAGCGGAACTAGAGTTCCACCGCGCGACTGGGCCGCACCCGTTCTGCTGCTGCGCGCAATCGCGGCTCACGCAGCCTGCGGGTGGCAGCGGTGAGGACCTTTCCTCGCGGCTGGGCCGCGCCTGCTTCGCAACCTCCCGTCGCATTTCGACGCTGACGACCAGCGATGCTTTGTAGTACATGCAGCGTCAGGCATGGAGAAGTCGCGCAAAAATGGTCTGCCCGCGGTGGCAGGACCGCAGACGGTGAGGCTCGACAGGCACCGGAGGTCGCAGGTACACGCAGGCCGCGTGTGGCTGCACGTGGCGGCGAACATGGCAGCGCAACCCTGCTGCGTGTGCTGCGGCTTCGTGTCGTGCTACCGACGACTGCAGCAGATGACTGCTCCGACGGTGGAGGTGGCTGGACATGGAGGCAGCAGCGGGGGCTGAACCGGGTGACGGCAGGTTCGAGGTCCGGCCGCAGGCAGTGGCTGGAAAGGCGGTGCGGCGGCTGGGTGTGCAATGGCTGCGGCTAGGGTTTGCAAACCCTAGGGTTTTGCTCACCCGAGCCGTAGCTCAGGCTTGTAGGCCCGGAGGTGGCCCGCCGTTCTGAAAAATTAGGGTTTGGCTGCTGTTTGGGCCAGAAACCCTAATTTGAAGCCCAAATGTTGTTTATTCAATTCAAATCAGATTTCAAGTCCAACGGAGGGCCAGTTTGAAGATCTGCATTGAAATTAAATCTTGTAATATTTAGATTTAATTTATTGCCATGTAATCGCATCTGAGGGGCCACGAGAATTTATTTGTTTATTTATTTATTCTCGTATTGATGTGATTTATTATGTGCGCACTAGTAAATAATACGAAGCATGCCTATTTGCTTTAATTATGTACTTTTATAAGCATGTTGCAATTTAATTTTTGAGCATGTCTTATGTGATTTATTTTATGTTTTAAATTATGTCTGTAAATTCCGGTATCATATTAATAAATGATGGAATTTTGGGAGTGACATAATTTTTGGCGACATAAAATAATGTGTGCGCATGAAACCTTTAGAATTAAAAATACTAAGCTGGGTTTTGGTTCTTTTCTAACCAAAATCATTAGACCTCCACAAATAAGACCTCTCATTGGAAGTGGGGCATCTCGAAGCGTAAACGTCTGCTTGGGCAGCTTGCGTTAGAGGTCCCTCACCAGTTCCAATGCGATGAGGTTTCCAGATAAAACACTTATTTTCAGATGAGAAGTAGGAGCCTCTGAGCAAACGTCTGCTGGGGCAGCTTGCATTGAGACAACTTTCACTCATCTCTAAGATTAATCTAAGTGGGACAACAAATGATGTTAAGGGCAGAACGCGTGGGTCTAGTACGTATGTCGAATCGTCTTTTAATGTTCGGAGTTAGGCTTGTGGTTACTTTAGCTTAGATGTTGCATGGAGTATGACTCTTTTGAGATGTCCCCGCTCTGGATAGGTGAACATGGTCTTGAGATCTCCAATATTGATTTCTTTTGCTTAAGATACCTGACATGTTAAGAAATTAAAGGATCATTTTGGTCTGGTTGAGCGTTTCCTGTAAACGTCTGCTGGGGAAGCTTTGATGGATTTATATACTGAAGCATTATGATTGGTATATTATGTACAAGGTCGATTGGTTAATATACTGGGAATCATAAATGTTGTATGTCCATCTCCTGTCTGAATTAACAAACATGTGTCGCAAACGCAATTATCCTCTTATCTCGTCGATAGGGAGATCATACAGTGTGTAGAACATCACGGAAGATCGTATGGATCGTTTGACCTAGCGAGATATAAATAGTTATCACAGCTGAGACAGTTCCAGGATAAACTATCGGTGTAGGCTGCAATATATGCAGTAATAAGCATCTTATCTTGGATGGCTTGGTATGCTGGTGTGGGGCGCACATTGATAAGGACCTAAGTCGAGATCGATTCTTTTATCTGACATTAAAAGAATCTAGATCTCTATGGCTTGACGAGATCCTAAGCCTAAATAAAGGTACAAAAGTATATGCAAATTGTGTATTACTTTGAGTTGCAGCGAAAGGCTCTAGTTGAGCTTGTACATCTGTATCTTGGGTAATAGCAGTTTGTGTATGACTGTCTGGTACTGGAACTAGGTAACCACATCCAGTATAGGATGGTGACATTCCCTGAACAGCTCAAAAGGTTCGTTATGCTAAGTCCTGCAGGATGATTGAGTTCAAGCATAAGTGAAAAGGTTTGAGTGGATTGATTCAGGAATATAAGATTTAATTAGTTAAATAGCTTGTCAAAGCTTAAATTAATTAACGAATGTCTGTAACGTTAAATGTGGGGATATACCGAGCCCATGCAACCCGTACCTCAAAACGTGGTAGCAAATAGGTAGGACAGTATTAATTCTCTGGTGGAATGAATCAATATTAATTAATTAATTATATTCTGGGTTGAATATGGGAATTAATTAATTCATAGGCCTTATTTGCTATTTGCATTCTGGTCCCTGGTCTGGCCCATGAAAATCAAGCCCAATAGGAGTCCAGTATTTTCCTATAAATAGGCCTCAGTTCCTCAGATCACAACATACCACAAGATCATAATTTGCACACAGCAAACCAGGTTTTGGGAGCTGTGGTGATCGACTAAGATCTGAGAACGAGGAGGAAATTCTTCTTCTCAACCGGGTAAGGGATCTGATAGAGAATCTTCACCAGATTTTCAGATCGAGTTGGGATACAGATCAGAAGATCAAATCAGGAGGATTCTTCTTCTTCTCTCTCTCCTTGTTTTCGAAAATAACTGCTTTATTTTATCAAGATTTATTTCCTCAATCTGTTAGGAATTGAATCTTTGTACGTGGGAAAGATCAAAGGGCATCTCCGCGCACTCGTTCTTCAGAGTTCATCAATCCAGGTATTCCGCATAAACCTTCTTATGCATAATAATATAGGAGCATGCTAGGATTTTTCATAGGCATAGCAATTTATTTTGATATTCCAATTAACGATCCTTGGCAAACGGACTTCGTGATTCAGTTCACGAATCCCTTCAAGCTTGCAGTGAATTAGCTTGGGCAATTGGAGGAAACAAATTGTATTGTTTTTATCTAAAGGTTACTATGCAAATTTGTTTCAATTGTTCGTAGTATGTGCTTACTTTAATTTGCTTATTTGTTTTCAGATATGTCTATGAATAATGTCATTAATATCCTCACTCAAAATCCTCTCAATAGTCCGAATTTCCTTGAATGGAAACGTAATTTGGATTATATCCTTATTGCGGAAGAACACAAGTTTGTCCTTACTGATCCTTGTCCACCAGTCCCAGCTGCTGATGCTACTGCCGAGCGGCAGCAGTCTTACAATAAGTGGATCAAGTCTAATAATGTAGTGAAATGCAACATAATGACCACTATGAGTAAGGTACTGCAGCTGCAGCATCAGCATTATGATAAGGCCTGTGAGATTATGGATAATCTAACAGCGACTTATGGGGGGACGGACAGAACTGTCAGATTCAATCTCATGAAGGAGATTGTGAGTAAGAAAATTTCAGAAGGCAGTTCAGTGAGAGAGCACGTGGTTACCATGACTCACCTCATGGATGAACTAACGTTGCATGGTGCTGGTATTGACGCGGAAGCCCAAGTCGATATCATACTAAACTCTCTTCCCAAGTCCTTTGAAAACTTCAGGTTGAATGCTGTGATGAACAAGAAGGAGTATACTCAGTGACTTGATGGCAGCACAGTCCCTGATGGAACCCGAGAAAGCAGTTTTGGTTTCTTTCGGTAGCCGGTCTGCTGCTCCTAAATGAGCAAAACCTAAGAGAACGGCTAAGAATAAGAACAAGAAAACTGCTGGTGGAAACAATGGAGTTTATGCTCCAAAGAAAAAGGCTGGGAAAGTTAATGGAAAGGGCAAGTGTTACCGCTGTGGCAAGATGGGACACTGGAAAGAAAATTGTCCAGGCATTAACACCAATGGACAAGGTACGTAATCATGTTTAGTATAAGTTTTCTACTCCTTGTGTGTAGTGGTTACTGTGAGTACTAATCATGTTTTGGCTGCACTATGCAGAGAATCAAGCTGATGATAATGCTTGAGGATGACGGGACTACCAACTCCAAGGAAGATGCTAGAGATCGTTCTCAAGCTGTTGGAGTTATTTGCTTTAAGTTTATGTTAAAAATCTGTTTTAATTTTATATCTTTTGAAGAGATATTGGTTTTGTTTTGATAAACAACTTTCATCTATTGTTTATGGATTATCAGTTATTCAGATATAGTTTTTCTATCATAATGAATAACAGTGTTTTCTATTATGGATGGTTGTCTCTTCATTACTTGATTACATAAACTATCAGTGTTCTAAGGTATAATTTAAAGAATAGCTATAGAGATAGGTTACATCAGTCTAAGTAGTTTTAAGTAATTCAAGGAATTATGGATTTAATCCATGTATTCCTAAGAATGGTACTTATGACAACAACTTAGTGGTAAAAGATGGTAACTATGCCTTTTAATAAGCAATAGTATCTCTATAGGTTATTTCGTGTTTGCTCTAGTTTGCTGGTTTGAGTCTACTTCCGCAGTTGCCTTAGTCTCTTGCTTTAATCAAGAGCGTTCAAGACTAAGGTAGAGAATAAGTTAAACAAGACCGTAAAAACATTATGGTTCATTCATAATGGTGTATCTTAAGTGATGGGTTTTTACAGTATCTTGTAGAGCAAATGGATTGCATCCCAGTTAACTACATTTATAATCTCTCGATTGTGATAGTGTAGGTAAAACAAAATAAGATTCTTTTAAAGTTTATAAGTTATGCCAACTTTGCCAAATTTTCGTTTTAGGGAAGAGCGCTAAAAGCAGTTGTGTGTTTGATTAATCTAGTGTCTTCTAAATCAGTTCCAAATACCCTAGTAGACCTTGACTCTGTCAAACAGGCAATGATGGGTAATTCGGCTGTTATGCTGATATAGAAAACTGATTGGTTGGAAGAAAGGTTTAAGCTAGTACTGCTTTGTGGGCTATTCCTGGTAAACGAAAAGGATGGTTGCTTTGTGCATCCTAGATACAAGCAAGTTGTATAGGATGAAACCATGAATCCAAATATGAGATTGTTCTCTAACGTTTTAGAGAAGACAATTCAAATCCATCAGGAAATACCCCGTGGCATATTGAGCATACCTTGAAAGGTATGGTACCAATTGCACGGTCACCTGTGTAAGGTGGTAAACCACAAACTAATGCACCAATAACTGACAACATAAAAGGAGCATCGTTGCAGTGGGAGGTTGCCTTAAATGGCTTAACAATACTAGTTCTTGGAAACAGTCTCTGGACTTGTTGCCAGTTTAACGAACAACATCGTACTTATCCCTTAAAGCGCAACGAAGTTGTTAAGACAAATGATGCAGTTTAATGACGTCGAGTCATGAGTTCAGAAATGAATCAGTAAAGGTCATGGTTATGAATCAGGATCAGTGATTGCCAAATAACTTTCCAGCTATAGGCAACTGATTGATATACATGAAAAGTGCACGAATGACAACCTAGTATATTCGAGAGGCTAGGTTATTGTGTACGGTATGTTTCACAACAAGACCTTCTCACTAGTTGCATTTATTAAACCCATTCGAATTCTTTTTAACCATAACAACACATATGAATCTAACTATCTGGAACATAGATGACATCATCCGAATTTTATAAACGGGTACCTTGATAAAAGGTGACGTCATCTGTATGCAACAACCAAATAAGTCATGTGCAGCAAAATGAAAAGCATCTTGTCTGGAAGCCAAGGTAGTTCAAGTATGAACTTAAAGGTGCTTCATAGTCATGAAACAGACATTTCGATATTATCTATCGAGAATGATAGTTTCATGTACCAGTTATATGTCAGCAGAAGCGTGGTTTTCCTTACACATTATGTAGATGGTATTTTCACTTTCGGAAATGGAGTGGAGATATTGTCAGGCATAAAGAGATGGTTATCCGAACAGTTTTAGAAGTAGGACTTATGAGATTTTGCAACATATTTTGAATTAAAGTCTTGTGTTTCCACAAGAAAAGGATGTTCAGGTAAGTCGCTTAAATTGATTCTGCGAGAGTCGTTCATAGCAAGAAAGATTATTGTCTTTCTATATTGTAAATGAACGAATTTAAATATCTGTACTGCTATAAGCATGTTAAACAGATATCAGTTCAACTCTGGATAGGCACATTGATTAATGAATGAGCCTTGTGAGTTAAATGGCTTTGGATATCCAGGAGGATCATAAGGAAAGGAAATTGACCTCTAACTATGTGTTGGCCTTGGAGGAGGAGTTATAGGAATTCAACACAGAAGTGTGTTGCAAATTCCAGTATGAAGGCTGAGCTTTTGACAACTTCATTAGCTTTGCAAGAAGCAGTATAACTTAGGTGCTATCCTCTAGAGGTGTGTGTTCTGAGTTTGCCTAATAAAATCACATCAAATTGTGACTCGCTGTCTGATGAAACAAACATACAACGAACCATAATATCCTATTATCTCGCCTATAGGGATGACCATATGGTGTGTAGGAGATCACAGAGGATCATATGAGCCGTTTGACCTAGCGAGATATAAACAGTATCACAGCTGATACAGTCCCTGGATAGGCTGTCGGTCTAAGCTGCGGCACATCGGTTCATAAGTGGGCTTATCCTAGCTACTTGATGTGTCGGTACATGGTTATGTATTGATGGGATCAACAGTGGGATGTGCCATTCTCATTGACATATGAATGAGCCAGATCCCTAACTGAAGGAAAAGGGGCTCACGCAGATTGACCACATTTTGATTTACCAGAGTGGCGAGTCTTACATGTACTCTAATACTTGTATTTTGGGTGTTGGCAATTTGTGCGTGGTCTGCTTAGGTTGGACGTTTAGGTAAGCATATTCGTTTCAGGATGGTGACATTCCCTGAGGAGCTCAAAAGGTTCATTATGCTAAACCCTGAAGGTTGAATTATTTAATTCAGGCATAAGTGAAAAGTAGTGAGTGATATTACTCAGGAAATAAGAGATTAATTAATTATGGCTGATTGTCATAAGCCAAATTAATTAATAAATGTCTAAAACCTTAAATATGTGGATCATGTTAGTTTGGTGCAACCGGTTCCTAATAACGTGGTAATAAAGGGGCGAGTCAGCATTGTTACCGTGGTGAAGGTTAAAATAATGTTTTATTAATTAATTATGTTCTGGGTTGAACAACGAAGGATTAATTAATAAAGAGGGCCCACTTTATTATTTGCATCTGGTTCTTGGTCTGGCCCATGAACTGCTCAAGCCCATTAGGGTTAGGGTTTCTCAAAACCCTAACACTATATATATGCCTTCTCTCTATCAGATCAAGTTAGATTTTTTAGTATCGTGAGAAAATAGAGTGAGAACGACGGTGACGATCTGTGGGGAGAAACTGATCGATTTCTCCAGATCTCGGATTCAACTTGGTCGATAATCCTCACCAGATTTCCAAGGAGCAAGGGAATAGATCAGAAGATCAAATCTGTAGGAACAATTATTCATTGCCAGCGTTCAAATTCAGATCCAGATCTATTTCATCGTTATTGGCTCCGATCTAGATCTGTATATCAAACGGTGAAATCAAGTATTCTCTAAATCCATCCTCTGCAATTAATTTTGTAGGAGCATTCATAGGATCGCATGGTTTATTTAATTGAAATTTGTTCCAGGTATCCTAAGAACGATCCTTGGTAAGAAGTTCATTAATGGCAACTCGTGTTGTTCATCTTAGACTCAAACCCTACATTGAATCCCTATAATTTCTTAATCATCTTAAATGATTTTAACTTTTATTCTCTCTCAAATATTTTCTAAAGATTTCTAATCCTGAATCCTCCACTTCTTCTTAGTATATCCCCAAGTTCTACTTTAAGCCTGTTGAGGGCACGATGCTACATGAAAGGCATGCAGTAGAGTTTACCATGATAGAAACGAAAGATGATATTGAAGACAAGATACCCTATGCTCGATTGGTTACTCTTGCCAAGAAAAAGGACCAAACTAGGCTATTGAATGCTCATAGGCGAGCTGCGCAGATCATGAAAGACAGGATTTTGTGCACAACCCTTGCCGCAGTGCAGTTTTCGGAGTGGGTGATGAATACCCTGGTGAAGGCACGGGTCGTTCAGTATCTGTCTGTTGAGCGGTGGTTGGATCACGCAATGAAAAATCTAAAGCTGAAGGAGAAAAGAGTTTTCATGTCCAACATCAACTTTGGACTGAAAATAAGTATGTTCCTCGAAATCATATTTCCAGAAGATGAACTTGATAAGGGTGAGGCTCTACTTCCGATCGACTTTATTCCCCAGATGAAGAAGCAATCAACCCCAACAGACAAGACCCCGGAGAAAAAGATGAAGACCTCCAATCTCGGCAAATTGCAGTTGGAGCAGGCCATTCCCATATCTGCTGAGGAGATTGCTGCTCTCTGGAAGGCTGCGGAGACAGAGCAATGTTTTCAGGACCTAGCAGACATCGAAAAGCTAGGAGATCTGCCCGTAGAGCAGATTGAGGAGATCCTTTCTAAGAATCAAGCCGAGCAGCCAGCTCAAGTTTTGGGTCAAATTGCAGTGCCAATAACCAAAAAGAAGAGGAAAGAAGCCACCTCTCCTGAGAAGAAGAGGAGAACAAGAAGGAGGCTTGTCAAGACTGCTAACAAAGAAGCTGCTGAGAAAACCCCTATTGCTGCTGCTCAAGAGCCAACATCTCCCCTCTCTTCTAAACCTCTATCAGAGAGATTGAAAGGTTTAAGGGAAAGAAAGAGGAAGAGGATGATATCTAGGCAGCTGCAGGAGAAAAAGAAATTCAAGAAAGTGATGGAGGAGATCATTTTTGATGCACGAGATCGAAATTTTGAGCAAGTCAAGAAGGCTGCTGTTGAGCATACTGCGAAGAAGGTTGCTGATCAGCTAGCAGCCAGGGAAGCTGTTGCGTTGGTAGCACGAGAAGTTGAGGAAGCTCGAAGCCTAGCAGATGTTGCTACTAAAAAAGGGAAGGAAAAGGTGGTTCCGGATGTTCCCACTCCAACCCCCGTGGTAGCAGAAGAAATATTGCTTGAGTAGGAGGTCATGACTAATTAGGACTTCGAGAGGTTACTAGAAACTAGAGCTTTTGATGCTCCAGACCGGCCTCATGGCCACAGAGGCGTATTGATAAAGGAGGCTGCTGACGTGCAAGGAGGAAACAACAATGATGAGGAGATTGTGTTTGATGAAGCTTCTGGCTTGGGACGGAATGCTGAGCCTGATGCTAGCACATCTGCTGGAGCTGAAGAGACAAATGCTGAGGCAAGGCCTAGCATGGAGGTTCTTACTGAGGAGAGGCCTAGCATGGAGATACTTGCTGAGGAGAGGCCTAGCACCGAAACTCCTGCTAATACAAGGAATGAAGGGTATGTTGAACAAGATCAAGCCTTTTTAGCTTCTTGTTTTCTGACTTCAATTCTAATGGAGAATCCGAGGATGTATATGATGCTCGCTTTCTGAGGAATATCCCAACTAGCAACAACGAGCTACTCCGAGTTTGTTTAAGTTACTAAGGGTCGCTCAATGGTGTGCACTAGTCTACCTAGATGAGAAGGTAAATTCTGACCTTCTTACTATCGTTGCTGAGATAGAGGAGTTTGTGTTGGCCGAGGTTGAAAGAGACATAGCCAACGTTTTCTATGCTGAGCTTGATGAGACCACACCAGAAGGCAAGTTATTGGGCGAGGAGCTGATGAGATGGAAGAAATTTGATTATATGATGCACTAGCTCTGTTTCGAGGAGAGGATGCTGGTGATCACAACTAAAGGTCTAAATTTTTGGAGGAAGGAAGAAAAGTGAGCCAATGACTGGACAGACAAAGTGCCAGGGTTTAAAAAATTTTCTGATAAACAAGTTATGGCAAGGCTGCAAGCCATTCGTGCTCACGGTTGTTCAAGACATCCACATCCTTGCCTAAATCTACATTCGCTCCAGATGGCAACTCTGATGCCAGGATCGAGCTATCAAAGTGCCAAGCACGAGCAACTGCTGAATATCATAGGCGCCAAGCAGAATACGAAGCTATAAAGAAGGAAAGGCTGCTGGCCAGGATGGCTGCTATAGCTGCTGAGCGAGTGGTTGCAGAGTTGAACGCTAAAGATAAAAGGCTTGTCCTGTTTCTAGAACATGACATCCTTGATGTAATACAAGCGGCTCAAGGAGAGGAGGCTAAGGCTGTTGAGACTGCTCAAATCATGGAGGCGGCCAAGCGAATAATAGGTGAGGAGGCTCGCTACTTGGATGCCTAAGCTGAAATAACTCAAGCCAAGAGCGCAACAATGTTCTTAATTGCCGAGGAAATCCGCTACTCAGATTCTCAAGGAGAGATTGTCTAAGCCATGGAGTCAGCACAACGTTTAGTCGAAACTTGGCTACTTATGGTGATGGAGAAGTTGTAATGGATGATGCTGCTGTTGGGATTATTTACTGAAAGCATATATGATTAAGTGTTTTGTACACTGGTCTTCATATATGATGCTGCAACAATGCTCACTGTCTGGTGAAACAAACATACAACGAACCATAATATCATATTATCTCGCCTATAGGGATTACCATATGGTGTGTAGGAGATCACAGAGGATCATATGAGTCGTTTGACCTAGGAAGATATAAACTGTATCACAGCTGAGACAGTCCTTGGATAGGCTGTCGGTTTAAGCTGTGGCACATCGGTTCATAAGTGGGCTTATCCTAGCTACTTGATGTGTCGGTACATGGTTATGTATTGATGGGATCAACAATGGGATGTGCCATTCTCATTGACATATGAATGAGCCAGATCCCTAACATACTTCCTATGATCTTAAACCTAACTGAAGGATAAGGGGCACACACAGATTGACCGCACTTTGATTTACCATGGTGGCGAGTCTTACATGTACTCTTATACCCTTTTTTTTCGGTCTTGGCAATTTGTGTGTGGCCTGCTTAGTCTGGACGTTTAGGTAAGCATATCCGTTTCATGATGGTGACATTCCCTTAGGAGCTCACAAGGTTCATTATGCTAAACCCTGCAGGTTGAATTATTTAATTCAGGCATAAGTGAAAAGGAGTGAGTGGTATTACTCAGGAAATAAGAGATTAATTAATTAATGAATGTCCAAAACCTTAAATATGTGGATCATTTTAGTTTGGTGCAACCCGTTCCTAATAACGTGGTAATAAAGGGGCGAGTCAGCATTGTTACCGTGGTGAAGGTTAAAACAATGTTTTATTAATTAATTATGTTCTGGGTTGAACAAGGAAGGATTAATTAATAATGAGGGCCCACTTTGTTATTTGCATCTGGTCCCTGGTCTGGCCCATGAACTGCTCAAGCCCATTAGGGTTAGGGTTTCTCAAAACCCTAACACTATATATAGGCTTTCTCTCTATCAGATCAAGTTAGACTTTTCAGTATATTGAAAATTGAGAGAGAACGGCGGCGCGGCTAATCCGGTGGGAGAAACTGATCAATTTCTCCAGATCTCGGATTCAACTTGGTAGATAATCCTCACCAGATTTCCATGGAGCAAGGGAACAGATCAGAAGATTAGATCTGTAGGAACAACTGTTCATCGCCAGCGTTCAGATTTAGATCCAGATCTATTTCATCGTTATTTGCTCCGATCTAGATCTGTAGATCAAACGGTAAAATCAGGTATTCTCTAAATCCATCCTTTGCAATTATTTTTGTAGGAGCATGCATAGGATCGCATGATTTATTTAATTGAAATTTGTTCTTGATACCCTAAGAACGATCCTTGGCAAGAAATTAATTAATGGCAACTCATGTTGTCCATCGTAGACTCAAACCCTACAAAGGGTATTGACTCAGGTTGATGTTCTTAGGCTCTATCTTGGATAGATTGAAATTTAATAAATGTGTATGTTCATGGATGGATTTAAATTGTCGTGGATGTTTTTGTTCTCTTGGCCTTCTCGTTTTTGGATCTATTTTTCACCACGAGAAAATCCGTGGTTAGATTTGATAGAAAATTATGTAATAGATTTTAGATCTATTTTTTGTATTTTCTTTTTATTCAAATCTGTAAAAATCTGAGAATCTGTATTCGGAAAGAAGAACGAGAAAAGGAGGACGAAGAACAGACTTGGAGGAATGCTTCAACCCTAGGGTTCAGCCCCTCCACCACCATGACTCGCCGGCGGCGGAGGGTGGCGGCGGCGTGAGGGAGCCCTAGTTCCTCGCGTGGCTGGGCCGCGCCCTTGCAGCTTGATGCTGCGCGCGTCTTTCCCCAATGAGAACAGTCCGGTGAGGCGTGCAGGCGACGAACGGTGCAGGTGGCGGCCGGAGCAACAGCAGAGATGGTGGGTGGCGGCGGCAGGGTCACTTCCCTACGGCTGGGTCGCGCCTGATTCTCTCTCCCCGTCGTGCTATGATGCAAAGATGGGCTGCTGTGCGTGCGCTTCCGGCGTGTTTCCAGGCATGCGACTATCCGACAGCTAGATGAAGCAGGAGGGTGGTTGCGGGCAGAGGCGAGGGTCGCGCGCGGCTGGGCTGTGTGCGCCGATGGTCGCAGGGAGAGACAGGCCGCGCGCGCGCGGCGGTTGCAGCGGCTTCGGCTGCTTCTGGTTCGCACGACTGCTCCGGTGACGACTTTTGCAGCATCGACTGGTGTTGGTGGCAGTCGGAGCGAGGTGGGCTAAACGCGAGCGTGAGCTGCGGGAGTTCCGGCCGCAGGCGGCGGCCGGAAAGGCGGCACAGCGGCTAGGGTTTGTTGGCTGCCCGGCCTGTAGCTCGGGCCCGTCGGCCCGGAGGCGGCCCGTTGTCCTAAAAATTAGGGTTTGGCTGCTGTTTGGGCCAGAAACCCTAATTTGATGCCGAAATGCTGTTTTCCCAATTCAAATCAGATTTCAAGTTCAACGAAGGACCATTTTGAAGATCTGTATTGCAATTAAGTCTTGTAATAGATTATATTTAATTATTTTTCAATTGTAATCGCATCTGAGGGGCCACGAGAAATTTAATTTGTTTATTTAATTATTTCTCGTATTGATGTGATTTATTATGTGCGCACTAGTAAATAATAGGAAATCATGTTTACTTGCTTTAATTATTTACTGTTTAAGCATGTTGTAATTTTAAATTATCAAGCATGCTTTATGTGATTAATTTTATGTTTTAAATTGTGTCTATAAATTCTGGAATCATATTAATATATTATGGAATTTTAGATATGACATAATTTATGGCAGCATAAATTAATATGTGCGCATGAAACCTTTAGAATTAAAATACTAAGCTGGATTTTGGTTCTTCTCTAACTAAAATCATTAG
Organism: Plectranthus barbatus; assembly: GCA_026898455.1. NCBI lineage: Eukaryota > Viridiplantae > Streptophyta > Magnoliopsida > Lamiales > Lamiaceae > Plectranthus > Plectranthus barbatus. The sequence continues at coordinate 826,067 of JAPKLW010000035.1, read as the reverse complement.
ACCTTCACAAATACAACCTCTCATTGGAAGTAAGGTGTTTCGAAGCGTAAACGTCTACTTAGTAGCTTGCGTTAGAAATAACTTACCAGTTCTAGTGCGATGAGGTTTCTAAATAAACATTTAGTTTGAGATGAGAAGTGGGAGCCTCTGAGCAAACGTCTACTTAGTAGCTTGCATTGAGACTAAATGAGATTAATCTAAATGAGATAACGAAGTGGGAGCCTCTGAACAAACTTCCACAAGTCTCTAAGATTAATCTAAATGAGATAACGAAGGATGTAAAGGGCATGCGGTATGGGTCGAGTACGTATGCTAAATCGCCCTTTTACATTCGGAGTTAGGATTGTGGTTATTTTGGCTTAGATGTTGCCTGGTGTTGGGAAATTGTTCCTGAATCTCCCTTAGGATCACATTGTAAAAGGTTTTGTTGGATCAAACCTTACTAGATTGGTCGATCAAATGCTGAATTCTAGTATAGTCTAGCATATCTTGTAATGTCCTGTATAGGTCAAGCATTGAGTTATAATAGACTAGTTTGCTAGGAGTTCTCCCTGCTGACACCGAAGGCTATATGCTAGAAGCGGTGTGATAGCAGAATGCTAAGGATTTAGCATTTGCCAAACACCTAGCAGATTACTAAAGATAGCAATCGGGAACTTAAGGAAGAAAAGGCTTAACTTTGCTGAGGCTTCAGCAGTCAGATACGTGAATAGTAGAATGATAAGGACTTAGCATTTGCTAACATTCAGCAAAGCGCTAAAAATAATCATCTAGCAGATCATGTTAAAAGAGCCTAGCAGAGCAAGACAGACAACACCGATCGCTATACCAACGTTCTGACAACCGTACATGCAAGGACAAAACTTTTTCAGAAGTAGATCAAAAAGTACTGTAGGAAGCCAGAAAGCAAGCTGAAAAATGAACCACTCTTGGACAAAGAGACCGTTGTGTCTAACGGATACAAAGATTCAAAGTTTGAATCTTCAAGTATAAAAAGACAAGTCCAGAAGAGTGAGAAGTGATGCTCATTCAATACTCTAACTTACTTTCAAGAAGATTCCTAAGACAAAAGCGAAAAGCACAAGAGCAGTCAGTTGAAAAGCAAATATTCGAAACATATTCAAAGCCTTTCAACTACCAGAGTGTCCCCATTGAATCACTGACACTCCATTGAAGAGATCCTTGATTGCATTCAAAATTCTTCAATCATTGGGATACCTTCCTTTACTTGAAGAATCCAACAGTCGAACACCTGAAAAGGTCTAGACTAAGACGGGCGTTTAGCCGCATTTGAAGAAAAGTTAGGAAGTAACTATAAAACTTTTAAAGTAGGAAAGGCAAGTTTTACGAAGGTGTGCCCTTGACTCTGCCAGACCTACACCTGAGAAGTTCAGAATATCGGAGGATAGCTGTCAAGTAGCCAGGTCGAAAGTTCACTGCCTACTTAACGTCAAAGGCGAATCCTTGTACTCTGTATACTTACTTAGTGAATTCTTAGCGTTTCAGCTAAGGAGTGGACGTAGATCTATTTGGATCTTACCACTATAAACATCGTGTTCATTTGCTATTTTTTTACGCACAAGACTTTAAACCTAGCAATCATATTGCTAGTGTATAACTGTGAAGAAACCTTAATCTATTCCTGAGTTTAAATAATCTTCAAAGGAAAACATAAGTGTAAGTGATGATTAATCATTCCGCTGCATTTCGTGTTCTTGTTTAAGCACGACGACTCTGATATTTAAGGACCAACAAGTGGTATCAGAGCTAGGTTGAAAAACCAACTGCTTCTGAGTCGCTTAAGACCAGATCTATCTTTTCCTTGCACTATTACTTGTTTTTTCTGTGTCTTGTCTGTCTAGCTCAGGAAACTACTTAAGACGTGAAAAAAAATGTTGAATCACTCACTTGGGAAGTACTCAAAGGAGAACTTCAAGTCATGGAAGAAGCTTGCTCTAATACAGCTTCAAAGCATACATCCTGAAATGGCTGATGTACTTGAAAGAGGTCTAATTAAAATTATGAAACATAACACTTTTTTAGGACCTGCTGGTGCTGGAGAAGAACCAAGACCTCAAATGGTTCCAAAGCCCTATGAAGAATATACAACAGAGGATAAGAAAAGAGCTCAGTTAGAACATGTGGCAAAGAAGCTAATCTATGACTCTCAACCAAAGTTGATGGCTGATAAAGTGTTTGACTTTGATACTGCTAAAGAGATGTGGGAATATGTCTGCGAATCATCCCGAGAGACAGACCAAATGAAGCGCAACAAGCTACAGGTAGCTGTTGATAAATATGAATCATTTTCTATGATTGCAGGTGAATCTATACAAGACATGGAAGAACGATTCAATACCATCATAGGAGAACTTCACAATCTGGGCAAAGAATATGGAAACGGAGAGATGAACAACTAGTTTATGTCCAAACTACATCCAAGGGATGATTGGTTCACAAAATGACGAGCCTGAGTGAAAAGGACCTTAACAACATGTCTACATCAGAGGTATTTGCTCAACTCAAATCTCACAAGTTTATTATCCAGCAGTCGAAAAAGAATGAAACGGTTGTTGCACAAGCTTCATCAACACTCGCTGCTAACTCTGAGGATTTAGCGTACTTCGCTAAGAAGGACTTCAGTAAGTATAAGATGAAGAAGCCCTTCTATAAGCAAGAAAGACCTGCTCCAGCGTCACCAGCAAAGGAGGTTGTCTCAACCTCAGGCACTCAACCTGTTGATCTAAAGATCAGTAAGCTGGAAGAGCAGATGAAGAAGCTTCAGAAGTTGATGATGGAATCTAAAGCTGAGAAAGAGGCCAAAGAAATCCAACAATCATCATCATCTACCCGCTCAGCAGAGCGAAAGCCTAGGACGTGCTTTGAATGTGGTTCTCCAGACCATTTAAAGCATGAATGTTCGAAAGTCAGTAGAGAAGAGAGAGAGAGCGCCTGAAGCAAAGATTTGAAAGACGTGCTGTCAAAGCAGTTACCAGGGCGTTGCTGACAAGGATGGAGGCTTCTGATATTCCTGAGAATGACGAGGAGTATTACTATTCCTAAGAAGAAGAAGATAACGAGGATGCCATGTTCGTACTAATGGCAAACATTGTTGAAGATCAGTTTGCTGTTGCCAATATAGATGCTGAGCAGCGTGGTGAATCAGCCCTAGCTGCTGATGAAAATGAGGTACTAATTACCAATTTTCTTAGCGTTATAGTCATGAATGAATTGGAAGAATCTTTTTTAGATTCTGAGGAAGATTACTTAACAAAGCTGTCAATTGAATTCTCTAAAATGTATGAGATCAAAAATGCTATTATTGGTGAAAATACCTCACTTCAATTAAATGTTCAATCTTTAACCGAGGAAGTCGAGAGACTAAGGTTTGAAAGTGAGGAACTTTTAAAATTGAAAGCAGATTTCTTTCAACTATCAGAAAAATTTCAAAATTTATAAAAAGAATATCTTGCTTTGAAGAGTACACCTAGAGAGGACTGCATTTGTATGTATGCATCCAGCAAGGCAGCCCTCAATGCCATTGTAAGCCGACAAAGACATCATACAAATAAGTCTGGGCTTGGATGTGAATTCTCGAAAAGGATTCCAAAATCTTATGCTAGTTCCTCTAAGCAGAATCCAATTTTGTTTGTATCTGCTGGAACTATCATTGCTGAAAAGGGAAAAGGAATAGTCGTTGTTGAACCATCCAATGCTAAGCCAATTTCTAAGCAAAAGAATGGACATCCGCAGAATGCGTCTTTAGGATCTCAGCAAAGGTCTTCCGCAGAAACTGCTAAGTATTCGTCTGCTAGTCCTCAGCAGAGGCCTAAGTCAGAATCTGCTAAACATACAACTACTGGACCTCAGAAGAGGAACCTAAAGTTGAATGTTGTGCATGAATCTGCTAAGCCTCAACAGAGGAACAACAGAATGAATACTAAGTACGTATCTGCTGGACTTCAGCAAAATCCGAGCGTGTATACTAAACCATATTCAGCAAGACCAAGGTATGCTGAGCGTTCTATTTCCGACGCAAGGACAGCAAATCCTGCCTTTCACCAATGAAAGCGAGATCATTACAATAATGTAATGCCAATATATCAGCAGAACATGCTACAAAGGAGGAACACCTATTTAAGGCCTGAGCCCAATTCATTCATATTCCAAAGGGCAAGGAAGGCTAAGCACACCACTACACCTAGACATAAATATGTCAAATGTGTTAAGCCAAAGGTTGAGGAAATAGTAAAAAGTGTAACCAAGTAGAAAGTCTTGAGGATCACTAAGATGTGGGTTCCGAAAGGAACTTTGATCCCTCCTAATCCTGCAGGACCCGACGCTAAACGGGTACCTAAATCAACATGATTGACTTGCAGGGGCAGGATCCAAGGACTACTACAATGAGTATATCAAACGAGTGGGTCCTGGACAACGGTTGCTCCGCACACATGACGGGGAACAAAGACTTGTTCTCAGATATACGAAGACTATACAATGGTCCCAAAGTCAAGTTCGGAGACAACAGTGAAGGGAAGTTGTTGGGAGAGGGTGCATTGAACGCAATGGATAGAGAATCATCAATGTAGCACTTGTCTCCAACCTGAAACACAACTTACTCAGCATAAGTTAACTATGCGAGAACGGGTACATTGTATCCTTTGTCAATACTGGTTGCTCTATTTCTGACGCCATTACAGGTGAAGTGAAGCTCAGAGGCATCCGCAAGGGTGGCCTATATATTGTTGATTGGCAGAGTGGCCAACAACATTCATGCTTCCTAGCCTTGAACAAAGAAGAGACAACATGGCTGTGGCACAAGAGGTTTAACCACTTGAACTTTAAAACTATTAATTACCTTGCCAAGAACAAGCTTATTATAGGTTTGCCCACCGAGACTCTTCGCAAAGAAGGGATATGCAAAGCTTGTCAACAAGGAAAGCAGACCAGATCTTCATTCAAGACCAATCCTGAGAAGGGGACGTCACAAAGGATCCTAGAACTACTTCATACGGATCTTTTCGGTCCTGTCAACCCACCTACTGTAAGTAAACGATTATATACTCTCGTGGTGGTCGATGACTTTTCCAGGTACACATGGGTACGCCTATTAAAGACCAAAGATGAGGTTAAGCTTATTCTACCAAAGCTAATCCTCAAGGAGCAAAAAAGCAAGGAAGTTACTGTGAAGAGAATTCGCTCTGATAATGGAACAGAGTTCTGCAATGGAGTACTTCTGGATTTCTGTGCTGAAGCTGGTATTGCACACGAAAGATCTACTGCTTGGACCCCTTAGCAGAATGGACTAGCTGAAAGAAGGAATCGGATGTTGAAGGAGGCCGTTCGCTCAATGCTAGCAGACTCCTAGCTATCTGCTAAGTACTGGGGTGAAGCAGTGATGACGGCCTGCTATACACAGAATAGGAGTGCTATTACTAGCAGATTTAACAAGACTCCCTATGAAGTGTACAACGGTCGTAAGCCTTTCATAACTCATCTTCGTGCATTCGGTTCTACATGTTATATTAATAATAACGGAAAGTCAAAACTTAATACTTTCTCACCTAAGTCAGACGAGGGTGTACTTCTTGGATATGGTCACCCCACTCACAAAGGTTTTCGAGTATTAAATAAGACTACTGGTATTGTGGAAATAACATGCAATGATATTTTTTATGAGTCCACTTTAGTGCGCAGAGCTGTCAAAGAGAAGAAGGATAGCAATCATGAGACTAATGATGTTAACGATCAAACGTTCTTAAATTCTTTCGAAAATATGCGTATTGATCCGACTAAGTCTATGAATGACTGCAATCCAAACCAGACGCACTCAGCAGGAGACCAGACTGCTGACCAGGCCAGTGATGCTAATGATCATGCTGAGGCCACTCCTACTCATCTCATTGGTGGATCAGATATCTTGGAAATGCTTGAAGACGAAGAGGAGGAGACACCAAATTCTACTCCAATTGGGGAAGGCATGGCTCCGAATGAAGGTCTTGGCAGAGGTGCTGCTGAGATTCCAGCTGCTGAAAGACCTGCTGAAGAGGCTCCCGTTCCTGAAAATCATGTATCAGAAATTCCAGTTGCTGAGGAACGTGTTGCTAACAATCCAGATGCTTAGCACTAGGAGGGTGCTGCGGAGAACATTATGCCAGACGATGATCGCGCAGGGGAAGGAAATGCTACCACACCAGTCAGACCAACTTGGTTGCGCGCCCATCCTCTTGAAGATGTCCTAGGAAATGTCAATGATCCTCTTCTGAGAAGACAAGGGAATGCTATGCTAGCATGCTATATTTCTCATGAAGAGCCCAAGAAAGTTGAAGAAGCCTTACTAGATCCAGATTGGGTGAATGCTATGCAAGAGGAGCTTGCCGAATTCACACGAAACAATGTGTTGGAACTAGTGGACAGGCCAGAACATCAAAGTGTTATAGGCACGAAATGGGTGTTCAAAAACAAGAAGGACGAGACAGGCCTAGTAGTCAGAAACAAAGCACGACTCATGGCCAAAGGATATAGACAATGTGAAGGCATAGACTATGATGAAACTTTTGCTCCAGTAGCAAGACTCGAAGCTATCAGACTATTTCTTGCATATGCTGCATATCACGAATTTGATGTGATGCAAATGGATGTAAAAAGTGCCTTCTTGAATGGTGAGCTCAAGGAGGAAGTCTATGTTGAACAACCACCAGGCTTCGAGCAAGTAAACTAAGTCTATAGGCTCAGGAAAGCTCTGTACGGGTTGAAGCAAGCATCAAGAGCATGGTATTGGACTCTATCCAAGTTCTTACTAGCCAATGGATTTAAGAAAGGGAGGATTGATCAGACTCTTTTTCGAATCGAAGACGAAAAAAGTATTCTGCTGGTGCAAATATACGTCGATGATATAATCTTCGGATCGAAGAACTAAGAGTTATGTGATAAATTCTCCAAGCTCATGACCAGCAAATTTCAAATGAGTATGATGGGAAAGATGTCATACTTACTGGGATTGCAACTCCAGCAGTCCAGCGAAGGAATTTTTATCCATCAGAAGAAGTATACTCGCGACTTGATTGCGAAGTACTGTCCAGAGAAGACTAAGAGCTTGAGAATCCCGATCAGCACCACTTGCATTGCCGCTCTTGAGAAGGAAGGAGATCAAGTGAATCCCACTCTCTACAGGGGTATAATTGGTTCGATGTTATACCTCACGGCAAGCAGACCAGATATATCATTTACCGTAGGATTATGTGCGAGATTTCAAGCCAATCCCAACAAGACTCATCTTGATACTGCGAAGAGGATTGTGAGGTACTTGAAGTGCACCGAAGGATTAGGAATTTGGTATCCAAGATCCGATAGCTTAGCACTTAGTGGATATTCAGATTCAGATTTCGGAGGATGCAAGATCGATAGAAAATGCACGAGTGGCACATGTCAATTTCTTGGACATAAGCTGATAAGCTGGTTCAACAAAAAGCAGCATTCGGTAGCAACGTCAATCACCGATTCAGAGTATGTTGCTGCTGCTAGTTGTTGCTCGCAAATCCTATGGATAAGGCAATAATTGCAGGACTATGGAATATCTCCAGAATGTTTGCCGATCTATTGTGACAACAACAGTGCGATGTGCATCACAAAGAACCCAGTCCATCATTCAAGGACAAAGCAAATTGACATTCGTCACCACTTCATAAGAGATCATCAGGAGAAGAAGGACATTGATGTTCGTTATATATGCACTGAAGATCAGATAGCAGATATATTCACTAAGCCTCTAGCAGAATCCAGATTCAAGAAGTTATGCATTAAATTGGGTCTCATGGAGTTAGAAAATACTATGGATGAATGAAATGTTACTTTCATTCTTTCTGAATTTATTGGACTACTTGAATGCTGAATTCGTCTGCCAAGGAAAGTTTGCTATAACAAGAATTGCTAGTAAAGAGGAAGCTAAGCAGACGACTGTTGATCATACAACAAATGTTAAAGTTGGAGATCATTTTATTAAAGATGCACATATATCCAGAAGAGAAACATCATTCCATTCATTAAACATTTTAATTACAAAAGGGATTGGGGATATCAAAAACAACAAATAGATTGAATTTTTTTAGGGGGAACGAGGCCTGTACGGGAAGAATTCAGCGTCCAGAAGGTTAGACCGACCTTCTGCTATCCGTGGAAAGCTCTGCTCCAGCAGCCAGCTGAGCTGCATTCCATTCAGCAGAGGCATCGAAGGATAAAGTTGAACACAATCTCGAACGCCGTCAAAGATGTAGCCCGCCCAGTCAACTTCAACCTCATCATCAATGGCCATCATGGCCTGCCATCATTCCCTCGAGAAGGAGAGGTCGTCGAGACTTTCTCCCTGCAACATGTTATGGGAGATGCGGAACATCACCTGATATGGAGTTTGCAGGCCAGACGCTGAAGCGTAAGGGGTAAACTCGAACATAGCAGAGCGTTGCCATTTTTGCCACGACACCCATTCTGGGGCCACCTCCGCTGTTCGATAATCTAATAGACAAGCTTGCCGCGGAAGGACCCATAAGTGACACCTTCCTCGACAATGCAGTCCTTGATGAACTCTCGGAGAAGATCTCCGTGATAAAGGCGTGGGGTGGCGGTGACAAATTTCGTCAACCCGCAACTATTCATCTTCGCCATGACCTTCTCAGCCACAACGTAACCCTCATTATAATATAAACCAGACTCATGGAGAATCTGGTTGCGGCGCACTTCTAAGGACTGTCCTGGAGAATCCATATTTTTTCCGGGGGGAAGGACTTGAAAATGAAGTTATGAAGAGATATGCAGATCAGAGCACTTGTGATGTTAAGGTTCATCTCAAGAAGGCTATTTATAGAAAAAATAGTCATTACCTAGCACTTATGACCGGTTGAAATTCAAGTGAAAGGTCATGATGATTCATATCTTGGAATATGAAACTACGAATATAGATGAATCGTCATGGAGGTCAAATCAGCTCAGCTGAGAGGCTTAATGGTCATATGCTGATGGATATCTGCTATGCATTTAATGCACAAAGACGGCTGCGACGAGTGAAAAGGTGCCACGTCAGACACTTTCAAATCCTTCTCGGAGAATGGGAGGATATACTAAAGGACATGCTATTCATAAGCCGTCGATCTACTCTTCTGATAGAAGACCCCCAACTGTTGGATCTCATATCCAAAGTATAGCAAATTCTGCTAGAGATTGGGACATAGATTATGCTATATGTTCAGCATAATTGATGTTTATGCAAGATAATCAATCTGCTAGGACTCTAGCAGAGGTGCAGACAGAGATCTACTCAGCAAGTCAAAACAGTCAATTAGGATTTCACTTCCATTTAATATTATTCGAAGTCATTATTGATACTTTGCATAAGTATATGTATGAAATAGTGTTGGTTTGTCAAGGATCAAAGAATATGATTATGAGTCATTTGAAGAGAAAATGCTTATCTTTTCATATATACTTAACAGATACAAAAACTGCATTTAAATTGCAGAGGAGGATTACAAGGGATTAATAAGGAGGCAGAGGCCTAAAGGGATAGAAATCCCTTCCTATGAGATTGGAAGGACCAAGAGTGAGGTCTGGGAACCTCTGCTCAAGGAGCCAACTCAGAGGCATCCCATAGGGAAGAGGTCGATTCAGAAAGTTTTGCACGCACTGATGCACCCTTTGAAAGACGAAGGCTGCCCAGTCTACCTCCGCCCTGTCGTCAAAAGCCATCATCGCCTTCCAAATCTCCCGCGAAAATGTCATATCGTCAGGTTCCTCCCCGATGATCATGCCGCAGATGATGTGGAAAATGACCTTGTACGGGGTTTGAAGGCCGTACGCTGAAGGAGTGGGAGAAAATGAAAACAGAGGAGAATCTCTCCACTTCCCCCATGCTACCCATTCGGGAGCAGTCTCATTACCATGGTAATCCATGACAGACAGCGGACCCCGTGGGAGGCCGAAGTCCGCAGCAAACGAGTCAGGTGTCCACTTGACAAGTTGATTCCTGAAGACGCCATAGATGGAATCTCCATCTGTATCACACGACCGAAGGAAATGTCGTAAATGGGTTCTCTGAAAGCTGTGTGGCGTAACACTCACAAACTTTCCTAGACCGTTGTGATGGTGAAGAGACATCACTGTTTCAGCCACTCTGTAATCTGCCTCATACTCGGAGTAGAGGCCAGAGTCACAAAGAATTTGATTCCTAGGAACAGAGAGAGTGGAGGCTAGATCCATATTTTTTGAAGGAAATATCGGATAAGTTAAGGAAAGCAGACAAGTGTACCATGAGGATTTCGATATGTGCTACTTATAAGCACACTTGCATCATGTTCATCGAATTAATGGAAGAGACATCTTCTTTTGGAGGATTAGGTAGGATCATCATGCCCCTTGGAATTCGAGCAGTCGCTCACAAAAAGGAATCGTCATATAAGGTACATATTTTATCGGAGGCAGGATCACTCAAATTTAAACAGAAGACGAGAGGTCGCGAATATTTTATTTGAAGAGAGTGAGATTATCTACTGAGTAGGATTACTCAGCAGTCCGCAATCATTACTCGTGACTAGGGTCTCTTGCTATTAAGCCTATTCACTTGACTGCTGACCCCTACTACTCAGACGCGGGACATTTTTGAATTTCAAGAGAGGAGCATTTAATGCGCGCAGACGGCGGCGATAAATCAGGACACGCCACATCGTCAGTACTCGAGTTCGTGGAACGTGTACATCTATACGACGTGTTATATACAATCCTACAGCTGATTACTTTTGAAATCAAGTGATCTCAACCATCGGATTCTTACAAGTCAATCAAATATCCTTCAACATTTGACTCACCTCACTTTATAGAAAATTCGAATCCCTAGCCCTCTGAAATTCTCGCATTCTCTCAAATCCCTCTCAAAAATTCCCATCCGAAAATCCACCATTCTCAAACATGATTACAATTTCCCCGAATCCCAACTCTCCGTCCACTGAAAATCCAGAACCCAGCAGTTCTACATCTCTATTACAACCGCCCACCTTCATATTTCCACCCATTATGGTTTCACCATTGCATGTGCGACATGCACCCGACTTCACTGGGATAGTAAAGAAGGAAGATATTGATGAATCAATCCCTTATGCTCAACTAGTAGTTATGGCCCTGAAGTAGGAGTTGTCCGGTCATTCAAAGGAACACCGACGTCTAGCCCAAATTATGAAGGACAGGATTCTCTATATGCCCCTTGCCGCTACTCACATCCCAGAATGGATTATGAAGATCCTTGAATCCGAATTACTGGTAAAATATCTTTCTGCTGAACCTGATCACTTCCATCCCCATATGGTCTCCGAAGTTTATGCGAGAGCAGTGATGAATGATGAGGCGAAGTCATTTAAAATGTCTGTTTATGGCAACATTATAGAAGTAAGTGCCGAACTCCTTTCGAAGACCTTTGGGCTTATGAATTATGGAGACAGAATCTCTCAGTATAAGGTGAATGATATTGCTGAGATGGAAAGGCGCTGGAATCTATGAAAAAAACCTGGGGAGTTAAAGGACAAAAAGGGACATATTATCACATTCAAGGTTGCTACCCCTATTAACACACTGACGGATGATTACAAGATCCTTGCAGAGATAGTGATTAAGATGCTCCAATGTGATGCTGGATCTTACTCCGAACTATATGCAAAGAAGTATGCTGTTATGATGGCGTTGAACGACAACATCAAAAGAAATTGGGCTGAATTCTTCTTTGAGCGATGGGCTGAACATGCTCGGAAGAATGATCACATGGCCATAGATGGAACGTTTTCATCTAATGTCAACTTTGGGTTGAAGATAAGCAAATACCTTGAGATGCTGTTTACAAGCAAAGGAGTTGATCGAGGTGTGAAGCTTCTACCCACGGATTACATTCCTGTGACGAGGAAGGAGGCCAAACCTTTGAGCTTCAAAAGGCCTCGTAAACTGACTGGAAAATCAAACGTGGATAAGGATAAACCTACATCTCCTGAGGAATCAGATGAAAAGAGTCAGGGATATCAAGTGCTGCAACTTGCCATTCCTATGTCTGCTGAAGAAGTTGCTCTGCTGTAGAAGAATGCCAAGACAGAGCATTGCTTTCGAAATCTCGAGGAGATTGTCAAATTGGGAGATCTACCAGCGGATCAGATCAACGAGATCATGGCCACAAAATAAGCACAACAACCTTCTCTTGTTCTAGGCGCCTTGGCACTTGAATTTCTGATGAAAAAGAGGTCTGGCATCACCTCCCCAGAAAAGAACGCACGAAAGTGAACAAGAAGGAAACTAGTCCTAATTTCAGAGGAAGAGGAATCACCAAAAGCCACAGCAGAGAAGATGACTGCTACAGCCGTAGCAGAGAAGAAGACTGTTGTCACTGCTGAAGAGGATCTGGACAACACTCCTCTGTCCTCCAGATGTCTGGATGAGCGTCTAAAAGGCGTAAGGAGAACCAAAAGAAAGCGTGATGATAAGAAAAAGGAGATCGAAATAAGAGAATACAGGAAGTTTGTAAATGAGTTGACATTTGAAGCAAGAGATCGAAGATTTGAACAAGTCAAACAAGCTGTTGAGGAACGTGCGGCTCCAAAGAAAGCTGCTCAGATGCTAGCAGAGGCATTTATAGAAGGAAATGCCGCAAAGAAAGGGAAAGGTATAAAGGAAGGACGAATCACCATTTCCATTGCACCAGTTGATGCTGAAGGAGCAATCATACCAGAACAAGAGGCCACGTCAGATAAGGAGTTTGAGGAAGTACTTCAAGCTGGCGGATTCAGTGAGCCTCCTCCGCTCCTAGGAAAAAATGTTCAAATCCGTGACCCTATTGACGAGCTATACTGCAGTTCAGATGAGAAGATCCCACTTAGAAGATCACCCAGAAGACTACCGGGAAATTCAGAAGCCAGCCCTTCTGGAGTAAAAGAGCAAGTCGATGATACAGCAGGAAGCGCTGAGGATTTACATGCTGAGCAGATCGCTCACATGGATGGGCACTTAAACGCTGAGCAAGTAATTAGCTCTCTGCCGTTTGCTGAAGTAAGTTCATCTGCTATGATAGAGGAAGCAAATCCTGAGGAAAACCCTGTCCCTAACAATCATTTCGAAGAAGATGAAAGCTCCCTCCCCACGTGCTTCTCTGAAACCGATTCCGACGGAGAATCAGAAGATGTATATGACGCTAAAACATTGAGGAAGATCTCCAAAGAATGCAATGATCAACTTCGATTTCCATTCAATGGACTTCCCGATCCCAGATTTAAGTTGAGCAGATTCTCCCAATGGTGTGCTGAGATCTCACATGAGGAACAAGTAAGCTCCAATTTTGAATTCTTTGGACAAGAAATTGAAGATTTCGTAAATATGATGATTGAAAAGGACATAAAAGAAGTTTTTGCTGGTGAACTGGAGGAAGGAACGGAAAATGGAGAGAGATTGGGACGTGAGTTAAGGCGATGGAAGAAATATGACTATTTTTCACGAGAACTCTGCGTGGAGGAAAGAGAGATAATGATGGCATGGAAGGGTCTGAACTTCTGGCGGCGTGAGGAGCTTTGGGCAAATGAATGGATGGATCAATCCCCTTGTACCAACCAATATCAAGATAAAGCTATCATTGCGAGACTTCAGATCATCAAGGCTCACAGAAGAACATCCTCTCCTCATTCCTTACCAAAATCAACATTCGCTCCTGATGGCCTATTTGATGCCCGCATTCAATTATCAAAGCGTCAAGCCAGAGCATCTGCTGTATACAAAAGGCGTCAAGATGAATATGCAAGAATCTAAGAAGAAAGATTGCAGGCTCGGTTAGCTGCTATTCGTGACGAAGAAGAGCGCAACGCTCAAAAGCTTGAGATGGTCACCTACCGGAACAGAGAGGAGTAGTTGCGGGCCTATATGTTGGCACATTCACTAGCAGAAGCATGGAAGCTAGAGGAAGCCAAAGTTGCCACTGCTGAAGCAGAGTATCTGAAAGAAATCGAGGAAGCAGTATACCTGGTAGCTACTACCGATAGAGTTGATACTGCTAATACAGTAAGCACAGAAGTAGAAATGGAAGAGATCTCCACTTCCACTGTTGGGAGTCAAGCAATCATTATTCCAACTACTTCATCCTTCTTTGCTACTCCAGTTAGCTCTCTCAACTTCCCATCATATCTAAATTCAGTAGTTCAAATGGCTGTCCAAAATGATGTGTCCACCATGTTTGAGAGAATGGTGATGGAAGCAACGGACATAAGGAGAGAAATTGCCGAGGTCAAGACTGATGTCGCTTCAGTCAAGACCGATGTTACTTCTGTGAAGACCAATGTAAAAGAAGTAAAAGAAGATGTAGCAGAACACAAGCAACACGTCGATCACAAGTTTAATGCCTTCTCCTCCACATTTTTGGATGCAATCAAAGAGGGGGAAACAAGGAGGATTGCTGAGGCTACTGAGAGGAAGAAAGCAAAGGAAGCTCGCGCTGCTGCTAAAGAAGAAAAGAGAAAAGCTCTGGAAGAGCTAAGACAGAGAGAAATGGAGCTGAAGATCAAGATGCTTGAAGAAGAGAACGAGAGAATTGCTAAGGAAGTTGAGATGAAGGCCGCTGAACGCAAAGCAAGCAAAGATGGAACTCTTCGAAAACATGAACCTAATTGATCGTCTCGATGAGTTCTACACGTATGTTGCACATATTTGAGCCTCAAAGTTGTGGATTGATTGGGAATCAAAAGATAAGTGCTTAAATGAAGAGTTGGTATAAACCACAATATCATATCAACAAACGATGTAACTCTTTGAAAACTTAACCAAATTGATTGAGTCGATGAGTTTTACAATTATGTTGCACACATTCGAGCATTGGTGTTATGTATTGGTCTAGAATCAAAAGATAAGTGCTTAAATGAAGAGTTCAATATAAACAAAGATATCTTCATTAACAAACGATGGAACTCTTCGAAAACTTATACCAAATCGATTGTCTCGGTGCGTTCTACAAGCATGTTTCATACATTCTAGCATCGGGAGTTGTAGATTGATCGGGTATAAAAATATAAGTGCTCAATAAATGATGTAACTCTTTGAAAACTTATACTAAATCTATCATCTCGATGAAATCTACATGCATGTTGCACACAATCGTGCATCACGAGTCATGGATTGATTGGGAACCAAAAGATAAGTGCATAAATGAAGAGTTCAGTATAAACCACAATATCTTCATCAACAAACGATGGAACTATTCTAAAACTTGTACCAATTCGATCGTCTCGATGAGATCTAAAAGTATGTTGCACAGATGAAAGAATCGGGAGTGTTGGATTGATTGAGAATCAAAAGATAAGTGCGTAAATGAAGAGTTCGGAATAAATCACGATATCTTCATCAACAAACAATGGAACTCTTCTAAAACTTGTACCAAATCCATCGTCAGGATGAGTTCTACAAGTATGTTGCACACATTCGAGCATCTGGAGTTGTGGATTTATAGGGAATCAAAAGATAAATGCTTAAATGTAGAGTTCAGTATAAACCACGATATCTTCATCAACAAAGAATGGAATTTTTAGAAACCTTGTAGAAAATGGATTGTCTCGATGAGATCTACAAGTATGATGCACTCATTTGAGCATCGGAGTAGTTGATTGATCGGGAATAAAATGATAAGTGCTTAAGTGAAGAGTTCGGTATAAACCACGATATCTTCATCTACAAATGATGTCACTCTTCGAAAACTTGTACCAAATTGATTGTCTCGATGAAAACTACTAGCACCTTTCACATATTCGAGCATCGGGAGTTGTGGATTGCTCTGGACTCAAAATATAAGTGCTTAAATGAAGAGTTTGGTATAAAAGACAATATCCTCATCAACATAAAATGGAACTTTTCAAAAACTTATTACAAATTGATTGTGTCGATAAGTATCAAGAGTCATAGATTTATCGAAAATCAAAAGATAAGTGCGTAAATGAAGAATACGGTATGAACCAAGATATCTTCATCAACAAATAATGAAACTCTTCAAAAACACAAACCAAATCGACTGTCACTATGAGTTCTACAAGCATGTTGCACACATTCGAGCATCGAAGTTGTAGATTGATCGGGAATCAAAACCTAATTGTGTAAATGATGTGTTTGATATAAACCACGATATCTTAATCAACAAATGATGTAACTCTTCAAAAACTTATACTAAATCGATCGTCTTGATGAAATCTACAAGCATGTTATACATATTCGAGCATCGAGAGTCATGGATTGATCGGGAATCAAAACATGAGTGCTTATTTGATGAGTTTGGTATAAACCACGATATTTTCATCAACTAACGATGGAACACTTCGAAATCTTTTATTAAATTGATTTTCTCGATGAGTTCTACAAGCATGTTGCACACATTTGAGCATCGGGAGTTGTGGATTGATTGGGAATCAAAAGATAGGAGTTTAAATGAAGAGTTCGATATAAACAACTGTGGATATCGTCAACAACAAACGATGGAACTCTTCGAAAACTTGTACCAAATCTATCTTCAGGATAAGATCTACAAGTATGTTAGCAACATTCGTGCATCGGGAGATGTTGATTAATTGGGAATCAAAAGATAAACACTTAAATGATGAGTTCGGTTCAAACCATGATATTTCATCAACAAAGAATGGAACTCTTTGAAAACTTGTACCATATCAATCATGTCGATGGGTTCTACAAGTATGATGCTCACATTCAAGTATTGGAATTTGGTATTGATCTAAAATCAAAAGATAAGTGGCGCGCGGCAGGTGGCCGTGCACGGCGATTGTGAAATCGCGAGCTGCAGGCGGCACGACCGGCGTGGCGCGCGGCAGCCATGACGGCAGTGAAGCGATTTATCGTGAACACAAACACGAAATCCAAATGACCGGACCGATTTATGGTTATTGTCCACAATACTAATTCACAAAAACCTAGCATGCTCCTATGAACTTAATTCCTGGATAATAGGGATTACCTTAACTCCATCGACTCAGATTTGATCTTTCGCATTTGAATTCCTATCTCGATTCAACCACGCGATTTGATTAAGACAGCGAAAATAGAAATTGGAACTAGATCTAATTTCAAGAATTAATCAAAAACAAGAAGAGAAGAAAAGAATAAATTTGTTCTCCAGATTAGATCTTCAAGGCTGTATCACAATGCTGTTCAGATCTGCTACTGGTGAGGATTCCACAGATCTGTAGTTGTGCAAGGCCAGAATCGAAATTCTCCTCCCTCTGCAATCAAAGTCGTCACCCCTCTCTCTTTGCCTCTAGGGTTTCACTGACTTGAATTGTTTTCAAAGTGGCTAGGGTTTCTGAGAGAGAGATGACTATTTATAGACCTAGGGTTTCAACCCTAATGGGCAGTTGGGCTCAATTCAGCATATTTAATTTAGGTCAGTCCAGGGACCTACTGCAAATAATAAAGTGGGCCTATAAATTTATTAATTCCCATGTCCACAACCATGGACACAATTAATTAATTAATATTAATTCTTTTTCACCACAGAATTAATACTGACCTACCCCTTTATTACCATGTTATGAGTGTTGGAGTATACTGTAAAGCGAATTTTTAAGCGAGCTTTGTCTTGTATTTAATCTCCTGCAAATAATTGAAACAAACGTCATCACATTGATGAAATCTTATGATTGCATGTTTATCCACTTATCTTATATTGTAGACAATGTGGTGGGTGCATCGTCCCACTGAAGATCACAATGTTGGGTTCCTTATAAGATATAAAACGTATTCACAACTGAGATAGTTCTGGATAAACTATCGTTTTAGGTTGTAGTATAAACTTGAGATAACTAGTCTTGGTTATTAGTTTATGCTAGTGCTTGGTGTCGCATTGAATGGATCGCGGTGAGACATGTTCTTCTGTTCTGACTCTATGAAGAACCATGGTCTCGGCGACATTGAAAATTCTTAACCCTAGATGTGATATTTAGATATATGCAAATGATTGTTTGTTACTTTGACTTACCATGGGTGAGAATCAAAAGGATGATTCAATATGCTCCGTATCTTGGGTAACAACATTATTTGTATAAGTTTATATAGTCACATTAGGGCACCGTGTCCTGGACATCCAGGTTGATGACATCCCCTTAAGGAGCTCATAAGTTTTATCGTATAAAACCCTGCAGGTGGAATTTATTCCGATACGATAATAATGTTGAGCAGGTACTACTTAAGGATTAAGATATTAATTAATTAATGATGTCAGAGCTTTTAATTAACTAATGGATGTGCATTATCTTAAACACGGGGATTAATTAAGTCAAATAGAAGCCCTGATTCACATCGGGATAGGATGACAGTTGCAACATTAATTCTCTAGTGGAATGAATTAATGTTATAAGATCAAATTATATTCTGGGCTGAATATATGTGTTTGGACTTATGGGAGGCCCAATTCTATACCTTTTAGAGATCCCTGGCCTGGCCCAACTAGAAACCCTATAAGATGCCTATAAATATGATCTTATAGTTGAGAGAAAAACCCAGAGTTGTCATTCTCCATAAGCTCATGTGTTGAGCGACGGCTAGGGTTTAATTCTCTCAAACATCGTAGATCTAGTATTTTGGGTTGGCATCTACGATCCGGAGGATTGCTGTCTGCCTGGTATCCGATCGTGGTTCATGGGACACATGCTAGAAGATCTCCAGTGGAATCAATCTCCAGATCTGTAGATCTAGTAAGGTAATCACTGATCTTGTCGATTTAATTTAATTAAACCATGTATGTGTACATTTGGTAACCAACATCGATCGTGGGGACAATCTGCCTTCACCGGTGTGTTCCATCAATGAGAAGGGGCTGCATTAATTGAGAATCCCGATATTTAAGGTTACCGAACATTCATTAATTAATCGGAGCTTCTGACAAGCTCTATCTACAATTAATTAATATCTTATTATTCCTGAGTAGTACAACTCAATCCTTATCACTCATGCATGAACTTAATCAACCTGCAGGACTTTGGCACGATGAATGTCATTAAGCTCCTCAGGGAATGTCCCCATCCTATTACTCGGATATGGTTACCTAAACCCAGTCTCAAGAAGTACTACACGAACTGCTATTACCCAAGATGCGGATATACGAGCATGTTACTTCGGCTCTCCAACATGGCAAGTCAAAGCAACAGTCAATCCGTGCAAACCCCTGAACCTCTGTTAGAGTTTGGACTGAATCAAGAACGAGATCTTGTATTCGCTGATGTCAAATAGTCGAATACATTTCACTGCGGTCCATCAATACGCCACCCTTGCGTACCAGCATGTCAAGTAACCAAGACAGACTACTTATTTCGAAAATGTCGCAGCCATCCGGACAGACGTATCCTCATACGCTGTCTCGACTGTGATCAGGTTTATGTCTCACTAGGTCAAGTGATCATTCTGTCTTTTGCGATCTACTACACGTCGTATGATCGTCCATATCGAAGAGACTAGAGGACAACATTGTTACATACATGTAAGTTTGTTTAACAAATAGGAGAAATAAACAGTCGTATACTCATTATAATAAATGCTTTCAGTATACAAAACCGATCAATCTCCCAGTTATACTGAAAGCATAACTAAGCTATTACAGAGTATACAGTGCGTCTATCTAGCCTGCTGTCTCAATAACCACTGTCAGTGGTCGGCATCCACCTGAGACCCAGCTCACGAATATGTCTTTCGTAAACTTTATGTGGCAAGCTCTTTGTAAATGGATCAGCAAGGTTTTCCTTAGTGTCAATCTTCTTGATCAGCGCATCGCCCCTCGATACAATATCTCATATGATATGGTACTTTCTCTCTATATGTTTGCTTGCCCTATGAGACTGCGGTTCCTTTGAGTTCGCCACTGCACCAGAGTTATCACAATAAATTATGATGCTTTTTGGCTAACTTGAAATCACGCCCAACTCTAAAAGGTAGTTCCTGAGCCATAGCCCCTCTTTCGAGGCTTTGGAGGCGGCGACATATTCCGCCTCCATGGTGGAGTGAGCAATGCATTTCTGCTTTGAGCTCCTCCAAGATACAACTCCACCTCCCAAGGTAAACCCATATCCCGAGGTCGATTTCTTCTCATCCTAGTCCCCTTGGAAATCTGAGTCTGTATAACCCACCAGGCACAAATCCTCACTTTGATAAACTAGGCAGTAATTCCTAGTTCTCTTCAAATACTTGAGGATGTGCTTTACCGCAGTCCAATGCGCCTGTCCAGGGTTAGACTGATATCCTGCTGCCATGCCAACGACATAACAAATATCTGGCCTGGTACACAACATCGCATACATGAGGCTACCTACCACTAAAGCATATGGTACAAGACTCATCTCATCTTTCTCCCGCTAAGTATCAGGACACTGCCCACTAGAAAGATGAATGCCATGTCTGAAAGGCAGCAAGCCTTTCTTGGTGAGTTGCATGCTGAACCGGGCTATTATAGTATCCACATAGGAGGCCTGGGATAAGCTCAACATCCTTCTCTTAGAATCTCGTAAGACCTTAATCCCAAGGAAGTAGCCAGCTTCTCCCAAATCCTTCATTTGGAACTGTTCGGATAACCAACACTTGATTTCGGACATTACTCCCTCGTTGTTTCCAAGTAAGAGTATGTCATCAATGTATAGTGCAAGGAAAACCACGCTCCCACTGACACAAAGTCGGTAAGTTCCACGACATCGAAGCTTGCTTAAGTCCGTACAAGGACATATTAAGCTTCGAGACAAGATGTTCTTTCCCTTTGCACACGTAGCCCTCAGGTTGCCGCATATAGATGTCCCTACCTTTTTCAAGGTAACCATTTAGAAAAGTGGTTTTGACATCCGCTTGCCAAATCTCGAGGCCCATATGCGTAGCTATGGAAAGGAGTATCCGGATGGATTTGAGCGTGGCTATGGGTGAAAAGGTTTCGTCATAGTCAATGCCCTCTTTCTGACTATAACCTTTTGCCACCAGCCTGGCCTTAAAAGCCGTGATTTCTCCATCCGCCCCTTTCTTTCTCTTGTATACCCATTTGTACCCTATGGCCCTAAAGCCATCCGACAAATCAGTTTTCTGGTATACAACCATAGCATTTATGGATTCAATTTTGGAATCCATGGTGACATGCCATTTGTCGACATCCTTGTCTTGCATTGCCTCTTCATAAATCAGTGGGTCAGAGTCCTCATGTCCGTCTTCCGGGCTCAAGTCTGAAGACTCACCCACGAGCATGTACCTTTCTGGCTCGAAAATAACTCTCCCACTACGACGAGGCATTGGTGCCATGTCAGCAGTAGGTACAGTAACTTGTGGTTCTGCACCTTGCACTGAAGAACGTGACTGTGGTGCTGAACCTCTCACATCTACACCCACGTCTACACGTTCCCCTTCCCTTGGATCACATTCTTGTTTTCAATTTCTTGAAGAACGATATCACTCCTTGACTTGTGATTACTCAGATACTTGTGCTAACAACGACTCTCTAACTCTCAGGACAGTAAAAGTAACCACCTTTTGTTTGCTTGGGGTACCCTATAAGCAGCATTACCTTTGACGTGTCTTCTAACTTATTAGGTTCCTTCGACAGTACGTGTGTCGGACAGCCCCATACTCTAAACTTGCACAAACTCAGTTTGCGACCAAGAAAGAGCTCAGAATGCATCTTAGGAACTGATTTAGAATGCACCACATTTAACATGTAAACGGCTGTTTTCAATGCGTATCCCCAAAATGAAATTGGTAAGTTTGCATAACTCATCATTGATCTTACCATCTCTAGAAGAGTCCTATTTCTTCTTTCAGCTACACCATTTTGCTGGGGAGTACCCGGTGCAGTCCATTGGGATGTAATCCCCGTTATCTGACAAATACTGCAAGAACTTTTAACTGAGGTATTCGCCACCGCGGTCAGATTGGAGTGCCTTGATAGTTTTCCCGACCTTCTTTTCTACCTCAGCCTTGAACTCTTTGAATTTCTCAAAGTATTCAGACTTGTAGAGAAGCAGGTAATCGTATCCGTACCTTGAGTAATTGTCAATAAAAGTGACGAAGTACTCGTACCCCCACAAGCCTGCGTGGACATCGGTCCACATAAGTCAGAATGGATAAATTCCAACACTTCCTCTACTCGAGACTGACTAGCCTTAAAAGGCCTAGTTGACATCTTGCCCTCGATGCAGGATTCACATACTTGATAAGGTACAGCCCGGACTAAGTCCAATGTACCATCATCTGCAAATCTTTGAATCCGCTTCAAGCTGATGTAACCCAGTCTCAAGTGCCGGAGATATGTAAGATCCTCATCAGAAGAAGTAAGTTTTCTCTTTCTAGGATTATCAATTACGGATGAATTACATGCAATACCTGCGGAAGACTTATGATTACAGTTAATAACATAGAGATAATTATTCAGCATCCCACGACAGATAACACCGTTATTACAAATGATAGAAACACCACTATAAAAAATAATTGAATATCCATCAACATAAAGTTTGGAAACTGAAATAAGGTTCCGCCAAAAATCCGGCATATATAAAACATCTCTCAAAGTTAAAACAGAATCATCAAAGTACAAGGTGAAATATCCAATGGCAGCAGCACTCACTTGTGCTGCTTTACCCATCGAGATGGTAACCTCGTCATTCTTCAATACCCTCCTCAGTGAGAACCTCTGCAAAATATAACAAACATGATCAGCAGCTCTAGTATCCCCTACCCATGAATGAGTAGAAACCGATGCTAAACATGTTTCTGTTACAAATGCAAATGACGTACCTTGTCTTTTAGCATTCGGACAATCCACCTTTCCGCATCCAGCACACCTGTTCTTCATAGGAGTTACCTTGACTCTCTTCACCTTCTTTGACTTGCTTTCACTGAATGATTTCCTGAGCTTGCTTTCAGCACCATCATCTCCAACCTTAGAGGTTGTCGAACTAGTACTAGAAACAGTCAGAACAGGTTTCCGTGCTCGCATGGAAGATTGCTCCACCACAACGTCCTCAAGTAGCTCATGCAGAGCATACTCTCCCCTTGCAGCAACAACTACCTTAAAGTCATAAAAGGATTCCGAAAGAGAATTCAGGATGATATCAATCTCGCCTTGCGCACTGATATTACCACCCCGCACAGTGAACTGTCTCATGAGATCAATCATAGACATCATGTGCTCTGTCACCGAACTATATTCAACCATAATCTTGCACACAAGATCGTGTACAAGTCCATAGTTAATAGTTCGCTCCACATTGCCATAAGCTGTCGAGAGTTCTTTCCAGATCTCTTTAGCCCTCTCAAGATACACATACATGTGCCTTAATTTTCTAGATAAGGAACTCGTGATGAGCCAATAAGCAAACTCATCGACGTCCTCCCATCTTTCATAAAATTCAAGCTCAAGTTCACAGAACTTATCATGAGTACGCAATAGTGGATCCATGAAAAGAACATGTTCTTGAATTTTCAGATAAAGGATTTGTTTGATGCAAAAACTCCATTCAGGGAAGTTCAGACAAGTTAAAGGATTGAGAGCAAGAATATGATCAACAGTAGACATAGACATATCTGAAACAATAGAGAATCTTAAATAAGAACTTACATGTAGAACTTCGAAAACAAATGCATTGAAAACCTTTTCATAAATCAAATACATATGTTTTCTACTAATTGCCCAAGAGTTCCTACCGCAAGCTACACTCGTAGACGTTTACGATGTCACCCTCAACAAGAACTACGGGTTTTAAGTCTCAATTCTTTAATTTCGCTACCATGTCAGGAATCTTTCGACACTAGAAATTAATAATTAGTGAAAATCTTAGACCAAGCCATCTTTCAAGGACAGGGAAGCAGCAACTGCATTATATCCTAAGATGCTTCTAAGCGATTAACCACAAATTTAACTCTGGCCAAAAGAGACAGTTTAGTATGGCACGTAACCATACCACACAGCCCTTAAAGCTTTTGTTATCTATAATTTAAATCAATCCTAGAATACTTATGGAAGAGATCTATGCAAGCTACACTCGTAGATGTTTACGCAAAACCCTCCCACTATTAACATGATTTAAATTGTTTGTCTAGAAATCCCAACAATTGTACCCATGCACCTCTAAGAACTAGAAAGCTACACTCGTAAACATTTACTAGAGCGAGAGATACACTTACAACCTAGGACCTCTTTGTGGAGGTCTATTGATTTGAATTAAAAAATCTGCTTAGTATTTTTCTTTTAAAAGGGTTTCTTATATGCGCACATATAGTTTCTTTGTTATTATATTTTTCAAATTTTTGCATGTAATTAAACAAGCCCAAAAATTCCCAAAATATAATCCAACAAGAAATTAATCACGTAAGCATGCTTGAAGAAACTGTAAATAGTAAAAGCAGTAAATCATGCTTTTCCTATTATCTACACATGCTTAATTGCGCACATAATGAATCACATAGCATACAAGGACAATTAAGGCAAACAAAAATTCCTCGTGGCCCCACAAAACAGGAAGATAAAATCCTATCTATTACAATTTGAATTTTGAATTTATTTAGATAAGTCCAAATCTTTTCAAATCTTCTAGGGCCTCCAAATCTTCATCCACCAAATCTTTTGGGATTTAGAGTTTTGTGATTTGATGATTGGCCCCAAACCCTTATGCAAACCTAGGGTTTACACAGGATTGCACCAGCCACCAAAAGACGAACCATCGCGATGGGACTGCAGCCGCCGCCGACGACCACAGCCACCGCCAATGCTGCCGCCTACCGTCGTGCACCTGCGCGTGCCGCCGCACCCGCGCCACTTGCCTGCCGCCGCCGCCGTCCTCCTGCGGCCGCACGCGTGCGCGGCCTCTTGCCGCCGCCGCCCAGTCCGTCGGCTTCGTCTTCGTTCTTCGTCCTGACCTGTCCAAATTACAGATTTGAAATGAAAAATTATAGAAACTAATCTATTACAATTTTCTACAAAATCTAATCTAATCACAGATTTTCTCGTGATTTTACAGAATAGATTCAACCCTACACGGATAAACCACCGCGGGCTGAATCAAACGGGTTGCCACGAGGAACAAAAACCATCCACGATAGAAATAAAATTCATACATGCATAAATGAATTTATTATGAACAAAAGAGCCATAAATCATAAACCTGGCTCTGATACCAATTGTAGGGATTTATTGTGAACCGAATCACAAAATCCGAATGAATCGGACCGATTTATGGTTATTGTTCACAATACTAATTCACAAAAACCTAGCATGCTCCTATGAATTTAATTTGTGGATAATAGGGATTACCTTAACTCCGTCGAATCAGAACCGATCTTTTGCGTTTGAATTCCAATCTCAATTCAACCACGCGATTTGATTAAGACTGCGAAAATAGAAATTAGAACCAGATCTAATTTCAAGAATTAATAAAAAACAAGAAGAGAAGAAAAGAATAAATTTGTTCTCCAGATTATATCTTCAGGGCTGTATCCCAATGCTGTTCAGATCTGCTACTGGTGAGGATTCTAGTTATATGTAGTTGTGCAACGCCGGAATTGAAATTCTCCTACCTCTGCACTCAAAGTCGTCACCCCACTCTCTTTGCCTCTAGGATTTCACTGATTTGAATTGTGTTCAAAGTGGCTAGGGTTTCTGAGAGAGAGATGTCTATTTATAGACCTAGGGTTTCAACCCTAATGGCCGTTGGGCTCAATTCAACATATTTAATTTGGGCCAGTCCTGGGACCTAATGCAAATAATAAAGTGGGCCTATAAATTAATTAATTCCCATGTCCAAAACCCAGGACACAATTAATTAATTAATTAATATTAATTCTTTTTCATCACAGAATTAATACTGACCTAACCTTCTATTACCACGTTATGAGAACGGGCTGCATTAATTGAGAATCCCCATATTTATGGTTACCGGACATTCATTAATTAATCGGAGCTTCTGACAAGCTCTATCTACAATTAATTAATATCTTATTATTCCTGAGTAGTACCACTCAATCCTTATGACTCGTGCCTGAACTTAATCAGCCTGCAGGACTTTTGCATGATGAATGTCATTGAGCTCCTCAGGGAATGTCCCCATCCTATGACTCGGATATGGTTACCTAAACTCAGTCTCAGGAAGTACTACACGAACTGTTGTTACCCAAGATGCGGATATACGAGCACGTTACTTAGGCTCTCCACCATGATAAGTCAAAGCAACAATCAATCCGTGCAAACCCTTCAACCTTCGTTAGGGTTTGGACTCAATCAAGAACGAGATCTTATATATGCTGGTGTCAAATAGTCAAATACATCTCACTGCGCTCCATCAATACGCCACCCTTGCGTACCAGCATGTCAAGTAACCAAGACAGACTACTTATTCCGACAATGCCGCATCCATTTGAACAGACGTATCCTCATACGCTGTCTCGGCTGTGATCAGGTTTATGTCTCACTAGGTCAAGTGATCATACTGTCTTCTACGATCTACTACACACCGTAGGATCGTCCCAATCGATGAGGCAAGAGGATACCATTGTTACATACATGTAAGTTTGTTTGACAGATAGGAGAAATAAACCGTCGTATAATCATTATAATAAATGCTTTCAGTATACAAAACCCATTAGGCGGCACAGCCGCGGCGTAACCCAAGGGTTCGCCGCAAGGCTGCGCGTGCGAGGCAGCAGTAGCGCGGCCCAAGGTCGGCCGGCGGCGTGCAGGGCCTCGGGACGACGCCGCAAGGATTAGAGGCGGTGCACAATGGCGGCCTGGGCGCGAGGGCTGCACGCGGCACGGTGGAACACTAGGTTCTGCGTGCACGTGCAGGCACCCTTTGTGGCCCTACACGCACGCCGGTGGCCTGATAGCTCTCCTCGGACGGCGTCGGTGGTGGCAAGGTGGTGTGGTGTGGCTCGGGGATGGAGGCAGGCGGCGGTCGTGGGCGACACCGCAGCTGCAGCGTGCGCAAACCCTAGGGTTTGCGGCTGCAGTCGGGGCGCGTATCTCCTCTGCGCACCCGCAGGCTTTTCCGGTGAGCCAGGGACACCAACGGTGGAGAAGATGGAGGCTGGCGGTTCAGGCGGCAGCATATGAGTCGGGCGACGGCCGGAGGAGGCAGGATTGCAGGCTATAATCGCATGACGTGCATGCACGATTGTTGCAAAATTCTGATAGCCCTCATGGTGGCGGCGGGTCGCCGATGGTGGCCCGTCGGGCCAATTACTCATGGGATATCGGGCTTACAATGTGCGCCTGGCCCGAGATATGGTTAACTGGAAATAAAAAATAAGGTGCGTAAATGAAGAGTTCGGTATAAACCACAATATCTTAATCAAAAAACGATGTAACTCTTCAAAAACTTGTACCAAATCCATCGTCTCAATAAGATCTACAAGAATGCCGCACACATTCGAGCATCCAGAGTTGTGGATTGATCGGAAATCAAAAGATAAGTGCTTAAATGAAGAATTCGGTATAAACCGCGTTATCTTCATCAACAAATGATGGAACTCTTTGAAAACTTGTACCAAATCGATTGTCTCGATGAGTTTAACAAGTATGTTGTACACATTCAAGTATTTGAGTTGGGTATTGATCGGGAATCAAAAGATAAGTGCTTAAAAAAAGAGTTCGGTGTAAACAATGAAATCTTCAACAACAAACGATGGAACTCTTCTAAAACATGAAGCAAATCGATCATCTCTAAGAGTTCTAGAAGCATGTTCAACATATTATAGTATTGAGATTTGTGGATTAATCGAAAATCAAAATCTAAGTGCTTAAATGAAGAGTTCAGTATAAACCACGATATCTACATCAACAAACAATGGAACTCTTCAAAAACTTGTACCAAATTGATTGGCTCAATGAGTTCCAAAACTATGTTGCACACATTAATGAAGAGTTCGGTATAGACCACAATATTTTAATCAACTAGCAATTGAACTCTTCAAAAAATTTATAACAAATCGATTGTCTCAATGAGTTCTATAAGCATGTTGAACACATTCGAGCATCGGGAGTTGTGGATTGATCGGGAATCAAATGATAAGTGCATAAATAAGGAGTTTGGCATAAACCATGATATCTTATTCAACAAAATATGTAGCTCTTCGAAAATATGTAAACAATTGATCAACTCGATGAAATGTACAAGCATGTTGCACATATTCAAGCATCGGGAGTTGTGGATTGATCGGGATTAATAAGATAAGTGCTTAAATGAAGAGTTTGGTACAAACCACAATATTTTCATCATCAAATGATGGAACTCTTTGAAATCTTGTACCAAATCGATCGTCCTAATGAGTTCTACAAATATGTTGCACACATTTGAGCATCGGGAGTTGTGGATTGATCGTGAATCTAAACATAAGTGCTTAAATGATGATTTCAGTATTAACCATAGTAACTTCATCAAAAAACAATGGAACTCTTCAAAAACCTGTACCAAATTAATTGTCTCGATGAGTTATACAAGTATGTTGCACATAATCGAGCATGGAGTTGTGGATTAATTTGGAATCAAAAGATAAATGCTTAAATTAGGAGTTCGGTATTAACCACGATATCTTCATCAACAAACATTGGAACTCACCAAAAACATGTACGAAATTGATCGTCTCGATGAGTTCTATAAGTATGTTGTAAACATTTTAGCATCGAAGTTGTTGATTGATCAGGAATCAAAAGATAAATTCTTAAATGAAGAGCTCGATATAAACCATGATATCTTTGTCAAGAAACGATGGATTTCTTTGAAAATTTACACCAAATCAATTGTCTCGATGAGTTCTACAAGGATGTTGCACACATTTGAGCATCGGAGTAGTGGATTGATCAGGAATCAAAAGATAAGTGATACAATGAAGAGTTCGGTATAAACCACGATATCTTCATCAACAAAAGATGGAAATCTACAGAAAAATGTACCAAACCGATCGGCTCGATGAGTTCTACAAGTATTTTTCACACATTCGAGCATCGGAGTTGTGGATTGATGGGGAATCAAAAGATAAGTGCTTAAATGAATAATTTGGTATAAACCGTGATAACTTCAACAACAAACAACAAAACTTTTTTTGAAAACTTGTACCAAATCGATCATCTTGATGAATTCTACAAGTATGTTGCGCACATCGAGCATCAAACTTGTGGATCGATCAGGGATCAAAAGATAAGTGCTCAAATGAAGAGTTCGGTATAAACCACTATATCTTCATCAACAAAAGATGGAAAACATCAACAACATGAACCAAATTGATCATCTCGATGAGTTCTACAAGTATGTTGCACACATAAGAGCTTCGTAGTCGTGGATGGATCAGGAATGAAAGGATAAATGTTTAAATGAAGAATTCAGTATAAACCACGATATCTTCATCAACAAACAATAGAACTCTTAGAAAACTTGAACCAAATCGATCCTCTCGATGAGTTATACATGTATGTTGCACACATTCGAGTATCAAAGTTGTGTATTGATGGAGAATCAAAAGATAAATTCTTAAATGATAAGTTCGGTATAGTCCACAGAATCTTCATCAACACACGATGGAACTCTTGAAAAACTTGTACCAAATTTATCATCTCGATGAGTTCTAAAACTATGTTGCACACATTCGAGCATTGGAGTTGTGGATTGATCGGGAATCGAATGATAAATACTTAAATGAAGAGTTCGGTACAAACCACAACATCTTCATCAACAAACGATGGAACTCTTTGAAAAGTTTTACTAAATCAATCATCTCGATGAGTTCTACAAGTATGTTGCACACATTTGAGCATCGGAGTTGTGGATTGATAAGGAATCAAAAGATAAGTGCTTAAATTAAGAGTTCGGTATAAACTACGATATCTTAATCAACAAGTAATAGAACTCTTGCAAAAGCTGTACCAAATTGATTGTCTCGATAAGTTCAACAAAATTTGCACACATTCGAATATCAGAGTTGTAGATTTATTGGGAATCAAAAGATAAGCGCTTAAATGAAGAGTTCGGTATAAACCACGATATCTTCATCAACAAACGATGTAACTCTTTTCGAAAACATGTACTAAACATTCGTCTCAATTAAATCTACAAGCATGTTGCACACATTCGAGCATTAGGATTTGTCGATTGATCAAGAATCAAAAGGTATGTACTTAAACGAAGAGTTCGGTATAAACCATGATATCTTCATCAACAAATGATGGAACTCTTCGAAAACTTATAACAAATCGATCATCTCGATGAGTTTTAGAAGTATGTTGCACACATTCAAGCATCGGGAGTTATCGACCGATCGGGAATCATAAGATAAGTTCTTAAATGTAGAGTTCAATATAAACAATATTATTTTCATCAACAAGCGATGGAACTCTTTAAAAACTAATACTAAATCGATTATCACGATGAGTTCTATAAGTATGTTGCACACCTTCAAGCATAGGGAGTTGTGGATATATTAGGAATCAAAAGATAAGTGCATTAAATGAAGAGCTTGACATAAACCACGATATCTTTATCGACAAGCTATAGAACTCTATGAAACTAGTACCAAATAGATTGTTTCGAGGAGTTCTACAAGCATGTTGCATGCACTGAAGCATTGGATTTGTGGATTGAGAGGAATCAATATATAAATTCTTAAATGAAGAGTTCGATATAAACCATGATATTCATCAAGAGACGATGGAACTCTTTGAAATCTTGCACCAAATCAAACATCTCAATGAGTTTTACAAGTATGTTTCACACATTTTAGCATCGGTGTTGGGTATTGATTGAGAATCAAAAGATAAGTGCTTAAATAAAGAGTTTGGTTCAAACCTCAAAATTTTTATCAACAAACGATCAAACTCTTCGAAAACTTGAACCAAATCAATCGTCTCGATGAGTTATACAAGCACGTTGCAAAGATTCGAGCATCGGGAGTTTTGAATTGATCGGGAACCAAAATCTAAGTGCTTAAATAAAGAGTTCGATATAAACTATGATATCTTCTTCAATAAACAATGGAACACTTCGAATATTTATACCAAATCGATTATCTCAATGAGTTCTACAAGCATGTATCACACATTCAAGCATCGGGAGTTGTTGATTAAACGCAAATAAAAAGATAAGTGCATAAATGAAGAGTTCGATATAAACCACGTTATCTTCATCTACAAACGATGTAACTTTTCAAAAACTTTTACCAAATCGATCGTCTCGATGAAATCTACAAGCATGTTCCACACATTCGAGCATCGGGTGTTGTGCATTGAAAGGTAATCAAAATATATGTTCTTAAATGATGAGTTCCGTATAAACAATGATATCTTCATCAACATATGATGGAAATCTTCGAAAACTTGCACTATAAAGTAGTGGATTAATCATGAATTAATAAATAGGTGCTTAAATCAAGAGTTTGGTATGAACCACGATATCTTCATCAATAAAGGATGGAACTATTCGAAACGTTATTCCAAATTGAACGGCTCAATGAGTTTTACAAATTTGTTGCACACATTCGAGCATCGGAGTTGTATATTGATCGGGAATAAAAAGATAGGTGCTTAAATGAAGAGTTCAGTATAAACCACGACATATCATCAACAAACAATGGAACTTTTGGAAAAGTTGTACCAAATCAATCGTCTCGATGAGTTTTAGAAGTATGTTGCCCACATTCGAGCATCAGAGTTTTGGATTGATCGAGAATCAAAAGATAAGTGCTGAAATGAAGATTTCAGTATAAACCCTGATATCTTCATCAACAAACGAAGGAACTCTTCATAAACTTGTACCAAATCAATCGGGTCGATGAATTGTACAAGTATGTTGCACACATTCGAGCATCGGAGTTGTGGATTGATCGAAAATTAAATGATAAGTGCTTAAATTTACAGTTCTGCATACACCACTATATATTCATCAACAAACGATGGAACTTTTTGAAAACTTGTACCAAATCGATCGCCTCGAATAGTTCTACAAGTATGTTGCACAAATTTGAGCATCGGAGTTGTGCATTAATCTAGAATCAAAAGATAAGTGCTTAAATGTAGAGTTCGGTATAAACCATGATATCTTCATCAGCAAACAATGGAACTCTTCAAAAACATGTACTAAATCGATCGTCATGATGAGTTCTAGAAGTATGTAGCACACATTCAAGCATCGAGAGTTGTGGATTGATCGGGAATCAAAAGATAATTGCTTTGAATTCTTCAAAAACTTGTACCAAATCAATTCTCTCGATGAGTTCTACAAGTATGATGCACACATTTTACGCAAAGGAGTTGGGATTGATCGGGAATCAAAAGATAAGTGCTTAAATTAAGTGTTCAGCATAAACCACTATATCTTCATCAACAAACGATAGAATTTTTTAAAAACTTGTACTAAATCGATCGTCTCGATGAGTTCTAGAAGTATGTTGCCCACATTCGAGCATCGGACTTTTGGATTTATCTAGAATCAAAAGTTACATGCTTAAATGAAGAGTTCGGTACAAATCATGATATCTTTATCAACAAACAAAGGAACTTTTCAAGAACTAGTACCAAATCGATCGGCTCGATGAGTTGTACAAGTATGTTGTACACATTCGAGCATCGAAATAGTGGATTGATCGGGAATCAAAAGATAAGTGATTAAATAAAAGTTCGATATAAACCACTATATATTCATCAACAAATGATGGAACTCTTCAAAAACACTTAAAAAATCGATCATCTTGATAAGTTCTACAAGTTTGTTGCACACATTCGAGCATCGTGAGTAGTGGATTGATCGGGAATCAAAAGATAATTGCTTTGAATGAAGAATTCGGCATAAACCACAATATTTTTATCAACAAATGATGGAACTTTTGAAAACTTGTATAAAATCAATCCTCTAGATGAGTTCTACAAGTATTTTTCACATATTTCGAGCATCAAAGTTGTGGATTAATCGTGAATCAAAAGATAAGTGTGCTTAAACGAAGAGTTCGGTATAAACCACAATTTCCTAATCAACAAACGCTTGAACACTCTTTGAAAACATATACCAAATCCATTGTCTCGTTGAGTTCTAAAAGTATGTTGCACACATTCGAGCATCGTAGTTGTGGATTGATGGGGAATCAAAAGATAAGTGCTGAAATGAAGAATTCGGTATAAACAACGATATCTTAATCAACAAAGGATGGAACTCTTCAAAAACTTGTACCAAATCGATCGTCTCAGTGAGTTCTACAAGTATGTTGCACACATTTCAGCATCAAAATTGTCTATTAATCAGTAATCAAAAGATTAGTGCTTAAATGAAGAGTTCGGTATAAACTACGATAACTTCATCAACAAATGATTGAACTCTGGGAAAAGTTGAACCAACTTGATCAACCCGATAAGTTCTTTAAGTATGTTGCACACATTCAAGCATTGGGAGTTTTGGATTGATCGGGAATCAAAAGATAAATGCTTAAATGAAGAGTTAGGTATAAACCAAGATATCTTTATCTACAAATGATGGAACACTTCAAAAACTTGTAAAAAATCGATTGTCTCTATAAGTTTAACAAGCATAATCCACACATTCGAGCATCGGAGTTGTGGATTGATCAAGAATCAAAAGATAAGGGCTTAAATTGAGAATTTGGTATAAACCATGATATCGTCATCAACAAATGATGGAATTCATCAAAAACTTTTACCAAATCGATCGTCTCAATGAGTTCTATAAGTATGTTGCACACTGTTTAGCATCGGAGATGTGGTTGATCGGGAATCAAGTGATAAGTGCTGAAATGAAGAGTTCTGTAAAAACCATGATATCTTCATCAACAAAAAATGGAACTCTCTTTGACTGTACCAAATAGATCATCTCGATGAGTTCTAAAAGTATGTTCCACACATTCGGGCATCGGAGTTGTCAATTGATCGGGAATCAAAAGACAAGTGTTTAAATGAAGAGTTCTGTATAAACGACGATATCTTCATCAACAAATGATATAAATCTTTGAACACTTGTACCAAATCCATCATCAGGATGAGTTCCAAAAGTATGTGAAACACATTCGAGCATCCAGAGATGTTGATTTATCGGGATTCAAAAGATTATTGCTTAAATGAAGAGTTCGACATAAACCACAATATCTTCATCAACAAACGATGGAACTATTTGAAACTTATACCAAATTGATCGTCTCTATAAGTTCTAAGAATATGTTCCACACATTTGAGCACCGGTGTTTTTGATTGATCGGGAATCAAAAGATAAGTGTTTAAATGAAGAGTGTTGTATAATCCACGATATCATCATCAACAAATGATAGAATTCTTTGAAAACTTGTACCAAATCCATCATCAGGATTAGTTCAAAAAGTATGTTAAACACATTCGAGAATCCGAATTGTGGATTTATCGGGAATAAAAAGATAAATGCTTAAATGAAGAGTTCGACATAAACCACGATATCTTTACCAACAAACGATGGAACTCTTGGAAAACATGTACCAAATCGATCGTCTCGATGAGTTTCACAAGTATGTTGCACACATTTAAGCATTAGAGATGTGGATTGATCGGGAATCAAAATATAAGTGCTTAAATATAGAGTTCGGTATAAACAACATTCTTCATCAATAAATGACGGAACTCTTGGAAAAGTTGTACCAAATTGATCAACTTGATGAGTTCTAAAATTATGTTGAACACCTTCGAGCATCTAGAGTAGTGGATTTATCAGGAATCAAAAGATAATTATTTAAATGAAGAGTTCCGACATAAACTATGTATCTTCATGAACAAACAATGGAACTCTTTAAAATCTTGTACCAAATTGATTGACTCGAAGAGTTCTACAAGTATGTTGCACACATTCCAACCTCAGGAGTTGTGGATTGATTGCGAATCAAAAGATAAATGCTTTAATGAAGAGGTCGTTATAAACCATGATATCTTTATCAACAAATGATTAAAATCTTTGAAAACATGTACCAAATCAACCGTCTCGATGAGTTCTACGTGCATATTTCACACATTCAAGCATCAGAGTTGTGGATTGATCAGGAATCGAAAGATAAGTGTTTAAATGAAGAGTTTGGTATAAACCACGATATCTTTATCAACAAACGATGGAACTCTCTTTGAAAACTTGTACCAAATTGATTGTCTCGATGAGTTCTACAAGCATATTGCACAAATTCGAGCATCAGAGTTTTGGATAGATCAGGAATCAAAAGATAAGTGCTTAAATGTAGAATTCGGTATAAACCACGATATCTTTATCTACAAACGATGGAACTCATCGAAAACTTGTACCAAATTGATTGTCTCCTTGAGTTGTGTATTGATCGGGAATCAAAAGATAAGTGCTATAAATGAAGAGTTCGCCATTAACAACGATATCTTCATCTACAATTAATGGAACTATTCGAAAAGTTGTACACATTCAAGCATCAGAGTTTTGGATTGATCGTGAATCAGAAGATATATGCTTAAATGAAGAGTTCGGCAAAAACCACGATATCTTCATCAACAAATGATGGAACTCTTTGAAAACCTTTACCAAATCGTTTGTCTCGATGAGTTCTACAAGTATGTTGCATACTTTTGAGCATAAGAGTTTTGTATTGATCGAGAATGATAAGATAATTGCGCTTAAATATAGAATTCGGTATAAACCACAAAATCTTTATTAACAAACGATAGGGATTTTTGAAATCTTGAAACAAATCGATCGTCTCGTTGAGTTCTAAAAGCATGTTTCACACATTCGAGCATCTGGAGTTGTGGATTTATCAAGAATAAAAAAAAGTGTTTAAATGAAGAGTTCTGTATAAACCAGGATATCATCATCAATAAACGACGGAACTTTTTGAAAAGTTATACCAAATCGATTGTCTTGATGAGTTCTTCAAGACTTCTGTGTAAACCACAAAATCTTCATCAACAAACAATGGAACTCCTAAAAAACATGAACCAAATATATTGTCTTAATGAGTTCTACAAGTATATTGCACACATTCGAGCATCGAAGTTGTGGATTTATCGGGAATCCAAAGATAAGTGCGTAAATGAAGAGTTCGGTATAAACACAATATCTTTTTCATCAAATGATGTAACTCTTTGAAAACTTGTACAAAATCGATTGTCTCGATGAAATCTACAAGCACGATGCATACATTCGAGCATCAGGAGTTGTGGATTTATCGAGAATCAAAATATAAGTACTTAAATGAAAAGTTCATTATAAACCATGATATCTTCATCTACAAACGATGGAACTCTTCAAAAACTTGTAGAAGATCGATCGTCTTGATGAGTTCTACATGTATTTTGCACACATTCGAACATCGAGTGTTGTGGATTGATCGGGAACCAAAAGATAAGTTCTTAAACTAAGAGTTTGGTATAAACTACGGTATCTTCATCAACAAATGATGGAACTCTTCGAAAACCTATACCAAATCGATCTTCAAGATGAGTTCCAAAAGTATGTTGCACACATTAAAGCATCCGGAGTTGTGGATTGATCGTGAATAAAAGATAAATACTTAAATGAAGAGTTTGGTAAAAACCACAACATCTTCATCAACAAACAATAGAACTCTTTGAAGACTTCTACTAAATTGATCGTCTCGATGAGTTCTACAAGTATGTTACACACATTCGAGCATTGGAGTTGTCGATTGATTGGGAATTAAAAGATAAGTAAAAAAGAGTTCCGTACATACCATAATATCTTCATCAATAAATGATGGAACTCTTCAAAAAGTTGTACCAAATTGATCGGCTCGATGAGTTTTACAAGTATGTTACACACATTCGAGCATCGTAGTTGTGGATATATCGGTAATCAAAATATAAGTGCTTAAATGAAGAGTTCGGTGTAAACAATGATAACTTCACCAACAAATGATGGAACTTTTGGAAAACTTGAACCAAATTGATCGTCTCATTTGAGTTCTACAAGTATGTTGCACTCATTTGAGCATCGGAGTGTTGGAATGATCAGGACTCTAAAGATAAGTGCTTAAATGAAGGGTTCGGTATAAACCAAGATATCTTCATCAAGATATGATGGAAATCTTCGAAAACTTGTACCAAATTGATTGTCTCGATGAAATCAACAAGTATATTGCAGTCATTTGAGCATCGAGAGTTGCGGATTGATCAGGAATCAAAAGACAAGTGTTTAATTGAAGAACTCAGTATGAACCACGATAACTTCATCAACAAACGATGGAACTCTTTGAAAACTTGTACCAAATCGATTGTCTCGGATGAGTTCTACAAGTCTGTTGCACACATTCGAGTATTAGAGTTGTGTATTGATCGAGAATGAAAAGATAAGTGTTGAAATGAAGAGTTCAGTATAAACCAAGATATCTTCATCAAAGAACGTTGGAACTCTTCAAAAACTTGTACCACATCAATCGTCTCGATGAAATCTACAAGTATGTTGCAAACATTCAAGCATCAGAGTTGTGGATTGATCGGGAATCAAAAGATAAGTATTTAAAAGAAGAATTCAGTTTAAATCGAAATATCTTCAACATAAAACAATGGAACTCTTTGAAACATTTACCAAATCCATTGTCTCAATGAGTTCTACAAGTATGTTGCACACATTTGAGTATCGGAGTTGTGGATTGATCGGGAATCAAACTATAAGTTATTAAATGAAGAATTTGGTATAAACCACGATATCTTCATAAAGAAATGATGGAACACCACAAGAATTTGAACCAAATCGAACGTCTTGATGAGTTCTACAACAATGTTGCACACATTTGAGCATCGGGAGTTGTAAACTGATCGGGAATCAAATGATAAGTGCTTGAATGAAGAGTTTGGTATAAACTACGATATCGTCATCAAGAAACAATTGAACTCTTCAAAAAGATATACCAAATCAATTCTCTTTATGAGTTGTACAAGCATTTTGCACACATTCTAACATCGGGAGTTGTGGATTGATCGGGAATCAAAAGATAAGTGTATAAATGAAGAGTTCAGTATGAACCATGATATCTTCATCAACAAACGATGGAACTCTTCAAAAACTTGTACCAAATTGATCCACTTGATGAGTTCTACTTGTATGTTGCATAAATTCAAGCATCGAGAGTTTTGGGTTTATCGAAAATCAAAAGATAATTCCTTAAATGAAGAGTTTGGTATTAACCACGATAACTTTATCAACATATGATGAAACTCTACGAAAACTTGAACCAAATCGATCGTCTCGATGATTTATAAAGGAATGTTGCACACATTCGAGCATTGGGAGTTGTGGATTGATCGGGATTCAAAAAATAAGTGCTTGAGTGATCATCATCATGAAACGATGGAAGTCTTAGAGAATTTATTACAAATTTATTTTCTCGATGAGTTGTACAAGCATGTTGCACACATTCAAGCATCGGAAGTTGTGGATTGATCGAGAATCAAAAGATAAGTGCATAAATGAAGAGTTCAGTATAAACTACGATATCTTCATCAACAAATGATGGAATTCTTTAAAAAATTGTACCAAATTGATCGTCTTGATGATTTCTACATGTATGTTGCACACATTCGAGCATCAAGAATTGTGGATTGATCGGGAATCAAATCATAAATTCTTAAATGAAGAGTTCGGTATAAACAACAATATCTTCATAAACAAATGATGGAACTCTTTGAAATCTTGAACCAAATCGATCGTCTCGATGTGTTCTACAATTATGTTGCACACATTCGAGCATCTGAGTTGTGGATTAATCAGGAATAAAAAAATAAGTGCTTAAATGAAGAGTTCGGGTAAACCATGATATCTTGATCAACAAATGTTAGAACTTATTGTGATCTATATCGCAAGATTCTTCAAGATATTTCAAGAAGATTTCTTGAAAATATGATAAAAGATTTGATATATCTTTATAAGATTTGATTTAGTTTTAATTTTATTGGATTTGATTTCTAGATTTGTTATGATTTAGATTTTGTTTTATTACAAAGATATCAAGATATATTTGTTGTATATCTAGATATATTTGATATTGTTTTCAGATTTATTTTCCTAAATAGATTAGGTTTAGAGATTTGATTTTCTCCCTATTAATAGGGCTTCATATTTACATTGTAATTCAGTTTTTAGTTCAATAATATTTTGTGAGTTTATTTCTCCAATTCTGAAAGCTCAAGAATTTATGTGGATTCCTTGAAATTCGAATTGACTTATCAACCGGACATACACATTTGATTGTGGTGTCCTCTACCGTTTTGTGTCATTAGTTCTTCAGCTTCTTGGGGCGTACATGAGACTCATCTGGAATACGTTATTTGAAGGGTCGAATTAGGGTTGTTGTACTTCCATCCATTCGTCGTTTCTGTTTCTAGTTCCGTTTGAGTCATTTCTGTGTCGTGTCAACTCTTGTTCCTAGGCTGCGATCTAAACCTTCCTGGCGAGGATCATATTATTTTGGTATCAATATCTAGGTTGTGTCTTTCTTTTCTTTTCCTTTAAATTTTGCATCTTGTCTTATTTCGTGTCAAAAAAAATTGAGTCTTTATCATCCATCATCTTTTGTGAGTTTTCTTTATTTTTATTTTATTTTCATTTTTTAAAATTATTATAATTATACTTTTTGTTTTTTATTTATTATAATTAGTATTTTTATTTTTTCCCTCTAATTTTATATATATATATATATATATATATATATATATATATATATATCATCAATATTTATCCATATCTCATCTATATCAAATATATCTCATTCATATTTATCTATATCTATCCATTCCATATTCATCCATATATTTATTGATATCTTCTAATATTTATTCATATATATCTTATTCATATCTAATCATATGTATCTATATATATCACATTCATATATATTGATATCTATTTTATTCATATCCATATTTATTCATATCTAGTATACTACATCTATATACTTTCTTATCTAGCCATCCTTATTTATTCATATATATCCGTCCATATAGAGTCCTCAAATCATCTATTTTTAAATTATGTATAGCAAAAAGAAAAAAGAAGAAGAAGAAGAAGAAGAAGAAGAAGAAGAAATATCCTTTAATCAATTTGGGGAATCATTAAGATTTACATTCGATCATTTCAAGCAGGATATGATCCTGAATTATATCTTGATTGGGAGAGGAATATTGAGCATACATTTGATTGTCAAAAGATTTATGGACGTGAGAGAGTCAAGTTGCAGCTATGAGGTTTTCTGATTATGCTTTTACTTGGTGGGATCAATTGATGATTAACAAAGGGAAGAATCGAGAGCGGTAAATCATGACTTGGAAAGAGATGAAACTTGTAATGAGGAAACATTTTGTACCTAATTACTACTATCGAAAATTACGTTACAAGTTGCAGGATTTGAGACAAGGATCTAAAAGTGTAGAAGACTATTACAAAGAGATGGATGAAACAATGATTCGAGCCAATATCATTGAGGATACACAGTCAACAATGGAATGATTTTTGGCTGGATTGAATTAGGAAATCCGAGAAAGAGTAGAGGAGCTACAACCTTATGATCACTTGCTTGTCATGGTCGTTACAACCAGCTATATTGAGGATCAATTGAAGAGAAGGATGATTAATAGCAAAGACACAAGTCAAAATCAAGTTACTTGGAAGGAGTCGCAAACAGTTAGTAAATTCTCATCGGAACAGATTTAATCAGAGAATGAGCAAACAATGGCAATGATAACCGAATCTGAGTCGATGAGTGCTTCAATTCAAGATCCCAAAGAAGAGTATTTGAGAGTTGCTACAACTTTAGAGAGTCATATTGAAGACAATGAAGGATTTGAGAATCCGACTACACTCACTATCATTACTAGTCCAGTTTTCGGTATGCACAACCAAAGTCAAAAGACCAAGGAAGAAGAAATAGTATTTCATACTCCATTGGAGGAAGAGATCACAAGGTCATTTGAGTACACTGTTGTTGGTTGAAAAGTTTTGATTGTACATAATAAAGTGGATATACAATAGGGTTCAAAATTAGTGAAGACAGTGGAGAAGGTTGAGAGGGAAATAGTTCATAAGTTTTTTTCTCCAAGAAATATTATTCTGAAATAGAGGATGCATGAAGAAAAGAAATTGCCAAAGTTTGAACATGATGATGTGTCAAACAGGCCAACCAATGGCAATGTGATTTGGTCAATTGAGTCTGGTGCATACTTGGATTTGAGGACAAATCCCTATGAAGATGAGGGGAATGATGGAGATTCACTTGGCAAGATATTTCAAGATATTTCAAGAAGATTTGTTGAAGATATGATAAAAGATTTGATATATCTTGATAAGATTTGATTTAGTTTTAATTTTATTTGATTTGATTTCTAGATTTGTTAGGATTTAGATTTTGTTCTATTACAAATATATCAAGATATATTTGTTGTGTATCTTGATAGATTCGATATTGTTTTCAGATTTATTTTCCTAGATAGATTAGGTTTAGAGATTTGATTTTCTCCCTATAAATAAGGCTTCATATTTTCATTGTTATTCAGTTTTCAGCTCAATAATATTTTGTGAGTTTATTTCTCCAATTCTGAAAGCTCAAGAATTTCTGTGGATTCCTTGAAATTCGAATTGACTTAACAACCGGACTTACACATCTGATTTTGGTGTCTTCTACCGTTCTGTGTCATTAGTTCTTCAATTTTTTTGAGGCGTATATGAGACTCATCTGGAATACGTCATTTGAAGGGTCGAAATAGGGTTGCTGAATTTCCATTCGTTCATTATTTCCGTTTTTAGTTTTGTTTGAGTCATTTCCGTGTCATGTTAACTCTTGATCCCGGGCTGTAATCTAAACTTTCCCAGCGAGGATCATATCAGCAACTCTTCAAAAA
Source organism: Plectranthus barbatus (assembly GCA_026898455.1). Taxonomy (NCBI): domain Eukaryota; kingdom Viridiplantae; phylum Streptophyta; class Magnoliopsida; order Lamiales; family Lamiaceae; genus Plectranthus; species Plectranthus barbatus. The sequence goes on along the minus strand of JAPKLW010000035.1, from coordinate 784,189 downwards.
GTTAAACCAAATTGATTTGCTCGATAAGTTATACAAGTATGTTGCACACATTCGAGCATTGGAGTTGTGGATTGATCGGGAATTAAAAGATAAGTGCTTAAATGAAGAGTTCAATATAAACCATGATATATTCATCAGCAAACAGTAAAACTTTTTGAAAATTTGTCCCAAATCGATCGTCTTGATGAGTTCTACAAGTATGTTGCCCTCATTCGAGCATCGGAGTTGTGGATTGATCGGGAAAAAATAATAAGTTCTTAAATAAAGAGTTCTGTATCAACAATGGAACTCTATTTGAAAACCTATACCAAATCGGTTGTCTCGATGAGTTCTACAAGTTTGTTGCACACATTCGGATATTAGAGTTGTGGATTGATCAGGAATCAAAAGATAAGTGCTTAAATGAAGAATTTGGTATAAACCACGATATTGTCATCAACAAATGATGGAACTCTCTTTGAAAACTTGTACAAAATTGATCATCTCAATGAGTTCTACAAGTATGTAGCACACATTCGAGCATTGGAGTTGTGTATTAGTCGGGAATCAAACGAAAAGTGCTTTAAATGAAAATTCGGCATTAACCACGATATCTTTATCTACAAATAACAGAACTCTTTGAAAATTTGTACCAAATCGATCGTCCTGATGAGTTCTACAAACATGTTGCACACATTCTAGCACCGCAGGTTGTGGATTTATCGGGAATCAAAAGATAAATGCTTAAATGAAGAGTTCGATAGAAACCACGATATCTTCATCAAATGGATTGTCTCAATGAGTTCTATAAGTATGTTGCACACATTCGAGAATCAGAGTTGGGTATTGATTAGAAATCAAAGATAATTGCTTAAATAAAGAGTTCGGTATAAAACACAAATTCTTCATCAGCAAATGATGGAACTCTTTTGAAAACTTGAACCAAATCAATTGTCTCGATGACTGCCACAAGAATAATGCACACATTCGAGCATCAAAAGTTGTGGGTTAATCAAGAATCAAAAGATAAGTGCTTAAATTAAGAGTTTGGTATAAACCACGATATCTTTATCAACAAACGATGGAACTCTTCGAAAAGTTATACCAAATCGATTGTCTCGGTGAGTTCTACATGCATGTTGCACACATTCAAGAATCAGGAATTGTGGATTTATCAGGAATCAAGAGATACGTGCATAAATGAACAGTTAGGTATAACCAAGATATTTTTATCAACAAACAATAAAACTCTTCGAAAACTTATACTAAATCGATCCTCTCGATGAAATCTACAAGCATGTTGCACACATTTTCTTCATCAACAAACAATGGAACTCTACAAAAACTTGAACCAAATTGATCGTCTCGATGAGTTTTACAAGAATTTTGCACACATTCGAGCATTAGGAGTTTTGGATTGATCGTGAATCAAAAGAGAAGTGCTTAAATGAATAGTTCTGTATAAACCATGATATCTTCATCAAGATGTAACTCTTCGATAATTTATACCAAATCGATTGTCTCAATGAGTTCTACAAGCATGGTGCACACATATAAGCATTGGCAGTTGTGGATTGATCGAGAATCTAAAGATAAGTGCGTAAATGAAGAATTTGGTATAAACCACGTTATCTTCATCAACAAATGATTTAACTCTTTGAAAATTTGTACTAAATTGATCATCTTAATGAAATCTACAAGCATGTTTCACACATTCGAGCATCGGGAGTTATGGATTGATCGGAAATCAAAAGATAAGTGCATAAATAAAGAGTTCGGTATAAACCAAGATATCTTCAACAACTAACTATGGAACTCTTCTAAAACTTGTACCAAATTGATCATCTCGATGTGTTCTAAAAGTAAGTTGTACATATTCGAGCATTAGAGTTATGGATTGATCGTGAATCAAAAGATATGTTCTTTAAAATAAAGAGTTTGGCATAAACCATGATATCTTTATCAACAAACGATGGAACTCTTCGAAAACTAGTACCAAATCAATGGTCTCGATAATTTCTACAAGTATGTTCCACACATTCGAGCATCAGAGTTGTGGAATGATCAGGAATCAATAGATAAGTGCATAAATGAAAAGTTTGGTATAAACCATAATAGCATCATCAACAAACGATGGAACTCTTCAAAAATATGTTCTAAATCAATCATCTTGATGAGTTCTTCAAGTATGTTGCACACATTCGAGCATCAGGAGTAGTGGATTGATTGAAAATCAAATTATAAGTGCTTTAAATGAAGAGTTTTGTATAAACCACTATATCATTATCAACAAATGATGGAACTCTCTTTGAAAACTTGTACCAAATCGATCGTCTCGATGAGTTCTACAAGTATGTTGCACTCATTCATGTATCGGAGTTGTGGATTGATTGGGAATCAAAGATAAGTGCTTAAATAACGAATTCGGTATAATCAATAATATCTTCATCAACAAATGAAGGAACTCTTCGAAAATTTGTTCCAAATCGATCGTCTCGATGAGTTCTACAAGTATGTTGCACAAATTCGAGCATCGGAGTTGTGTATTGATCAGGAATCAAAAGTTTAGTGCTTAAATGAAGTCTTTGGTACAAACCACGATATCTTCATCAACAAACGATGGAGCTTTTTGACAAGTTATAGCAAATCGATTGTCTCAATGAGTTATACAAGCACGTTGCACAAATTAAAGCATCGGGAGTTGTGGATGATTGGGAATCAAAAGATAAGTGCATAAATGAAGTGTTCGGTATAAACCACGATATCTTCATCCAAAAAATGATGTAAATCTTCAAAAACTTATACCAACTTGATCATCTCGATGAAATCTACAAGCATGTTGCTCTCATTCGAGCATCAAGAGACATATTGATTAGGAATCAAAAGATAAGTGCGTCAATGAAGAGTTCGGTAGAAACTAAATATCTTCTTCAACAAATAATGAAACTCTTCAAAAATTTGTACCAAATATATAGTCTTGATGAGTTCTACATGTATATTACACACATTCGAGCATCGGGAGTTGTGGATTGATTAGGAATCAAAAGATAAGTGCTTAAATGAGGAGTTTGGTATAAACCACGTTTTCTTCATCCGCAAATGATGGAACTCTTTGAAAACTTGTGCAAAATCCATCGTTGCGATGAGTTCTACAAGTATGTTGCACACATTTGAGCATTGGGAGTTGTGGATTGATCGAGAATTAAAAGATAAATGCATAAAAGAAGAGTTCAGTATAAACCACGATATCCTCATTAACAAAGGATTGAACTCTTTGAAGACTTGTACCAAATGGATCATCTCAATGTGTTCTACAAGTATGCTGCACACATTCGAGCATTAGAATTGTGGATTGATCGAGAATCAAAAGATAATAGCTTAAATGAAGAGTTCTTTATAAACCATGATATCTTCATCAACAAATGATAGAACTCTTCAAAAAATTGTACAAAATCGATCGGTTCAATGAGTTCTAGAAGTATGTTGCACACATTCGAGCATCGGAGTTGTGGATTGATCGGGAATCAAAAGATATTTACTTAAATGAAGAGTTCGTTATAAACCATTATTAGGATTTTTGTTAAAGAAATCCTTCCTTACTTTTTGTTGTTTAGGTGGGTCAAAGATTGTAAGTCATCTTAGGCAGTTTTTCCAATTTATAAAGTTCTAAACTGTTATTGGTCCCTAAGATCAGAGTCATCGTGGTAGCGATAAAGTATAGACACGAAATGCCGCAGAATAAAATAGCGTTTACTTGTATTTAGGTTATTCTCAACTTAGGGTTTTATTCAAGTTCACTTAAGTTTCTTCTTGCAGTTAAATCACAATAGCACAATAGAAATAAAACAGTAATTAGCAAGAGAACACAAGGTTTATAGTGGTTCGATCAAATGATCTATGTCCACTCCTTAGCCGGATCGCTAAGAATTTCACTAAGAAAGTATACGGTGTACAAAGAGTTGCCTTTCCTGTAAAGCAGGGCCGATGTTTGGTCTGGCTACTTCACGGCTATCTTCCGATACTCCGAAACCTCTCAGGTGTGGCTCCGGCTGAGTCAAGGGCGCACCTTCGTAAAACTTGATTTTGCCACCTTTGGAAGAGTTTAAAGTTCCTTCCGAACTGTCCGTCTTTTGCGGCTTTAGTGCTCGTCCTAATCAATTCCTTTTCAAGAAATTGACTGTTGGATACTTTCTATAAAGCAAGCGATCCCAATGATTGAAGATTCTTGAATCAATTCAAGAATCTCTCAGATGAGTGTCAAACGTACAATGAGACACTCAAGTTGTTGAAGGCTTTTCGATGTCTCTGTGTTATGCCTTTCAACAGAACTACTCTCAAGCCTTTTTGTCTTTTTGGAATCTTTTGTATATGTATTTGCGTTAGAGAGTGAGAAGCTTTTTGTATCTTCCTTTGACTTGCCTTTTATAGTCTGAGATTCGAAGCTTGAGTCGGCAATTCCATTTAGACACAACGGATCTTTCATCTTAAATACAGGTAGCTCTTTACCAACTTTTCTATCTCCGTACAGGCTTTTCTGACCTACTTCTGACAGGTCTAGTCTTCGCGCGTTGGTCAGAATTACGGTGCAGCAGTCGTTGAGTTTTGCTTTGCTGATCTTTTCTGGAACGGGCTGCTCGACATCTTTTAGCATACCGCTGGACTAGATGTTTGTCTGCGCAGCAAATGATCTTCTGCTACTTTTGACTTCGGATTGCTAACGCCCTTAGCAATCTATGATGTGTTAGCAAATGCTGACTCCTCAGCATTCTGCTATTACTATCTTTCTTCCTCTTTAGCATTCTCTGATGTTTGTTGAGAGTATCCTACTCTATTACTACTCAATATTCACCCGATACAGAACATTACAAGAGTTGCTAAGCTATGCTAAGATTAAGCAATGATCGACCATCTACTAAGGTTTGATCCAACAAAACCTTTTACAATGTGATCCTAAGGAGAGTTCATGAATATTTTCCCAACAATTTCCCCCTTTTTGGTGCAATCAAAGCTTACTAAGGATTGCTGAGAATTAACATCGAAAAATTCTGAGTTACAAGGAAATTTCTGGACAAACTATCTCAGAACCTTACTTGCTTTAAGTCCTTAGCAAAAATCGTCTATTTTAAATAAAATTCCCCCTCAAGAAATGCTGGGGAATATTTTCCCTTGGTGATATTACAAATAAATAATCCAGCAAACATTTTTTAGCCTATCTTCCCGATTTTGATTCATTGAATACACCGAGAGTGTATTTCAACTATTGTACGCACTCGGAAAATCAGAATTAGACAGTAAGATTTTGTCATGATTCTGATGATTTCATATATGATTTTGAAATTACAAGTCCAATGAAATCAGTTCAGAATCACGGCTAGGAAAAAAATTGAAGTGACAGATGAGGATGACCTTAGTTATGGGAGTCCGGTGGAGGTTTTGGCTTCTCAAGAGATTACACCTTCTTCATTGTCATGGCCATGAGTTTCTCCATCTGTTCGATACGCGCTTGTTGTTCTGCTCTCAATTGTGCTTCTAACTTCATTCTTCGTTCCATCATAGTACGTTCAAACTCTTTTTCTTTCCGCAACAACTCAGCTTCTTCTGCTTTCACCCTTGCTTGCTCAGCAATCCTTCTTTCTTCCCCCTCTTTGAGCGCATCCAAAACAAAAGTGGAGAAAGACTTGTGTGCATCAAGGTCTACTCTGAGAGTCACCACATTTGTTTGCACCGTAGATACGGTTTCTTCCACATGTGTGATCTTTTCAGTAACTTGACCAACCTTTTGCTGAACCTCAGAGACAGAGGTTTTAACTCTAGAGATTGCTCCTTGTACATCAGCAACCTCTTTTTAAGGACATCTTCATTAAATCTGGCTTGCTGAATGTCGCGTTGATGTAGTGCGTTGTGGAGTATGTTGACAAGAGATTGAAAACTCACTTGTACCGGTTCAGCAGCGATGGGAATGTCGGAAATAACCATTTCATTACTGTTTGTTGTGGTAGTAATCTCACCATCTCCTCCTTCCACTGTTATGATCGCAGATTATGGAATAGCGACTTCAATTCTTTGGGTGGTAGTTTCCGCTGTGGTTGTGTTTACGGGTGCTTCAGTAACCACATTGGTATCCACTTCCATTGAGTCACTCACCACATCCTGATCGGGATTTGAAGCAGAACCTTGAGCCTCAGAAGCTTGAAGTGAGGTAGCAGCTCTAGTATAGTCTTTCTGAAATGTACCCATTTTGAGATAGTCTTGTCTCTTAGCCTCTTCTTCCTTCGCCTGTTCAAGAGCGGCTAGTTCTAGGCTTCTAACTCGCAACTTCTCCTCATAAGCAGCTTTTCTTTTTTGATAAGCATCCATTGCAGCCCTTTGTCGTTTGGTTAACTGTATATGTTCTACAGACTTCTTATCTGGAGCAAACTGCGATCGGGGCATCGACTGGGATGCGGAGAACTTTCTGTGGGCACGGATGGCTTTCAATCTTGCAATCACCTGTTGATCGGTATACTGTTTCATGCAGGAGGGCTGATCCATCCATTCATTTGCCCATAATTCTTCGGAACGCCAGAAATTGAGGCCTTTCCTGGCAATGGTAATCATCCTTTCTTCAAAGCAAAGTTCATGCATAATGTAATCATATGTTTTCCATCGCCTGAATTGTTTACCAAGTGCCTTGCCTTCGTCTGTTCCTTCATCAATTTCAACAGAGAAGACCCCGGTAATGTCCCTATTGACCTCTTGATCCACAAATGTTAAGATCTCATCACTCCAATCTTGGAGATCAGCATTCGAATCATCCTCAAGCGAGACAGATGCGCACCACTGAGCTAATCTTCTAAAGCGAAAGAGTTTTGCCAGGTAATCCATGAAATGGGATCCTCAGTTGTTCATTCCTTAAGGTGGGGTATTTTCTAAGAGTTTTGGCATAAAAAACCTCAATAGATTCCCTCTCAGAATCAGATTCTGATGAACAGGTGGACTCATTTAGAAATCCAGCAGAGGAGACTTCTTGTTCCATTGTATCATTTGCTTGATCCTCATTATCAGCAGCGGCTGTTGTCTCCTCAGCAACATGGACTTCTTCAGCAGTGTCCGCCATGATTACTTCAGCTACAGTAGATTCTTCAGCATTTGTATGAGCCATGTCTTCAGAGGACGGTTCCTTTTCAGACTCAACAATATTTTTCTTAGCAGGAGGTTCTTCAGCAGACATGTTGATGTCTTCGATCTCCTTTGTGGTTCCTGACGACCCTGCATCCTTATCCCTGGGAGGTATAACATCTGTTGCTTTATTTGGTACGTCCTCCTCTGAACTATCGCCTTGATTGGGTTCGTCGGTTGGTTCGCGAATCTGAACCTGTTTGCCTTTGCAGTGTTTCTTAGAATTAAAGGCTCTAGAGTGGATCATCTTATCTAGCTCTTCATCAGACATGCCGTCTTCTTCAGGTGTAATTTTGGCAGTTTTATTAACTTCAACAAGAATTTCCACCTCTTTCCCTTTCTGAGTAGAGTCTACTGTTGTCTTGCCCTTCTTTGCTGCTCTGCACAATTCTTCAGCAGCTTCTTCGTTTGATGTTGCACTAGCAATCTTCTTCTGGGCCTTTCGCTCGTCGTGAGATTGCTTTACCTGTTCGAAATTCAGATCTTTTCCTTCGAAAATAATTCTTTCCATCTCCTTCCTGTATTCTTTAGTTTCCTGTGCTTTCTTTGGAGCGTCACATTTCCTTTTAGTTTCACGTACGCCTTTGACACGATCCTCAAAACTTTTAGAGGACAAGGGTGGGTCAACCTCCTTTTCAGCAGCAACAGCAGCTTGATCAGCAACTACTTTTTTCTTGGCTTCTTCGATTTCCTGAAGTTCAGCAGTTTTGAATAGCCGTTGATGAGTAGATTTCCTTTTTTCGGTTGGGGCAACCCCTGTTTGTTGTTCAGATGAAATTGGAATAGCTAATTGACCAATAACAAGTGGTGGTTGTTCTGCTGCCTTTTTCTTCATAATTTCCTCTATCTTTTCTGTAGGTATATCACTGAGGGTTAAAATGTCCTCAAGTTACTGAAAGCACTGCTCTATTTCAGCATTCTTAGTCAGTACTGGTATTTCTTCAGCAGTGACAGGTGATGCTGTCTGAAGCACCTGGTGTCCTAAAGAGCGTTCGTCTACTTCCTCATCTGAAGTAGGCTTATCCTTATCGACATTGGACTTGCCGGTCAACTTCTTTGGTTTCTTGAAGTCAAGAGGGTTGGCTTCCTTCCTTGTTACAGGAATGAATTCTGTGGGACGTAACTTCACACCTTGATCAAGCTTCTTGGGATGCATAACTAACTCCAAAAATTTGCTTATTTTCAATCCAAAGTTAACATTCGATGAGAATGTTCCATCTACAGACATGTGATCATTCTTCCTGGCGTGCTCTGCCCATCGTTCAAATAAAAACTCTGCCCAATTGCTCTTTACTCTGTCCGTGAGCACCATCATCACTGCATATTTCTTAGTAGAGAGCTCTGAATATGATCCAGCATCGCATTGAAAAATCTTGATCACCAATTCGGCAAGAGGTTTAAACTCATCATTTAGAGCGTTAATGGGGGTGGCAGCCTTGAATGAAATTAGTTGACCTTTTCTATCCTTCATTTTCTCAGACTTTTTCCACAAATTCCTACGCCTTTCCATCTCATCATAATCTGTTACTTTGTATTGAGATATACGTTCCCCTTATTTCGAAGACCAAAAGTCTTAGCAAGAACGTCGGCATTCACTTTAACGGTGCTTCCTTAAACACAGGTTTTAAAAGACTTTCCATCCTTACTCATTACTACTCTGGCATAGAACTCAAAAACCATATGCGGATGAAAATGCATGGGTTCAGCAAATAAGTATTGAATTACAGGTTCGCTGTCAAGGATATCCATTATCCAATCTGGGATATGTTCAGCAGCAAGACGTTTATACAGAATGCGATCCTTCATGATTTGAGCTAAACGCCTTTGCTCCTATGTGTGGCCGGTCTGCGCTTTCTTCCGAGCCATCATAACTAGTTGACCATATGATATTGAATCGTCAACATCTTTCTTCTTTAGAATGCCAGTAAAACCTGGTGCATGTCGCGCATGCAAGGGTTCTTCAGAATTTGGTGGAAAATTGAAGAGAGGGGGTTCACTGGTTTCAGAATGATGTTTATGGGAAGTGGGTTTCTGGGATGATGAGGATTTGGGGTCGGAGGCATGTCTTCGGAAAAGAACTTTGATTAATCTCGAAGAATTATGAGATTTTGAAATTGGGAATTTTGCTCTGGATTTTGAAGGGAAAAGTAATGAATGGAAGTGAACAGTGATTAGAGCAAAATAGGGTTAAAATTTTGAATGTGAGATGTAACGGTTGAGGGAAGATCTGCGACGGGTTAGATCAACGGTTCAGAATGAACGCGTCTTTCCTTATGGCTTCCCATGCTCCGAGAAACACTCAAGTGCGTCTGACGTGGCGTCTCCTCAGTTGATGCCGCCGTTTGCGTACATTAAATGCGCCTTATCGGGTCCCATCAAGTTTGAATTTAGAGTCATCCCGTCTCGATTCTGGATATGCTAATGCTTCTGATCTAGCCGCCGTCCAAGGATGCTAATAGGTGATAATAAGTCTCAGCACCCATATTCACAAAAGAATGTGCTAACCTTCCACATGATTCGTCAGCATCTTTCGAAGCTCTGCTGAGTCTCTGTTTTGACTTTGCTAAAAAATAATAATGATGATGAGATCCTCGAGCCTCTCAATGACCATTACTTGTTACTGCTGAAACGATTTGACTCCCCATGCATACACGTCGATTCCCTTACTCGCGATGGTTCGTATTCCGAGAGACAAATCATTATGATCTTCAGATAGATTTTGTTGGTCTTCCCGTCATCATTAATAATTTCTCTACAAATACTCTCGTTCAAGATTATCCAAACATCACAACTTTCCTCCTTACCTAACCCATAATTGCAACCTTTCCATCCAAAAGAAAAAAAAACAAGCTTCCTTCTCCACTAATGGATTCTCCACCAAAAACCTTAGAGATCAGGCGCAAGCAGATTCTTGATGAGCCCGGTCTGGATGGATACTATGTGGATGAATATGATGTGGCCGTGAAAGTCATGGCCGCATTGCAGTGGGGAGGTCTCTCACAGTTTGCATGTGCTACCCCTCATCTTTTACAGGAAGAAATTCTCAAGGATTTCCTTGGTGATTGTCGTGCTGAGCAGAATGAAATTTACGGGGTGTTCCATGGTAAGCTTGTCCGTTGGACCCCCGACACCTTTGTTGAGGATTTCGGCCTTCCTCGAGGTCCGCTGTCCGTGCAGGACTATCTTGGAGCAGAGGTGGCTCCAGAATGGCAATCATGGGAGAGATGGTATCATTCTCCTCGCTCTGAGTTCAGCCCTAACGTTCCAGCCTCTGGTCTTCAGACCTCATATTGGGTGATGTTCCGCATTGCCCATGGTATTCTGCTTGGAGAGGAGTCTTACGACCTCTATTTTTCAAGGGATATGTGGCAGGTAATGATGGTTATGGACGATGTTGCCTCTGTGGACTGGGTCGGTTTCTTCTTCGTCTGGGAAAGCGTCAAGCTTTACCGTTTCATGCCACTTCAGAATGGAATGCAGCTCAGTTGGTTGATGGAAAAGAATTTTCCGGAGATTGTTGAAGGACCATCCAATCTCCAGGGAGCTGATTTTTATCCCTACAAGCCTGTTTCTCCTTTCTGAAGAATACGAATTCTGTAGTAGACTTTTGTTGATTTTAGACTTATGATGTAATAGCCTTCTCTTTTGAATATGAAATGAAGTCCTTTTGCAATGCATGTCCATCTTTTAGAAATGAATAGTTGCACAACTTAATCATATCAACATAATGATCTTTGACATATGTCCTCAAGACGAAAGATAGATTTGATCTTCATCCTCACGTATTCTGCTGAGCAGACACAATCTGTCTGCTGACTGCTTAGAAGTGTATTTAACATTTGCCATCATCCTAGCAGACTTCATTTAGCAGAGACCTTCATCGTATGCTGAGATTAAAAATCCACGAAAACCAAAAAGAATGAGAATAGCATCTCATTCATCCGCAGCAACGTCTAACTCCATTAGACCTAATTTGATGCATAATTCTTTGAATCTTGTTTCTGCTAGAGGTTTAGTAAAGATATCTGCTATTTGATCCTCCGTGCATATACGTTGAATATCAATATCCTTCTTTTCTTGATGATCACGTATAAAGTGATGCCGGATATCAATATGCTTGGTTCTGGAATGATGTACTGGATTCTTGGTGATGCACATAGCACTATTGTTATTGCAATAGATTGGTACACATTCAGAAGAAATATCATAATCCTGAAGTTGTTGTCGAATCCACAAAATTTGCTGACAACAGCTAGCAGCCGCTACATACTCTGCTTCGGTGGTTGATGTTGCTACCGAGTGCTGCTTTTTGCTGAACCAGCTAATCAACTTATGTCCAAGAAATTGACATGTGCCGCTAGTGCTTTTCCTATCAATTTTGCATCCTCCAAAATTAGAATATGAGTAACCACTCAGAGCTAGACTGTCGGCTCTTGGGTACCAAATTCCTAAGCCCTCTGTGGACTTCAAATATCTGACAATTCGCTTTGCCATGTCTAGATGTGTTTTGTTAAGATTTGATTGATATCTAGCACATAGTCCCACAGCATAAGAGATATCTGGTCTGCTGGTTGTAAGGTATAGTAGAGACCCAATGATCCCTCGATATAAAGTAGAATTCACTGCTTCTCCTTCTTTCTCAAGATCCGCTATACACGCATTGCTGATGGGAATCCTCAAGCTCTTGGTTCTCTCAGGATAATACTTTGCAATCAGATCCCGCGTTTATTTCCTTTGGTGAATGAAAATCCCTTATTTGGATTGTTGAACTTGAAGTCCAAGGAAGTAGGACATCTTCCCCATCATACTCATTTGAAAGTGACTCATCATTAACTTGGAGAATTTATCGCAGAGATCTTGATTCTTTGAGACAAAAATAATATCATCAACATAAATTTGCACAAGTAGAATGTTTCCTTTGTCCTTAATACGAAAGAGAGTTTGATCAATCCTTCCCTTTTTGAAACCATTGTCGAGCAGAAACTTGGATAACGTTCCCTACCATGCTCGTGGCGCTTATTTCAGGCCATACAAAGCTTTCCGTAGCTTATAGACTTGGTTTCCATTCTCAAATCCTGGGGGTCGCTCAACATAGACTTCTTCCTTGAGCTCGCCATTTAGGAATGCACTTTTGACGTCCATTTGCATGACCATGAATTCATGATGTGCAGCATATGCAAGAAATAACCTTATTGCTTGGAGCAAACGTCTCATCATAGTCAATGCCCTCACACTGTTTATAACCTTTGTCTACAAGACATGCTTTATTCCTCACCACCACGCCTGATTCGTTCTTCCTGTTCTTGAATACCCATTTGGTGCCAATAACATTCTGATGTTCTGGTCTATCTACCAGATCCCATACGTGATTGCCAGTGAATTCAGCAAGCTCCTCTTGCATAGCGTTCACCCAGTCTGGATCGCGAAGAGCATCCTCAACCTTGGTTGGTTCCTCATTAGATAGGTAGCAAGAAAACATTGCGGACCCTTGTCTTGTCAGAATAGGATCATTAATATCTCCGAGAACATCTTCTAGAGAATGAGCATGCAGTCATGCTGGTCTGATAGGTTCTCCAGCATTTCCATTTCCTTCTCGATTATTGGCGTTCTCTCCATTATTCGCTTGATCCTCATCATCTGGAGTGTCAGCAATTTGCTCTTCAGCAGCAGGAATTCCTTCAGCCACTAGAGCTTCTGCTACATGAACTTCATGGTCAGGAGCTTCTTCTTCAGCAGGTACTTCAGCAGCTGGTATCTCAGCAGCTCCTCTGCCAAGATCTTCAGTAGCACCTACTCTTTCAGCAACAGGAGGAGAGCTTGAAGTCTCCTCATCTGAATCATCAAGCAGATTGAAAATATCCTTTTGAGGATTGGCCTCAGCAAGATCATTAGCATCACTGGCCTGGTCAGCAGTTTGATCACCTGCTGAGCGCGTCTGGTTCGGATCGCAATCATTCATAGACTTAGTCGAGTCAATTCGTGAGTTTTCGAAAGAATTCAGGATCAATTGACCATTGACATTATTAGTCTCATGATTGGTTTCCTTCTTCTCTTTTATAGCTCTGCGCACTAAAGTAGATTCATAAAAAATAACATTGCATGTTATTTCCACAATTCCGGTAGTCTTGTTTAACACTCTATAACCTTTGTGAGTGGGGTGACCATATCCAAGAAGTACACCCTCATCTGACTTAGGTGAAAAAGTGTTAAGTTTCGACTTTTCGTTGTTATGGATATAACATGTCGCACCAAAAGCACGTAGATAATCTAAATTAGGCTTACAACCATTATATACTTCGTAAGGATTCTTGTTGAATAGGCCGTTAATGGAACTTCTGTTCTGCGTATAGCAGGCCGTCATCACCGCTTCTCCCAAATACTTAGCAGGTAGATCAGCATCGGCTAGCATAGATCGCACTGCTTCTTTCAGTGTCCGATTCCTTCTCTCTGCTAGACCATTCTGCTGAGGAGTCCTAGAAGTGGACCTCTCATGATTTATACTAGCTTCTGCGCAGAAATCCATGAGGATTCCATTGCAAAATTCGGTTCCATTGTCAGATCGGACATCTTAACATTAACCTCTTTACTATTTTTCTCCTTAAGAATTAACTCGGGTAGAATGATCTTAACCTCATCTTTGGCTTTAAGCAGACGAACCCATGTGTACCTAGAATAGTCATAAACTACCACAAGAGTATATATCTTTCTACTTACAGAGGGTGGAGTGACTGGTCCAAATAGGTCCATGTGCAATAATTCAAGAATCCTGCTTGAAGTATTTTTCTCTGGGTTGGAATGGAACAAAGCTTTGGTTTGCTTCCCTTGTTGACAGGCTTTGCATACGCCTTCCTTACGAAATGTGATGTCATCAGGTAAACCTGCGACAAGCTCATTTTTGCCAATATGGTTAATGGTTTTAAAATCAAATGATTTAACCTTTTGTGCCATAGCCATGTGGTTTCTTCTTTGCTCAGTGCTAGAAAGCATGAATGTTATTGGCCACTTTGCCAATCGACAACATAAAGACCACCTTTCTGGATTCCTCGAAGTTTCACTTCTCCTATAACATTGTCAGCTATAGAACAACCTGAATGAATAAAAGATATTGTGTACCCGTTTTCGCATAGTTGACTTATGCTTAGCAAATTATGCTTGAGGTTTGATACGAGAGCGACGATGACAATCCTTAGTCCATTGCGCTCTATACATCCTCTGCCAAGTACTCTTCCTTTGCTGTTATCTCTGAGCACGACAGATGGACCATATGATTTATGAATGTCTGAGAACAGGTCTTCGTCTCCCGTCATGTGCGCCGAACAACCACTGTCTAGGATCCACTCATTTGACATGCCTGATGTCTTTACACTAGAATCCTGACCCTGCAACATCAATTAGGTTGATTTAGGTCCCCATTTCGTGTCGGGTCCTAAAGGATTAGCTTGGGTCATTGTTCCTTTTGGAACCCACATTTTGGTAATCTTCAAGGTTTTCTCCTTGAGATCCATTTTGTCAACCTTCTCAACCTTTTGATGTGCATGTGCTTGTGGTTGTGTGTTGTGCTTCTTCGCCTTCATCGTCCTTTGGTGATACACGTATCTGGACTCGGGCCTCACATAGGTGTTTCTCCTATGTGGTGTGTAATGATAGTACTGAGGTTTCACTGAATGATATTCAATGTGTCTTCCCCGAGAAATGATAGGATTTGGCTTCCTAGCATTTGAAACATGATGCTCAGCCTTTGTCCTTGAATTTGCTGAAAAGTTCTGCTTAGCAGACCTATAATGAGAACTTTGCTGAGATTCAGCATCTCTTGCGGTACTCTGCTGAAATCTTACATTTTTCTTGACCTTTTGCTGAGGTCTAGCATAGTGCTTGACACTCTGCTTGGGTTCAGCAGACTGCTTGATATTCTGCTCAGCGATCTGCTTAGCATTTTTCCTATCATTCGATGATTCAGCAACTAATGTATCCTTCTCTTTGCCATCACCAAATATTTTTCCGGCATAAACAAAAATGATTTTTCTCTTTTGCCTTGTAGTTTCATCTTCGTCATAAGAAATGTACCCAATTCCAGATCGGTCGCCGTGACGTCTCTGTTGGCTTATCAGGTTATTCAAGATATCCTGACTAGTCATATACGCGCAAACACACTTCTCATTGGCTTTGTTTTTCAAAATTAGATTTTCTTTTTCAAGATATTTGAAATTTTCAGAGAGTTCAGAATATTCAGTTCTAAGTCTTGATAGCTCCTCACTATCGGACCTTAGTCTTTTGACTTCGTCGGTCAGACTTATGACTTTCTATTTGAGTGAAGAATTATCTTCTACGATAGCATTTTTCAAGGTGTATACCTTTGAAAGTTTTAAAGAAAGCTTTGTAAGATAGTCTTCCTCAGAATCCAAGAAGGAATCCTCCTATTCAAATGTGTGTGCTGACCATGAAATGTTAGCTATAGATGTTAGCCCTTGATTGTCGACTGCTAGAGCCGATTCGGAAGGTTGCTCAGCATCAGCAGATGGTTCACCATCCTCAACGATGTTTGCCGCAAACGTTCACTTTCTTCAGGCCTCCCCTTTGGACAGTCATGCTTCAGGTGATAAGGAGATTTGCATTCAAAACATGTCCTTATCCTTTTCTCAGTAGGATGCTGCATCGAGGTTGCTTTTTCCTCCTTTTTGGCCTTTGCTTCCAGAATCATTCTCTGTATCTTCTTCATCTGCTCCTCCAACTCGTCTATCTTTTGATTTTCACTATTTGAGTTAGAAGTTGAGGGAGTCTCCTTTGTCGGTGTTGTTGGTGTTGATCTCTCTTGGTTTTAAAATGGTTTCCTAGGAGATTTCCATTTGTTTCCGTCCTTTTTGACGAAATATGCTACGTCGTCTTGAGGTCCAGCGCTTGTCGCATTAGGATGTACTATAGCAACTTCGTTCTTCTTTGATTGCTGAATAATGAATTCGTGCGCCTTTAATTGAGAGAAAACTTCAGCGGTAGTCATGTTGCTAAGATCCTTTTCACTCAAGCTCGTCATCTTGACAAACCAATCACTTCTGGGGTAGAGCTTGGATATAATCTTGTTATTCATTTCCCCTTTGTCATATGTCTTGCCGACATTTTTGATTTCTCCTATGATAGTGTTGAATCTTTTTTCTATCAGCTGAATGGTTTCACCAGGAACCATAGCGAAGGATTCGTATTTGTCCACATCTACTTGTAGCTTGTTTCGCTTCATTTGTTCCGTCTCCTGAGAAACTTCATAGAACGACTCCCACATCTCTTTTGCTGCGTTGTAGTCTAGAGCTTTTTCAGACATCAAGGGAGGTAGACAATCCATGATTAATTTCATGGCGATAAATTCCAGCTGGCCTCTTTTTTTTGCCTTCAAGAGTCCATTCCTCGTAGGGTTTCTTCAACATCTCAGGTCTGGGTGGACCATCAGCAGGTCCAGATGGTGCAATGTTAACCTTCAGGATCTCTATAGAACCAACCGTGAGAATGTCCCTCATCTCTGGATGTATGCTCTGCAACTGGATCATGGCTTTCTTCTTCCAGGATTCAAATCCATCCTTGTTGTACTTTGGAAGAGCGTGGTTCGTCATTTTGATTATCTTCGCCTTTACCTGAGCTATGTAAGACACAGATACAAGAAACGCAAGGAAAACTAGGATCTAGGTCTTAAGTGACTCAGAGGCAGTCGGTTTTTCAACCTCTGGCTCTGATACCACTTGTTGGTCCCTGAGATCAGAGTCGTCGCAGTAGCGATAAAGTATACACACAAAATGCAGCAGAATAAAATAGCATTTACTTGTATTTAGGTTATTCTCAACTTAGGGTTTTATTCAAGTTCACTTAATTTTCTTCTTGCAGTTATACACTAGCAACTCTGTTGCTAGGTTTTAAATCACAGTAGCACAATAGAAATAAAACAGTAATCAACAAGAGAACACAAGGTTTATAGTGGTTCGATCAAATGATCTACGTCCACTCCTTAGCCGAATTGCTAAGAATTTTACTAAGAAAGTATACGGTGTACAAAGAGTTGCCTTTCCTATAAAGCAGGCAGCCGACATTTGGTCTGGCTACTTCACGGCTATCTTTCGATACTCCGAACCTCTCAGGTGTGGCTCCGGCTGAGTCAAGGGCGCACCTTCGTAAAACTCGCTTTTGCCACCTTTGGAAGAGTTTAAAGTTCCTTCTGAACTATCCATGTTTTGCGGCTTCAATGCCCGTCCTAATCAATTCCTTTTCAAGAAATTGACTGCTGGATACTTTCTATAAAGAAAGCAATCCCAATGATTGAAGATTCTTGAATCAATTCAAGAATCTCTCAGATGAGTGTCAGACGTACAATGAGACACTCAAGTTGTTGAAGGCTTTTCGATGTCTCTGTGTTATGCCTTTCAACAGAATTGCTCTCAAGCCTTTTTGTCTTTTTTGGAATCTTCCGTATATGTATTTGCGTTAGAGAGTGAGCAGCTTTTTGTATCTTCCTTTGACTTGCCTTTTATAGTTTGAGACTCGAAGCTCGAGTCGGCAATTCCGTTTAGACACAACGGATCTTTCATCTTAAATGCAGGTAGCTTTTTACCAACTTTTTTGTCTCTGTACAGGCTTTTCCGACCTACTTCTGACAGGTCTTGTCTTCGCGCGTTGGTCAGAATTACGGTGCAACAGTCGTTGAGTTTTGCTTTGCTGATCTTTTCTGGAACGGGCTGCTGGATATCTTTTAGCATACCGCTGGACTAGATGTTTGTCTGCGCAGGAAATGCTCTTCGCTACTTTTGACTTTGGATTGCTAACGCCCTTAGCAATCTGTGATGTGTTAGCAAATGCTAACTCCTCAACATTCTGCTATTACTAGCTTTCTTCCTCTTTAGCATTCTCTAATGTTTGCTGAGAGTATCCTACTCTATTACAACTGAATATTCACCCTATACAGGACATTACAAGAGTTGCTAAGTTATGCTAAGATTCAGCAATGATCGACCATCAACTATGGTTTGATCCAACAAAACCTTTAACAATGTGATCCTAAGGAGAGTTCAGGAATATTTTCCCAACAACTGTAATCATTGTATAGGATCGATCGAGTTAAAATAGAACTTAGGCTGAAGACTGAGTATAGGAGAATGCTCGAGAGCTAACTACAAGCACGCCTTCCCTTGACCAAAATTTAGTTGGAGCACTCTGTTTAAGATCCATCCATATTTACCTGGAAAAGTCAGTATGAGGGCATTCCCAAACTGACTAGGAGAAGTCAGCATGAGGGTTTTTCATACTGATAAGGAGAAATCAGTATGAGGATGTTTTCCATACTGACTATGGATAGTCAGTATGAGGGTCTACCATACTGACCTTGGGAAGCGAGTATAAGGGCTAAGTTGTACTGACCTTAGAAAGTCTGTATAAGAGCCTCTACCATTAAAGCTTGAGTTATTCAAAAGATATCGAAGCTCAGTAAGACTCAGACATTCATAGATGCCCAAGTCAGTACGAGATTATCCAAAACTAGGATTCCTCGGGCTGAAAACAAGTCTGACATAGAGTTAGCGTATAGTACACTGATGCAGCACAGCATAGCTGAAAGGAGACCTAAGGCATAGGCTACAATTGGACAATATAACTCATGAGTCTAACATCTGGATTTATGTGTCTATTAGATAGAAATTCAAAATGCCAAAGGATATCCTCTCTAAAAAATCCTGCCCCTCAACCTTAGACGGTTACGAAATCAGAAAGTCTAAATACGACAAAGGGCATTCTGCTAGGTCATCTCTCTGCTAAACTGTCTGAGTTTTCGTGTTTTCTAACACGAGACATGAGTCTCAGACTCAAGTTACCCACCATGCTAACTTCTCCAAGCACGAGGCTGAATCTTAAAGTTGAAGCTCTTTTTTGGTTAATATATCATTCTGAGATATATTCATAGCAGTTAGTTTCCTAGTTTGGGATTCTTATTCTCATAGTCGTATGCCAACCACCTGAGTTCTGGGAAGAGCAAGTAAACATCCAACCACCTGAGTTCTGGGAAGAACCGTAAACATCCAACCACCAGAAAGAAGGCAGCAGGGTGCCGTCCTCACTTCAACCCAAGGACGGAGGTGCTGACGGACTTGTGTATAGATCATAAGGAGGTTTGTATTTACTTAGTGAATTATAAGGACCTTGCGTTTGAAGAGTGGTGATCACTAATATTTCTACCAGATTCATTGCAAATATAGTGGTCATATAAATTTATACTCGAATGTCGAACTCATAGAGAAAAGATATGCAAAATATTCCTAAGTACTAAAACAAAGTTTCAGATTACTTGTTTGAGTAAGTCAAAATCAGATTTGGATTTATAAAACTAGGCAGAGAAAATAAAATAAAAATTAATATTAAATAAAGCAAAACACAGATCATAGGGAAGAAATCTTATTATGGATAACATGTAATAACCAATTAAATTAACCGGTGGAATACTGCAATTATGATATATTTCCTTGGTCGGGCAAATATAACCTACATTACTAACTAGTGACTATCTCCTCTAGGTCTCAAGAACACTAAATTAGTGAATCTTATAAGCAAATCAATTCAATTCCTACAGTCTAGTACATCTCAGGTGGACAATATAGAGTATATCATGCATTCCTAATCCCACTATCAATATTCACGTCTCTGTCCTTCTATCAATAGCCTAGATATCTAAATTAATTGTCACCTCTCGGCCCTTGAATCAATTTAGAATTAATAAATAAATACAAGAATCATGAACCTAATTAATTAATCCTAAACATGCATCCAAAATAATATTCAAACCCTAGAAACAAAAGACATAATTAAACTGAATTAAAATTGAATTAAAAATAAAAACTGAATTTTAGAATGCATAAAAATAAATACTAAAACTCTAACAACAGAAATTGAGGTTGAAATAGGAATTGAAGTCCACTAAATAAACTAGTCTAGAGGGGTATTTATAGTATTTGTATGGGCTTTACAAGCTTGAATTCTATGAGACATAGGATTAGATTTGATGCATATCTATATCCACATATTGTACATTGAGTACATCTTCAATCTTGAGTCTTTTAGTCTTCCAATTAGATATATCTCTTCAATCTTGATCAATTCTTCCAAAAGATTCGTGAAAATCTTCCAGATTCTGGTAAAAAACAGGCACGTCGATCGATGTAGGTCTGCATCGGTTGACGCAAAATCCATGTCGACCGATTTTCTTTTGCATCGATCGATTATGCGTCTTCTCACGGTTTTGGCCATAACTTTTGCTCCAAAACTCTGATTGACCCGATTCTAGTCGCATTGGAAAGCTAATTCGAAGTTATTTCTATTTCCATGCTATGTTAGCTCAAATTCCAAGTGCGTAAGAAGTCGTGACTGTTTCTTTGAACATCCACTGCTTTTGGTACGGATTTTTGGTGAATTCGACTTCAAACCTACAAAAATACACCACTACAAGCGCAATACTCTCTCAGAGTGACTCATACAATAAAATTAACTAAAATAAACTAAAATGCAACTAAAAACAAAGATATATCAAAACAATAATGAGTGAAAAGATGAACTCATCAATCCCCTAAACTTGAATATTCGATTGTCCTCAATCAAAAGAAAAGAATAAATCTCAAGTTCATGTAATCAAAATGTGCAATGCCTCACAAGATTCATCACAATCCAAGTATGAAGTCTCCACAAGCACAAACAATCCAAATCAAGTTAGAAAATCAGTAAACTTTGGAAGAACCTCACGAGGAAATTGTTTCGCTCATCACTCACGAGTTTATGGGTTTAATGCGTATACACTCATCATGTATGATTTGAAACTACCACAGGCTTGCAAATATTCTACTTTTTCCACTGCTTCAATGTGCATAGAAGACCTAGAATCAAATAGGACTTTATTTTTTGTTGTAATGGAGGTTTTTGTGAAGGGTAGGGAAAATATGGCCAAGTGACTAAATTAAATTGAGTTGTGCACCTCAACCTATCCGAACCACCATCTAACTTCATTCACCCTTCACCTAAGATCTTGCAATTCACACCATAACAGCTATTTCGAATCCTTTTACGCTCTTTAATTATTTTTTTTCTTTGTAGAGCTTTTAAGGTTATCAATACGTTTTTCTTTCTTAGAGCTCACTTTTCTATGCTCACCCATTCTAAAAATTTATCATCCACTCACAACAATCATCCTTATTTCACCCAAATCTCTTATATAAGATACAATTCACCTTATTTATGGCACTCTCTCATACACAAGATAAAACTATAATTTTTTCATAACTCATAGACCAAGAAAGAAAATTTAACAGGCTCTAAGGCTATTCTAGGGATAAAATATCATAAGGAACAATTTTTGGGATGAATTGGCTAACAAAGACGGCCTAAAATCATTTTCTAGATTTGTGCACACTATGCAGTCTCGAAAAAGAAACAATGCAGGTTCTAAAGATTAAACACATGAAAACTCACATCAAACAAAATAAAACAGCTCAATATCCTCACTTAGGTGCATATTTTTCTCTTCCATTGTAAATATCAAATCAAAACTCAATTCATCATGTAAGTGCAAGTTTCAAAATCTAACCCTTTATGCGGTATTCTACATTCATAGGGTACTTCAATAACAATCACAATCAATTCAAACGATCTAAAGATCAATCCTCAATCGCAAATCGCATTCAGAAGAGACAATGTAAAAAAATTCCACTCAATCGGTTTGAAAAACTCTTTGTCTATGCTGAAATTTTAACTAAAAACTAATATGCAAAAATTTAAATATGAAAAGCAAAATAAACTAAAAAGGGAGTAAAGTTTTAAAATTCTTGTCCACATCCTTCCAAACTTATTTCACTCAAAGAGTGGGAAAAGTTTGAGAATCAGACAAAAATTTAAAACACGTACCTGGTGGTCAACCTCAAACGTGGACTTTTTATCCCCAGGAGTCTTCGAAAATCGCAAGATGGGAATTTTCATCTGTTGGAACTTTGCGTCGACCAACGCACGTCCACGTCGGTCGACGTGAAGCCTTCTCGTGACCGTCTCCTCGGGTCAAAGTGCATCATGTCGTTCTCTCGGTGATGGTCGATGCTAGGTTGCGTCGATAGAAACTGAGACTTCACTCCTACTTTTTTTCCTTTTTTAACTACAAAACAAAAACAAAAGCAAACATAAAAAATTAAATATATAATATACCTCAATCCAAAAAATCCTCAACAGAATTAGTAACAGGCGCTAAATCTATCTAATCCCCGACAAAGGTGCCAATTTGATCACTGATATTTCTACCAGATTCATTGCAAATATAGTGGTCACTCATACTCGAATGTCAAACCCACAGAGAAAAAATATGCAAAATAGTCCTATGTACTAAAACACTGTTTCAGATTACTTGTTTGAGTAAGTCAGAATCAGATTTGGATTTATAAGACTAGGTAGAGAAAATAAAATAAAAACTAATATTAAATAAAGTAAAACATAGATCCTAGGAAAGAAATCTTATTATGGATAACATGTAAGAACCAATTAAATTAACAGGTGGAATACTGCAATTATGATATATTTCCTTGGTTGGGCAAATATAACCTATATTACTAACTAGTGACTATCTCCTCACGGTCTCAAGAAAACCAAATTAGTCAATCTCATAAGCAAATCAATTCAATTCCTACAGTCTAATACATCTCAGGTGGACAATATAGAGTATATCATGCATTCCTAATCCCACTATCAATATTCACCTCTCGGTCCTTCTGTCAATAGCCTAGACATTTAATTAATTATCACATCTCGGTCCTTGAATCAATTTAGAATTAATAAATAAATACAGGTATCATGAATCTGATTAATTAATCCTAAACATGCATCCAAAATAATATTCAAGTCCTAGAAATAAAAGACATAATTAAATTGAATTAAACTTGAATTATAAATAAAATCAGAAATTTAGAATGCATAAAAATATATACTAAAACTCTAACTATAGAAATTGAGGTTGAGAAGGATATATGAACTAATGTGGATATATGGATTGAAGTCCACTAAATAAACTAGTCTAGAGGTGTATTTATAGCGTTTGTATGGGCTTTACAAGGCTGAATTCTATGAGAGATAGGATTAGATTTGATGCATATCTATATCCACATATCCTACATTGAGTACATCTTCAATCTTGAGTCTTTTAGGCTTCCAATTAGATATATATCTTCAATCTTGATCAATTCTCGCCAAAGATTAGTGAAAGTCTTCCAGAAACTCGTAAAGAACACGCGCGTCGGTCGATGCAAAATCCATGTCGATTGGTTTTCTTCTGCATCGATCGATTATGCGTCTTCTCATGGTTTTAGCCATAACTTTTGCTTCCAAACTCCGATTTCAGTTACATTGGAAAGCTAATTCGAAGATATTTCTATTTCCATGCTCCATTAGATCAAATTCTAAGTGCGGAAGAAGTCGTGTCTGTTTCTTTGTACATCCACTACTTTCGGTATGGATTTTTGGTGAATTAGACTTCAAACCTTCAAAAATACACCACTACAAGCGCAATACCCTCCTAGAGTGACTCATGCAATAAAATTAACTAAAATAAACTAAAATGAAACTAAAAACAAAGATAAATCAAACCAATAATGAGTGAAAATATGAACTCATCAAGTGGATGTAGGATTTTGAGATCCGAACCACTATAAGTCTTATATGTTCTTTACAGCTTTCTTTACATACTTGCTCTAATTTTCAATTTCACAAACTGACTTTTGAAACCTTCAATACTCCCAAGTATTGAAGTGTATATGCTGTGAAACTGACTTAATCAGAACAAACCAAAGCTTTAGTCTTCTACACACAAAACTGACAACACTCTGTTTTAATTGAACCTGTGTAACTGTCTACATTTACTTCCGCTGCATATTAAATATCTTACGCTGCACAGTTTTGCACTCTGATTTTGGGACCAACAATCGGTATCACACGCCAAGGTTCTTACAGACTAAGGTTGTTTTGAGTCACTTAGGACCAGATCTCTATTTTCAGCACTTGGTTTTGTTTGTGTTCTTTCATGCTTAGGTACGCAGAGATGGCTCAGATTTTGAAGCTTCCAAAGTACACACAGAAAACTTTGAGATATGGAACAAGCTGTCGTTGATTATGCTAAAGAATGTCCACCCAGAGATGGCAGAGGTTCTATCTGCCGGACCACTGAAGATCAACAAAGTGAATACTCAGCTCGGAGGATCAGAAGGTCAAGAGACAGTGGAGAAGCATTACGCATAGTGGGCGAACAACGACAAAGTTTGTTTTTAGCTGGATTCAGTGGCCAATGAGCTTATCTTATAATCCTTACCAGAGCCATTGGTTGTTGGAGCTCTCGAGCACAACAACGCTAAAAAGGTGTGGGAATTTCTTGGCTCACTCAGCCAATAAACAGCTCAGATGAAGCGGAACAAGCTTCAAAACTGTGTAGATAAATAATAATCTTTCCAAATGCTTCATGGTGAAAATGTTAAACCAATGGAAGCTAGATTCAATGTTATTATCTGCGACCTGAAAAACTTATGGAGAACCTATGAAGTTGCAGATATGAATGCAAAAATTCTATCCAAGATGCCCAAGGAGGACTCGTTCTTCAAAGCCACCAGCTTGAAAGAGAAAGATCTCTCCAAGATGAAGACCAAAGACGTGTTTGCCCACCTCCAAGCCCATGAATGGGACATTCAAATGGTGAACAAAAATGAAGCAGTGCAAAGTGTCAGCACAAATCGAGAAGAAGATGCTGCATTTTTTAAAAAAAGGGAGTTCACGAGAAGACCTCAAAAGCTTTACCAAACTGATAAATGCTCCAGACAGGTGTCCACTTCAAAGTCAGCATCCACACCTTCATACCAGAAGAAGGAGGAAGAGAGCTCAATTGAAGAGCTTAAAGAGTAGATGAGGAAGCTAACTAGACTTCTCGAGAAAGCCAGATCCAAGAAGGAAGGTTCACAGTCCAGTGAATTGAAGTTCAGCGAAAGTCCTCCTAAAGCATGCTTTGAGTGCAACTCTCCATACCACCTCAAGTATGAGTGCCCACTGGTTTCCAAAGAGGAAAGGGAGCGCTTGTAGAGGGTGTTCGAGAAGAAAGCCTCTAGAGCAGTTGTAAAGGCCATGCTCTCCAAGACTAAGATGCCAGACATCCCAAACTATGATGATTACTATTACACATTAGATGATGTGGCAGTGGAGGAAGCCTTCCAGGTGCTGATGGCCAAACTGGCAGAAGAGGAAGAAACTGAAGCATAGTCTACTATCCGGGTACACATTTCTAACTCAGTTTGTATTCCTATAGCATGTTTAGAAGACAACTCTTAATCTTATTGCTCAGATGCAGAGGATGTCACACTTGAAACTTTAATTATAGAATTTGCTAAATTTTATGAGTTAAAAAATGTCTTGGCTGAAGAAAATGCTTGACTGAAACTGGAAGTTTCAAAACTGACTGAGGAGATCTAAGGATCGAAGTCAGTAAGTGAAGAACTAGCCAAACTTAGAGAAGAGCATTCTACTTTACTTGAATCTTTTAAATCTATTTCTAAAAAATGCAAGTCTCTAAAACTGAATATTGCTAGTGATCAAAAACTTATCTGTTCAATTTATTCTAGCACTAGCAAAGTTTCTAAAGCTCTAAGTTTACAACGACATGCCTCAGATAAGTAATGTTAAAGCTTCTAAGAAAATATTTTCAGAATCATGCATGTACTTCTGAAACTAGGAATGCCTCGAACCATCACTTTAGAAAGAATTTTAGTTTAGAAGTCAAGCTGTTAGGTAAAGGAGTAGTCAGTATGGACAGAAACTCCTTAGTGGCCAATCCGGATAGAACGGGACAATCAGTTTCAAAACTGACTTCAATGCCTAAGCTTAGAAGAGGTTTGACTTACAAGTCAAACAAACTTGAAATGAATCCCATTATACCTAGGAAGTGGGATAAGCAGAATGTTCATAATGCAAGAAAACCCACTTCAACAACCATACGAGGTCTGAGTCCAATAATTTTTTTATTTTAAGAAATAGGAAGACTGTACACTCCGGACTCAGTTTTCGAGAGCCTAACCAAAACTTAGTTTCAAGGAAGTCAGTTCCTAGAAACTCAGTTTCTCACAAGGTTTCACACACTCATCCTTTTCCTTCAAACATGCTTAGAAATTACATCAATTATCTAAAAAGGAAGATAAAGGTAGAAGATGTTGTAAAACCTACGTTTAAGGTGAAGCAATTATGGATTCCCAAAGGCTGGATCCATAAGACTAACCCTGCAAGGCCCGCTGAAACACGGGAACCTTTTGTTTAACCTTATCTATTTTGTAGGTGCAGGGTCGCCAAGGTCAACATAAAAGGAAGAAAAGAGCATGGAATGCAATGGAATCATCATCAACAATGTATCCTTAGTCACCAACCTCCACTATAATCTGCTGAGTGTGAGTCAACTTATCCAATTTGGATATGAGGTGACTTTTATCGAAGAAGAATAATGGATCAATGACAAAGACTCCAAGGAGACTGTGCTGGAAGGTGTGAAGAAGGGAAGTCTCTACTATATGGATTGGAAGAGCGGAAAGTCTGACACGTGCCTTGTCACAACAAGCTCATCCCAAGAAGGAGTCAACTGGCTATGTCATAAGAGACTTAGTCATCTGAATTTTCAATCAATCAGACATCTTATCAAACACAAGCTTGTGGAATGCCTACCACAAGTCAGTTTCAAGAAGGAAGAAGGTGTCTGCAGAGCGTGCAAGATGGGAAAGCAAACCAGAGCATCATTCAAGAATCAAACCAGACTTGAAGAAATCCGCCTATTTCTTTCCTATGCCGCACACAACAACTTCAATGTTTTCCAAATAAATGCGAAGAGTTCCTTTCGGAATGGGGGAGCTAAAAGAAGAAGTATATATGGAGCAGCCCCTGGCTTTGAAGAAGGAAACCAAGTTTACAAACTGAAGAAGGCTCTTTATGGGTTGAAGCAGGCACCAAGAGCTTGGTATGAGACGTTGTCTAAGTTTCTCCTCAAGAACGGTTTCCGAAAAGGCATAATCGGCACAACACTGTTCTGAATTAAGGATGGATCAGACATCCTTCTCGTGCAGATCTACGTC
Source organism: Plectranthus barbatus (assembly GCA_026898455.1). Classification (NCBI taxonomy): domain Eukaryota; kingdom Viridiplantae; phylum Streptophyta; class Magnoliopsida; order Lamiales; family Lamiaceae; genus Plectranthus; species Plectranthus barbatus. The sequence continues at coordinate 756,923 of JAPKLW010000035.1, read as the reverse complement.
GACGATATCATATTTGGATGCAAAAACTTGAATATGTGTGAAAAGATTGTCAAACTGATGCAAAGCAACTTCCAGATGAGTATGATGGGCAAATTGACTTACTTCTTAGGTCTTCAAGTCAATCATTCCGAAGGTGGAATCTTCATCAATCAAAAGAAATATACCAAGGACTTGATCAACAAGTTTTTCCCAGAGAAGACCTAGCCCTTCAGGATTCCGATGAGCCCAACTGCTTAGATCAACCTCGATCAAAAAGGCGAGGCAGTCAACCGAACAACATATAGAGGTATTATTGGGTCACTTCTATACTTAACTGCAAGTAGGTGATGGCACAAAAATTGATCACTCAAAAGTAATGCTTCTTCAAGTAATAAAATATCAATCTAAGGATCTTCTCGCTTCGCCCAAAAGGAATACCGTTAATCGTGAAGATTCTTATAGCTAGGCAAATTCAAGTCATTGAGTTTTTGTTCTATTTTCCTATGCAAAATTTAAAATAACTAAAGCAACAATCAAACTCATTATTCATCAATTGAGATTTTAAAACAATTCTTCAATTTTGTAATCAATATGGAAGAACAAGTATCACAAATGCTCAAAGGAGAAAGAACGGATGTTGATAAGGATGTCGGTGTGATCCAATTGAGTTAAATTATGGTGCAAACCTATTTAATTCCTAGATGGATGGACTTATTACCCTACATTTGCCAACCCCCATCACGATGAGTTGACCGTGGATGAAACTAGAAACCTCAAACCGCTACGTTATCGACTCTTAATTCACTCCTATAAGCTTGTAAATCATTATCATATGCCCTTCCTCCGCACAGGGATTGGATCGAGGAACACATGAATTCACACTATTCGTGACACTCATCTCCGTGTGTTGGTTGCAATATTCGTGTTAATTAACACCTAGATTGACTATTACTTACACCTAAGTGCATATGAACAAGCTCTAGTGCGATTCAATCTCAAATAGGAAAGTAAACATGCATAATTCAACCTAATTTTCTCACACCATAATCCAAACCAACATCCAAAGAAGTTTAGAATCACATACCTATCTCGTTCAACATTACAATATCCATTTGAAAGCAAAACATTACAAGAGATAGGTTTAGATGAATTTCTTCCCCTAATTGAGCACTTTGATCTTGATCTACCCCCTTGGATCTTCAATTCTTCTCCAAGGATGATGGATTAGCTCCTTGACACCTTGGGTGAGGTTTGGAAAGAAATGGTAGAGGGAATCCTTGAGAGAATTTAGCATATTTTTGTGTAGATTTGACGAAAGTCCTCAAAATAACCATTATTTCCCCTTTCATAATGAACTAGCAGAGCCTCGGATCGCCCGAAATGAAACGAGATCGTCCGGGATATCCAGAAACAGAGAAACTGCCTCACTGCACAACACAGATCGACCTAGCAAGACACAGCTCGACCAAAATATGCCTCTGAAATTGCAGATCGGTTGAGCACTGTAGTGATTGCCCGTGATCTACATCTGAAACTCGTAGATCGACCGATCTCTGCTGTTTGGCTAAGAATCTCCTCTAAAACGTCTGTATTGACCGGTCTTCTACAGTATCGGGCGATTTTCCTCCAAAATCAAGCCGAAAATGCTGAATATTGCTCAAAACCTAACCTACACCATCCGAAACATAAAACACGGAAACACAACACAAAAATACAAAAACCTATGATATGGGAGTAAAATGAGTGCAAAAACGCATGCACAAACATAGAAATAAAGATCATTTTACGCACATATCATAATCCCCCAAACTTGAACCTTTGATTGTCCTCAATCAAAACACAGTAAAGATATCATTCTACGTCGAGAAATTACCTGATAGCTCATCTTGATTATCTTAGCATGTCCTAGTCAAACGAGATTATCACCTAACTTTGTGACATGGTTAATGCTAAGGACTAAAACCACTCATCAAATATGGATAAAAGCAATGAAATCACTCCCTCACATGTTTAGGGATGAGAGTCACTCAATCACCAGATATCGAGCTCAATTTCCATAGGCTTGCATCCATTCTCACCACTATACTAGAATGAGTTAGCTTCTAGAATCAAGAAGGTCTTTACTTTGGTTATAATGTGGCTAGCTAATTGGTAGGTGGTTTTAGGCCTAAGTAACTAAACTCCTCAATTTCCCAAGAACCCCCCAAAAACGTTATCATCAACCACTAAACTCGAGGCTTATTCCATTCCTTGGGATTCATCGAGCTGAAAAGAAGTCTGATATAAAGTTTGTGTATAGTCACTGACGCAACAAAGCAGAGCAGAAAGGAGACATACGGCATGAGCTACGATTGGACAATATGATCCATGATTCTAACGTCTGTATTCATGTGTCGAACGGATAGAAATTAAAAATACAAAAGGATCTCCTCTATAAAAAGGCTGGCCCCTCAACCCTAAACGGTTACAAAATCTGAAAGTCATCATACAACAAAGGTCATTCTGCTAAGCCATCTCCCTGCTCAACTCTCTGAGTTTCCGTGTTTTCTAACACGAAACTTGAGTCTCCGACATAAGTTACCCACCGTGCTAACTTCTCCTAACACGAGGTTGATGCTTTAAGCTAAAGCTCTTCTTTGGTGAATATATATTTCTAAGATATATTCATAGAAGTCAATTTCCTAGTCTGGGATTCTGATTCTCACGGGCGTATGCCAACCACCTAAATTCTGGGAAGAACAATTAAACATCCAACCACCTGAGTTCTGGGAAGAACAGTAAACATCCAACCACCGAGAAGAATGTTTTGGGGTGTCGTCCACAGTTCAACCCGAAAACTGAGTCTACAACGAGTTCCAAGGCGAGTGCCATAGCTGACCGAAGGACGGAGGTGATGATGGACAATGTATAGATCGTAAGTAGGCTTGTATTTACTTAGTGAATTATCGGGACCTTGGGTCTGAAGAGTCGAGGTAGGATAGTAAGATCTGAACCACTATAAGTCTTGTGTGTTCTTTATAGCTTTCTTTACACACTTGCTCTATTTTTCTATTTCACAAACTGACTTTTTAAACCTTCAATACTCCCAAGTATTGAAGTGCATATGCTGTGAAACTGACTTAATCAGAACAGACCGAAGCTTAAGTATTCTACACATAAAACTGACTGTGCTATGTTTTAATTGAACCACTGCAACTGTCTACATTTGCTTCAATTGCATATTAAATACCTTCAGCTGCACAGTTTTGCACTCTAATTTCAGGACCAACAACCACGATATCATCATCAAAAAATGATGGAACTTTTTAAAAACTTGTACCAAATTGATCGCCTCGATGAGTTCTAAAATTATGTTGCACACATTTGAGTATCGGGAGTTGTGGATTGATCGAGAATCAAAAGATAAATGCATAAATGAAGAGTTTGGTATAAACCATGAAATCATCAACAACAAATGATGTAACTCGTTGAAAACTTTTACCAAATCGATCATCTCGATGAGTTCTACAAGTATGTTGCACACATTCAAGAATCGGAGTTGTGGATTGATCAAGAATCAAAAGATAAGTGCTTAAATGAAAAGTTCGGAATAAACCAAGATATCTTCATCAACAAATGATGGAACTCTTCAAAAAGTTGTACCAAATCGATCGGCTTGATGAGTTCTACAAGTATATTACACACATTAGAGCATCGGAGTTGTGGATTGATAGGGAATCAAAAGATAAGTGCTTAAATGAAGTATTCGGTATAAACCACGATATCTTCATCAACAAACGATGGAACTTTTACAATATCTGTACCAAATCGATTGTCTCGATGAGTTTTACAAGGATGTTGCACATATTCAAGCATGGATAGTAGCAGATTGATCGGGAATCAAAAGATAAGTGCGTTAATGAAGAGTTTGATATAAACCACGATATCTTCATCAATAAACAATGTAACTCTTCAAAAAAAGAACTAAATCAATCGTCTCGATGAAATCTACAAGCATGTTGCACACATACGAGCATCGAGAGTTGTGGATTGATCGGGAATCTAAAGACAAGTGTTTAAATGAAGAATTCGGTATAAACCACATTATCTTCATCAACAAACAAGGGAACTCTTCGAAAAATTATACCAAATCAATCGTCTCGATGAGTTTTACAAGTATGTTTCACACATTCGAGTATCAGGTGATGTGGATTGATCGGGAATCAAAAGATAGTTCTTAAATGAAGAGTTCGGTAAAAACCATAAACTTGTACCAAATCTTTCGTCATGATGAGTTCTACAAGTATATTGCACACATTCAAGCATCAAGATTTTTGGATTGATCGGGAATCAAAAGATAAATGCATAAATAAAGATTTCGTTATACACAACGATATCATCATCAACAAATGATGAAACTTTTTGAAAACTTGTACCATATCGATAATCTCGATGAGTTCTACATGTTTTACACATTCTATCATCAGAGTTGTGGATTGATCGGGAATCAAAAGATTTCAGTGCTTAAATGAAGAGTTCTGTATAAACCACGATATCTTCATCAACAAATGTTGGAACTCTTCAAAAAGTTGCCCCAAATCGATCGGCTTGATGAGTTCTACATGTGTATTGCACACATTCAAGCATCGGAGTTGTGGATTGATCGGGAATCCAAAGATAAGATTGTGCTGATTGTGCGAGCTGAAGTAGAGACCCAAGTGGTGGAGGCAAGGGAGGAACTTAACCATACTCTACAGAACAACTTTGAAACCTTCTCCACCGGCCTTTTGGCTGCGATCAAAGCGGGGGAAGAGAAGAGATTGGCAGAATAAGCAAAGCGGCAGAAAGAACAAAAGGAAAGAATCTGACGCCGCGAAGCACGCAGAAAATTGGAAGAATAATTAAGGAAACAACAAGAAGAAGAAGAAGAAAAAGAGAAATGAAGGAAGATCGAGGAAAGAGAGAGGATCAAAAGAAAAGAACGAGAGGCAGTAGTGGACAACTTCATGAAAGTAACGCTTGAAACTCTCCGAAAAGTGAATAAACCCACTGCGGGCGCCTCAAGTGCTAAAAATGTCGATTCAGACTCCTCGACTACCAAGAAGTAATTCCTCTAAACCTTTTAAGTCTTCCGGCATAAACATCATGTTTATTTATTTGGGTGATTGTTTCCTGTACCTTATTGCAAGATTTCTTAATGGAATCTAACCCAAGTTGAAGACAACACCTCATTGTCCAACAATGAATTACTGCTATAGCTGAAATTAAACACTCATTGTAATCAGCAAGCTGCGTGGATTGTTGGATGTGTGTGATATGTTCCTGCATGTTGGTATATACTTGTGTGCGAATGTGCTATATACTTATCTAAACAATGATTTGAAAGCTATTTACTTGAAGCAAAATTTTTAATGGAGCAATACCCTTGATATTTTGAGGGGGAACATTTAGGAATTTTACTAAGTCTAAAGGAGTTGACATGCTGAGAATAGAATTGATAGGAATAGTTTGTAATCTCAGTATTCAGCTTTCCTGTGATCGGATAGTTATGTTTGTGGCTTTGATCGCACCAAAAGGGGGGAAATTGTTAGAAATATTATAACACCTTGATCTCAATTATATTATTTTGGTTTTGGTGCATCAAAGCTTAGTTAATCTAGTTTCTAGCAACTTAGTATCAAGTCAAATTCTTAAAGTCTTGTATAGGATACAGTTACTCGAGTTGTAATAGAACTAGAATAGAAGATTAAAGAATGCTGAAGGAATCAGCATACTTGAAGATTGCTAAAGACCCTAGTAAAAGACTAGCAAACAATAGAAGAATGTTGAACACGCCTAAGAGAATACTAAAGAAGTAAAGCAATCACGTTGCTGAATCTCAGCAGGACTGCTGAGATTTCAATAGACTATCAACTGCCAGCAAACATATAACAACGATCTGAACAATATGAAGTCGTGAAACATAAGGATTTTAATCACAAGAAAACTTGACGAATCAATGTGAAGGATAATCAACAGATATAAGGAAGGTTTCCAGATGCAAACTGAAAGATTCGTTCTAACAAAGACTACTATGATTAGGAGAAACAAAGGAGACTTGAAGAGTCGTTGTGCTTCGCAGGAAAATAATGATGGAGATTGGCGAGCAAACACTATATGTCTAACGGATAAGATTCAAACAACCATTTGAATCTCCACCTATAAATAGGTTTTATCAAAGGGAGATTGAGAGGTTCACGAAACATCTACAACAGAGAATTAGAAAAGATCTTAATACTCTTAATCCCACACGAACTCACATTTGAGCTTATACTTGATTGATGCTTTACACAAACTTAAATATTCAAAGCTCGAGACCTAGGAAGAATTACTTCTATGGTTAACTTTTTGATTCTTTCTATTCTAGAAAGAATCTAGCAGTCATCTTGCTCTAAAAGCGTGATTATCACGGGCAACTGCCAAACAAGGGAAAATTCTGGGAAGAACTATAAAACTCCCAAGGTCGATGTCCGAGGAGAAAGGAGGTTAGTCCTCACTCTAAGGAGTGTCAAAGTGAAGATTGAAGACCGAAGTACTTGAAGATGCACGCTGACCAGACGAAGGAGCTGCTCAACGTTAGAGATCAAGTCCGACCTTGTAATCAATCAATAGTGATTTTTCAGTCAGGAGGACTGAAGAGTGGACGTAGAATAATTGTTCGATCTGTGTTCATTTATGCTTTAATTCCTTTCAGCTTGCTTATTTAGAAACTCAACACAGCAAGTGTTGAAGTATAATTTGCAACAAACTTTACGAATATCGAACTTAAACTCATTAGATAAACACTTGCTAAGTCATATCCTTAGTAAGATAAGTGCAAGACATTGTTAAAACTTCTGCTACAAATATTTATACTTTGATCATGGACCAACAGCCTCTCGATCCTCCAATGAAATTAGATTTTAAAATCAAATTTAGAGAATTTGAACCAACTTAGTAAGGGTTTGTATTAATCGAATTACAACATGCCCACTAGATGGAGAATAACCCTAAACCCTAAAACTAAAAACAAACATTGAAATTGGAATATTAAATTGCATTAAAAACTTACTTGGAAAATAAAGAACAGGAATTTTAGTTTTGATAGTCTTTGAATTTCAAAGCAATAAAGATAAAAACTAAAAACTAAATTGGAAGAAAATAGCTTCAACCCCTTGTCTTCGTCCCCCCAATTGGAATAATTTTGAAAATCAGACTAGGGTTTGAAACGGTACCATGAAGTGGGTCTCACACACCAACTTTTTATCCTCTAAAGCAGTAGATCACACACGATAGGGACTTATTGGAAGCTAGCACTCCATGTCGACTGACATGGCAGGCATCGATCGACATGGAGCCTTCTTGTCGGCCTCTCTATGTCGTCAACACCAGGTGTGTCGATTGAGACAGTGAGCTCCAATTTCTTTAAAGGACAGAAACAAGAAAAAAAAAATTAATGAAAAACTAGAAAGAAAACAATAGAATAATGGGTTACATCCCATCTAGTGCCTTGTTTATTGTCGTGGCTCGATGATGCTACTTCTCACCAAGGTGGTCGGGTCCAGACTCGCCGCCCCCTTGCATCTATCATATAAACCATCCTATCTCGAATGATAGTGAGCTCAGAAGGAGATGGTATAGTTGGCAATTTCGCCATCTTGTTTCCTCGCTCCCATTCGATCTTGGCAGCTTCCTCCTCATCATCAGCCTCATCAATGGTAGAGATCTTATTGCATTCAGATTCCTTCTAAGTTTTATGGATCACAAAGATAATTGTTTCATCATTCCCCCGAAGTGTGATCTCTCCACCTCGACATTCGATCAGTGCTCCACTTATTTTAAAAAATTCTATCCCAAGTATCATTCAAATGTTTTGATCTTTTTTCACCTCCAAGACTATAAAATTAGTGGGAAAATTAAATGGCCAACCCGGAGCAGAACATCTTCAACAATTCCCTTTGGGCGTTAAATGGAACGATCCGCCATCTGCAGAGTAGTTGTGGTAGGCTTCATCTCCCCAATCTTCAAGTTCTGGTAAACCGAGTTAGGCATCATGTTAATACTTGCTCCTGTGTTAAAAAGTACATTCAGGAACTCCTTCCATCAAACTCAATTGGAATAGAGAAACATCTCAGGTCAGACCTCTTCATCGGAGATTTCTTCTGCAAAAGAAGGCTACACTACTCATGTATCCTCACAGTCTAATGCTCGACAACCGGCTTCTTTTCACTCATCAAGTTCCTCAGAAATTTCATGTAGCCAGGTATCTCTTGGAGAGTGTTGATCAAAGCAATGTTTATGTTGACCTTCTTGGGATTCTCCAGAAAGCGAGCAAACTTGGAATCCTCCTTTTTCATTGCAAACCTCTGAGGAAATGACATAAGAGAAGTGGGATCAGTTTTTTCTTCAATTTTTTGTCCACGATGGCCTACTATTTTGGTCGATGTTGCTGCACATTGATCGTCGTTGGGTCGCCATGTTGATCGATGTCTGGGGTGTCGGTCGACATGGAGGTATTGGCCAAAATCCTGGATGTCAAGCCTCCTGTTGTGTCGCTCAATTCTCCTCAATGTCGACCTTACGTGTCGACTGACACAACCTCTGTGTTGGTCGATATAGAGGCATCTTCCTCAAAATTTTCTTCATCTTCTTCCCCAAACTCATCCTTGGGCATCCTCGGACCTTCATATCTCTAGACCTCAGAGAAATGGCATTCACTTGCTTGACTTTGTTTGGATTGATTTCTATAGTATTGGGGAGCTAATCGGGTTTGTGTTGATTGCTCAAAGTGGTGGCAATCTGATTCAACTGCGTGTCTAACATTTGATGATGCTTTGTCATGTGTTGTATGTAAGTCACCATCCCTTTCACTTAATTCTCCACCTTGCCGAATCGGTTGTCCGAGCTTTTGATGAACTTCTCAAGGGTCTTCTCTAGTACGGACTTCTTCTTTTCCACAATTTCTCCCCTGGTACCAACATTGAATCTCGATGGGGGATGTTGATATGTGCGTAAAATGACCTATTTTTTGCTGTGTGAGCGTGCCAATTTACCCTCATATCATATGTTTTTGTTGTTCTTTTGTTTTTTTGTTTTTGTGTTTTGAATGTTGTAGGTTGAGGTTTGAGCATAAAACAACACTTTTGGTTGAGTTTTGGAGGCAAATCACCCAAGCTTGGAGTCAAAAGAGGATAGGCTCGCCCGAGCGGAGCAGAGGGATGCAATTTGGAGTTCAGAGGCTCGGCTCGAAGGAGCTAATCTTGGCTCGGTTGAGCCATGCTAGACAGAGACCTCGCTCGGCCGGTCCTGCCGTGCTCGGCCGAGCTAGACTTTCAAAGGCCCCGCTCAGTCGAGCCAAATCGTGATTTTTTGGCAGTTTGGCAGTTTTCAATATGGCTTGGGCGATCCGAGGCCCTATTTGCTCATTATAAAAGGGGGAAAAACGGTCATTTTGTTAACTTTTCATAACTTTTGATAACCTCCTCCTAAATTCTCTCTACGATTCCCATTTCAATCCCTTCCAAAACCTTACCCAAGGTATCAATAAGCTAATTCATCAATCCTTGGAGAAGAATTGAAGATCCAATGTGGTAGATCAAGACCTAGCAAATCCAATTGGGGAAGATTTCACTTTCTAGTTATCAATTGTAATGGATTTAATTGATTTCAACTTTGTATTGTTACAATTGAGAGGTATGTTTCTCTAATTCAATTTGGATGTTGATTTGAACAAGGATGCATGAAGATTAGGTTTGATAATTGTTTGTTTACTTCTCTTTGAGAGCTTGAATTGCACTAGATCTTGTTCCTTACCTCTTATGTGTAGGTAATAGCCAGCTTAGGAGGTAGTTGACGTGAACGCTGCAGCCAACACGCGGGCGGACTCGTCATGAATAGTGTAGATTCATACGATTTTAGTTCCAATCCTTGTGTGGTGCTAGGTCGTAGGACAATAATTGATGTTCTATTTGGAGTGGTCTAGGGCTTAATAACGTAGCTATTTGTGAGTCTTAGCATCATCAACCGTTAGCTCGCCGTGACAAGGGGTTAACGAGTGTAGGGTCGATTGCTCAACCTCCTATGGATTAAAATTGTTTACATCAATGATTAACCTAATTGGATTACTTGTAAGTTTATTTCAACACCCTATCTACCTCATTTGCGTATTTGCTTGTCTTGGTTTACCAATGTGTGGAGAGAATTTAATGATTGTTTTGAGACTTAATATTGGTTGTAGGTTTAATTCATTACTTGTTATATGTTGTTAGCATAGGTTTAAATTGATTACGTAGATTGATAGAAATTACTCAACGATTCTATTTTGCTTAGCTATTAGACTTTGCTATAGTATTCCGGTAATCTAGCGGGCGAAGGGAAGAAGGACCTGGATTGATAATTAAACCTTGTGTGTGCAGTGAGAATTTGTATGAGTTTTTATTGTGCATCAAGTTTTTGGCGTCGTTGCCGAGGAATTCATTTAGTAGGTTGCTAGATATTGGGGGAAAAGTGAAGCTTGTAGGCTAGGTGTTTGTGTTTTTGTTTGTGTGAATAATTTGTTGTTTTTTTTTGTATTTGTTGGTACTTTGAGTTTGTTGGATTCTTGTACGTGTAAAATGGAGAATCATCATGGAATTAACACGGAGAGATTGTATAATTTGCAAAGAAAAATGGAGGAAATGAAGGCCAAAATGATAGAGAGACAAAGGCCACGAAGGACGATCCAAAGTGAGTATGAGAACATGTGGGAAGGTGATTGCCAATGGTCGGACAATGCAAGAGTGTACCGTGCAAAGAAATCTATAAAAGAGACTAGTGAAGATGATTGGTTGAAAAGCCAATTGGATTTATTGCAAGAACAACATAGGTTGTTAAGGTGTTCAAATAGGAAAAGTGAGGATATCAAGGAAAGAAAATGTGAGGTGAATGCGGAGATAATTGAGGACACTCCGAAGCACGAATTGATCATTGCCTAGCCAAGGAGTGAAACAAAGTAAAACGAGGAACCTTGGCAAGTAGAACTCAAAGAAGAGAAGATTGTGGTGTTGCAAGGAGAAGAAATAAAGAGAGAAGGTAAAAAATTATCTCAAGAAGAGGAAGAGGACGAAGGCACCAAGGAGAAGTCATCGCGTATATTTTTAACCCGCGACTTAGCAAAGCTAATAATATAGCGGCAAATGAAATTATCGATCCCACAGGGAAAGAAATAACGAAAAACCTTAAGTACTAAGTCAAATGTTCTTGAAAATACTGATTAGGAAAATCAAATAAAAAGTTTTGTTGTTGTTTTGGAAATCGCAATATTTGCTAATGGAAATTAAACAGGAAATTGAAAAGCTTTTGAAGTCAAATAAGAGAAGCACAGATTCCAGGGATATC
>JAPKLW010000035.1:631650-730571 GCA_026898455.1 Plectranthus barbatus | reverse complement strand
ACTAGGATTCCCGCATGCGCGTCGATCAAGGCTGTTTGGCGTTGATCGCTGGACCTGGAACCTCTTCGTCGATCGATGAGGATTGGCAGCGATCAACGCTAACTTTCCTTCCGTTGATCTCCTTTTTCCCTTCGTCGAGCCCTTGACGTGCTTTGCCTCGTCGATCGACGAGCCTCTTCGTCGATCGACGGGGTGCTGAAATTGGAATTCTAATCCTTCTCTATTTTTTCGACTAAAAACCTGCATGATTCATCAAACACAACATTCCAAGTACAAAATCCAATTGATGCACGAAAATGATACAAAAAACGATCTAAACACTACACAATCAGTCAAAGAACCATAAGATAAGTTGGTGAAAATCCTAACTTATCAAGAAGTTGCAAGTCATTGAAAGTAAGAAGAATGGTGCTCTTGAGATACCTTCACTTGAGGAAATGCAAAAAGTGCCGGCCTAGGTAGAACGAGTTGAGGATGAGCAAAATGATGAGGTAATTGTGTCGGGGGGTCTAAGTGGCGATATGGTGCATAACTTTCATTCATTAGTGATAGAGAAGAGGGAAAATGAGGTGATTCTAGAAGAATTAGTGAATGGATCTTGTGATTTGATCGGAGAAGGAGATGATAAGGAGTCAAAGATAAATCTAAAACAAGGAACAAGTCGAGACTTATATAATTTGGATAAATTTGAATGAGGATTTGGAGATCAAATCAAATTAGGAATCTCTTGACAAATTGCTTCCAAGTAAATACCGATTAAGGGAGAAAGGTGTATTGAAAATCCACAAGATTTTTGACAATGGGTGAGAATGGTGAGGACGTCTAGCTACCAACGTTAAGGAAGCGCTTGTTGGGAGGCAAGCCAACCAACTTTCTTTCTATTGTTTAATTGCTTTTAGCTGCTTGGATTTTGAATAAATGTCTAGTTTGTTGGTTTTGTGTTTGTAGGAGGAACTACAAGATCGAGAGGAGTGACGATGCATCGTCCACCGTTTTGCAATTAGTTTGGGGGGATGTTCCGGTTGCCGGTGCATTGGTTTATTCTTCTCCATCTCCTATGCTTTATCTTGCAATTAGTTTAGTTGTTGGATATTATCCATTTATTGGATTTGATTCGATTTGGTTGTATCTATATTGATATTCTACCTTGGATGAATGTTTTGGATTATGCTCATCTTGATGATATGTATGGATATTTTCATGGGTTTTAGCTTGTTGAATGGGCTTGTTTGTTGAACATTGGTATTGATGGTAAGTTTGGTGGAGCTAGTGGAAAAGGATTTATGTGTATGGATTTTGGATAGAGGAATGATGGTGGAAAGAGGTTTTGGAAGTGTATATGGCTGAGGATTGTTTGATTGTGATTGTTGATGGAATTATTAATGAGTTGGCATGATTGTATATTTCCTATTATGCATGGTTTGTGGTTTGGATTATTGGTTTGGTTTGTATGGTTGAGCTAGTGGATATTGTCTTATCATTGTTGATATTTGGTTTTTGGAAAGTTTGGTGGATACGAGAGCTTTATAGGCTTGTTTTATGCTCAATAGTTTTGTGGTGCTTTTGTTGATGTGAGTAGGTACCAATAAGGTCTTGGAGAAGCGGTTCGATCGCGGCTACCGATAGGTAACACATTCTATCATTTCTCTTGCCAATTAGTTGCATTTTATTTAGATTGTTGTTTAATTGTTGTATGCATGTAGATTATTTTTAGGTTGTTGTGTGCTTGTTAGTGTGTGTGATGAACCCGAACTAGACTTGAGGCTTGAATCATGATTTACTTTGTAAAGTCGGATGTTTATCTCAACCAATGATAGGGCGGAATCTACTTGTCGAAGCATGTCTTTAGTTGAACTTTTGAATTGCCGAGTTTTGTTTGTGGTTAATGCATAGAACTTGACAAAAATCTGTGAGGTTTGAGCTATGATATTGTCATATCTATTTCGATTGTGAGTGGCACGATTGAGAATTTGAGATCTAGAACTTGCATTCGATCTCTATCTATTGGCATGAGTGTGTAACTAGGAAATGATATTAGGCAATCGATTCTTAGTCCCACCTTTCACACCGGGAGTATAAGGTGGTTGTTATCATTAATTTGCCTTTCGTATCTTTGACCCCCGTGATTGAGCTTTATTGGTGAATCTTCTTTGATATGATTAGGGCCATATTTGGGGGGAAAGAGTGTATCAGGTGAATACGGTGATGAGATTTGGGTTGGGAATTGATTGGATTTGTGATGATTGAAAATGTTGAGGCATGAAAGTTATGAAATAAATGATTGGTTTGAATCCTAGGAAATGTGGCACCAACAACAAAAAAAATTGTGCAAGTGTTTGAAAAAAGAAAAAAAAGGCACCGACAAAATGAACGAATGATGGTGCAATTGAAGAATTATGAAAAAAGAAGATGAAAAGAAAAGAAAAGAAAAAAAATGTTGTGAAATGAATAAGCCTCGGGGTTTGAAGTGGTTCGAAGAGAACAATTTTGGGGGTTTTTGGGAAATTGAGAGGTTTAGTCACTTTGGCCCAAAACCACCCACCTTTTAGTCAGCTACGTTACAACCCGTGAAAATACCTTTTTGATTCTTGAAACTAACTCGTTGTAGTATAGTGGTGAGAATGGATGCAAGCCTATGGAAATGAAGCTCGATATCTTGTGATTGAGTGAATCTCATCGTCCCTAAACACGTGAGAGAGTGCTTTCGTTTCTTGTATCCATTTTTTATGAGTTGTTCATGTCCATAGCATTAACCTTGTTACAATGTTAGGTGATAATCTCGTTTTTCTAGAACATGCTAGGATGATCTTGATGAGCTATGAGGTATTGCAAGAGGTAGATTAATGGCTTTACTTTGTTTTGATTGAGGACAATCAAATGTTCAAGTTTGGGGGATTACGATATGTGCGTAAAATGACCTATTTTTCAATGTGTGAGCGTGCATGTTTGTGGCCATTTTACCCTCATAGCATATGTTTTTGTAGTTCTTTCGTTGTGTTTTTGTGTTCTTGTGTTTTGAATGTTGTAGGATGAGTTTTGAGCATAAAACAACACTTTTGGTTGAGTTTTGGAGGCAAATCACCCGAGCTTGGAGTCAAAAGAGGTTAGGCTCGCCCGAGCGGAGCAGAGGGATGCAATTTGGAGTTCAGAGGCTCGGCTCGGCCGAGCTGAGCTTGGTTCGGTCCAGCCATGCTGGACAGAGACCTCGCTCGGCCGGTCCTGCAGTGCTCGGCCGAGCCAGACTTTCAGAGGCCCTGCTTGGTCGAGCCAAATTGGCTCGGCATAGTCAAATCGTGATTTTTTGGCAGTTTGGTAGTTTTCAACGTGGCTCGGGTAATCCGAGGCCCTGTTTGCTCATTATAAATGGGGGAAAAATGGTTATTTTGATAACTTTTCATAACTTTGATAACCTCCTCCTAAATTCTCTCTACGATTCCCATTTTCATCCCTTCCAAAACCTTACCCAAGGTATCAAGGAGCTAATTCATCAATCATTGGAGAACAATTGAAGATCCAAGGGGGTAGATCAAGACCTAGCAAATCCAATTGGGGAAGATTTCACTTTCGACTTATCAATTGTAATGGATTTAATTGATTTCAACTTTGTATGGTTACAATTGAGAGGTATGTTGCTCTAATTCAATTTGGATGTTGATTTCAACAAGGATGCATGAAGATTAGGATTGATAATCGTTTGTTTACTTCCCTTTGAGAGCTTGAATTGCACTAGATCTTGTTCCTTACCTCTTAGTTTTTATTGCGCATCAGATGTTCAACTGTAGAAGGGTTAGAATAAAAAAAACCAAGGTGATTTCGAGCACTGTAATTATACCCTTGGTTCCCTTGGTTGTTGCCTCGGTAGTTGTTTTGATATCCTCCACCAATATAATTTACCCCAGCTGCACAAGAACCGCTCGAACTGCTCCCATGAAAGATGTTATCAGCCTCAACAGGAATGATGGCCATGTTTGAATCTGATAATGTTGTGGTTGCAGTTCTTCCGGCCTCCAACTTCTCAAACTCTTCTTGAAGCTTCTCGACCTCGGCTACCACATCAAATTCAGGAGTAGCTGCTACAACCTTCACTCCCTTCTGCCTCTCGGCAGGCCACTGATGGTTGTTCATGGCCATGTCTTCTAGGAGCCTCATACCTTCTTCTCCACTCTTCTTCAACAAAATACCTCCGGCTGAAGCATCCAACAATTCCTTCATATGAGGGGTCAGCCCCTCGTAGAAATGACACACTTGCATATCTAGATCAATCCCATGGTCGGGGCACATCCTCAATAGCTCCTTGTACCTCTTCCAAGCCCCGTACAAGGTCTCATCATACTTTTGGCTAAAGCGGGTGATCTCTGATTTCTTCTTGAGTATGACACTAGAACTATGCTTGCAGCTCCTCCCGAGTGCCAATCCTACTCCTGTCCAGACTAGCAAACAAAGATTAGGCCTCATCTCTAAGAGAGAAAGAGAAGAGGCGCATCCTGATGGTGTCTTGTGGCACTCCATTCTGCTTCACCGTATTGCACACCTCAATGAATTGGCTGAGATGTGCGTACGGGTCTTCAATTACTTTGCCTGCGAACTAGTTCTTCTCAACCAACTGAATTAGCCCCTTCTTTAACTCGAAGTTGTTGGACTTGATACAAACTCTAAAACCGGGCTCCATTGTTGCGGCAGGAAGCGAACTAGGAGAGATCTTTTTGTACCACTACGCGCATTTCATTGTTTACTCCCCCATTTAGTTCTGTCAGTCTGGCAGCTTGCTCTACTTGGGCTGCCTGTGCTGCTCTCAGTTGCTCTCGGAATTGTTGCATGACGACGGTGAAATGCAACACTATCTTCACGTTAAATTTTATCAATCCGAGTCCTTTTCAATTCGCTCAAGAGAAAACCATTTACTTGTTTGAAGGTTCAAATAGCTAGGCAAGTAATAGTCGTTGGTAATTGTTTAACTAGGCAAAATAGAATATAAACCAAGCATACAAATAACAAAGCAATAACCAAACATGTGTAATTAAACTTCTCAAGCCAAAACAATTTAGTAACTTGTTTAGGTAGATCAAAATCTCAAGTTCAACAATAAGAAGATAGTGAGTGTTGATTGAATTTCCATTGTTCCAAGTTGAATCAATCTATGTTGTAAACCAAGTTTAATCCCTAAGAGGTTGAGCAATCGACCCTACATTCGCTAGCCCTTTGCTACGGTGAGCTAACGGTAGATGACACTAGGAATTGCAAACATCTACGTTATAAACCCCTAGACCACTCCCAATCGACCGTCAAGAATCGCCCTACGACCTAGCCCCGCACAGGGATTGGAACTAAAATCGTAAGAATATACACTTTTCACGACAATTTCGCCCGCGTGCTGGCTGCAGCGTTCACATCAACTACCTCAAAAGCTGGCTATTACCTACACCTAAGAGATAAAGAACAAGCTCAAGTGCAATTCAATCCCTCAAAGGAATGTAAACAAGAAAATTTGATATTAACTCATAACAATATCCATTGTACAACACTCACATATGGATCCTAAAATCAAGAAGGTCTTTATTTTTGGTTAGAATTTGGCTTACTAAAAGGTAGGTGGTTTTGGGCCAAAGTGACTAAACTTCTCAATTTCCCAAAACTCCCAAACTTATTTTCTTCAATCCACTTCATACCTAAACCCTAAACCCTAAACAGGCTTCGTATTCACAACATTTCTTTCTTTTTCTTCTTTCTCTTCTTTTTTCATATTTTTTTTCCACACCATCATTCATTCATTTCATGGTGTTTTTCTTTCTTTTCTCTTTCTCTTCTTTTTTTTTATTTTTCTCAAGCACCCAAAATTTTTGTTGGTGCATTAATTTTTTAGGATTCACATCAATCCTTTATTTCATAACTTCCATGCCTCAATACTTGCAATACAAAGATACCTAACAATTCCCAACCCAACTCTCATCATCGTATTCACCCTCATACACTCTTTCCCCCCAAAATTTGTCCTAATAATTCAAAGGAAATCAACCATTATAGCTCAATCACGGGGGTCAAAGGAATGAAAGGCAAAATTATGATAACAACCACCTTATACTCCCGGAGTGAAAGGTAGGACTAATAATCGATGGCCTAATATCATTTTTTAGTTACCAAACTTATGTCAAATATATAGAGAATAAGTGCAAGTTCTAGATCTTGCGCTCTCAATCTTGCCACTCACAACCGATAAAGATATGACAATATCATGGCTCAAATCTCACCGCTTTTTGTCAAGTCCTATGCATTAACCACACACAAAACTCGGCAATTCAAAAGTTCAACTAAAGCATGCCTTGACAACTAGATTCCGCTCTATCCTTGGTCAAGGTAAATATCAAGCTCACTAAGTAAATCATGATTCAAACCTCAAATTCTTGTTTGGGTTCATCACACACACACAAGCAAGCACACAACATCCTAACAACAATCTACATGCCATAAAACAATGTAATGAATCTAATTGGTAGAAGGAACAATAGAAAGCGTTACCCATCGGCACACACGATCGAACCGCTCTCCTTGCCTTATTTGTACCTACTACAAATCAACATAAACACCACCAAACTATTGAGCATAATGAAGCCAATTAAGTTCTCATTTCCACCAACTTTCCATAAACCAATCATCAACAAAAATAAAGTAATATCCACTAGCTCCACCATTCAAACCAATCAATTAAACAATCATAAAACCAAACCAAATAGAAAGAATTCAATCTCATGTAAGCTCGCTAATAATCCATCAACATACCCATTCAATCAAAATTTAAACATCCAAATAACATCCACATCCAAATCCAAAGTGAAGGTAGATCAATATCATTATACAACCAAATCAAATTAAACTAAACTAGAAAGCAGTAAAGATAGAGAAAAGGAGAAGATCACGTCACCGACTACCGACACTTCCCCCAAACTTAGTCAAGTGAGACTATGTTTGTAAAAAGGTAGGCAGTGAGGTCACACTCCATTGGATCCGGCTGCTGCTGGCGAGCTCTGCAGGACTGATACAAAATAGGAACACGATGTTGCAACTCCCGAACATCCTCCTGGATCTCATTCATCCACCGATCGACTCTATCAAATCTAGCAATGTAGCCTGGATGGGCAGCAGAATAATCACCCTGCATCGTAGTCATCCTCGCATCCAAGCCCTGCAGAGATATAGACAAAGAATCAACAGTTTCAGCAGTTCTTTGCATCATGGACATCATCTGTTGCTGCCAATCCTGAAACTGGGGCCTGTTGGGACCGTGTAGGTGCACGGGTTCTCGAACCAATGTCCTCGAGATCAGCCCGCTCCTCTGCTGACAGATGACGGAGGATAGAGAAATACCCATCAGTGGACAAAACACCAACCACGTCATTATGATCCTCGGAATCCATCAACCAATTAGACCGATCATTCAAATCCAATACTGTGGTGTATCCTTCATTAGGCATTCTCAAAGCAAACTTCCCGAATTTGTAGTAAATAGCACCCCTCTGCCCAGGAACCAAAAATCTCCAGGCCAGCAAAGAAGAAATATCCAAATACAAGGCAGGAGCAGAAGGGCCAGACAACGATAACTCAAGATGCTAAAAAATTGGAGTAATCATCCCACAACAAAAAGAAGGAGTACGGGCATTAGCAGCCCTACTCCATGCATCCATTAACATAGCCCCCAATGAAAATTTAATCTCATGCATCAAAGCATAAAGCATATATAACTCGACATTAATCACATTGCTAGATTCATATCGCCCAAACACAGAAACACCACACAAACTTTTGAATGTAACGTACAACAGGATTCCTAATGGAAGTAGCTCTACAGTCTTTAATATTAAATTTCCTATCATACTCAATCCCCGTAATATCCTTCCAAAAATCCCCCAAATTAACATTCTCATGCAAGAACACAGAATCGGGAGTACACCCATAAATCTCGTCAACTTGAGCACACGTTGAAAGAAATGTTCTTTACCTTGGAGCTTGAATTTCAAGGATAATGGGAGTCCCCCTGCACCTTTCATTATAGTGACCGAGGCTAAGAATTCCCGTGATAGTTCCATGTATTCGGGCCACTCGTCGAGAGCAACTTCTTCCAACCAATGCTTTTGAGGAGACTCCAAACATCATCCTTCAATTTCAGAGCTTTCAACATCTCCCGACATAGGTATTTGGTGCCTACAATTTTTCGATTTGCCAAACTCTTGAATTTAGCAAATTCTTCATAATCAAAGCCTTTGGGGCGACCACTTGAAGAAGATGATTCGCCTCGTCCTTGTTTGCTTGCCATGAATAAATTTGAAGGGTGAGATAAGAACAATTCGAAGCACTAGGATATAGAAGAAAGTTTGAGAAGAGAAATTTAAATCGAAATAAAGATAGGGCAAAATTAGGATCGCCCGATTATTTAAAAATGTGCGTGGCTCGGCCGAGCGGCAGATGGCTCGACCAAGCATCACCCCTATCCGCGCAATTTAGCTTGGTCGAGCCTGTCTCGCTCGGCCAAGCGAAGGCTCTTTCTGCAATTCTCGAACCAGATCGGTCGAGCCTCTCTTGCTCGGCCGAGTGACACCTCTATTTCTGACTTTTTCAACCTTTCCCTGCACAATCCCGATCACTTCGCCTCCACGTTTCCTATCTTCATTCACAATGCCCATCACACTTGTAGAACCACAAACAACTAAGAATCCTTCAACAAAACCACACAACATTAAACTAACACAAGCAATTAACAAACATTTATTCAAAACATAAAAAGAAACAAGATGTTAATCCGTTGGGTTGCCTCCCAACAAGCGCTTTTTAAATGTCGATAACTCGACGAACATACCTCACAGTCAATCATGATCAAAGGGTGCTGATCCCAAACTCATACCTCGGTCTATAGTCACATGCTCCTCTGGAAAGAAAAGCTTCTTTCTTGCACTCCGAGGTGGATCCGTATCCACTCGAGCCTTCTTCATTCGATTTTTATCAAGCTCATCTTCATCCCCCGGATCATCATTGTCTTCATTTTCCTTGCCCATGATATTTAAGCCCGGATCAAGCACATCCTTCGTCCTTTTCTTTTTCCCAACTTTCTCAACTTCACTCTCATTCACATTCTTCGGAGTTAAAGAGAACACAACTTCCTTTCCACAACATCGGAATGTGAGCTCACCATGTTTCGTATCGAATAATGCATTGGATGTGTGTAAAAATGGCCTTCTGAAGATCAATTGAATGCTATCCTTGTTCTTCATATCCACAACAAGGAAATCTCTAGGAAATGTTAATGTCAAAACTTCCACACGAACATCTTCAACTATCCCCCGTGGGCAAATTAAAGTATGATTCGCCACTTGTAAGACTTGACTTGTGGGTTTGAGTTCTCCAATCTCCAACTCCTTGTACAAGTCCCACGACATCACATTCACACTAGCTACGGAGTCACACAAGGCTTTCTCGACATTAACATCTCCTATTGCACATCCAATCACAAAGCCCCCCGGATCCTCCTTCTTGCTAGCTATGCTCTTCTTTTCTTGTTCTAAATTCCTAACATCACGTGGCTCATCATCCGGGAATATTTCCACTCCAACAAGTTCATCCAACATCGGCACTCGCTCAATTTCTTCCGGAAGCGGCATTTCAATGTCTCATTTTCGTACATAATCAAAGAAATGTACATTCTTGGTTTGCTCATCATTCTTTGCTTCCACCTATTCTACTTCAACCTCATTTTCTTCTTCAACAACCAAACTCGACTCTTCTTTAACTTCCACCATTTCAATCTTAGGAGTCATTGCTTCAAATCATTCCTCCATCCTACTTTCACCTTCAACCATATTACAACCTTTCTTATGCACCACTTCAGTATCACTCGGGAATTTCCCAGCTTGATGCTTCCCTCTCAATTGTTTAGCAATGGAAGAAATTTGAAGTTGAATTTCAGCGAACATGCCATCGTACTTCTCAAATCTCTTATATATTTCCTCATTTGGATTCCTCCTCGGCTCTTGGGTGGCATATCTATTATTTCCCCCAACATATCCCCCTTGGCTACTACCTCCCCCTTCAAGTTGTAACGGAGGTTTAAGAGAATTGTTCGGGTTTGCATAAGAGAAATTGGGGTGAAACCGGTTAGACGGATGGTAGTACATATTACCAGGCGGATTGTATTGAGGACAGCCATTGTATCCCATCCTTTGATTAACAAAATTTACACTTTCCGGGAAGGACTCTTCATGACGAACTACCATCATTTCCTCATTTCGATTCCCCGAAGTGGACAATGCGTCAAGCTTCCTTTGCATGGCTGCTATTTGCTCTTTAAACTCATCACTTTCCTTAGCCTCGTTGATCGACTTTACTGACCGATAATCTTTCTGTTCCTTGGGCCAATGGAAACTATTTTCAGCCATTTTCTCAATTGTCCTCCAAGCTTCTTCCTCTTCTTGGTCAAGCAATGCACCACCCGATGAAGCATCCATCATTACTTTCGTATCATAGTTTAGTCCCCCATAGAATTAGCAAATTTGTTGACTCCGAGAAAGACCATGTCTAGGACACTTGCGTAGAAGCTCTCGGAACCGATCCCAAGCTTCATAAAGAGGTTCATTGTATCTTTTCCCAAACGATGTGATATCGACCCTTCTCTTCCAAGTCAAACTCGGCGGAAAAAAACTTGAATAGAAACTTTTCTCTCAATTCTTCCCAAGTGGCAATATTCGATTTGTCTAAACCTTCGAACCAATTCCTTGCTCCATCCCTTAAGGAAAAGAAGAATAACCGCAGCCTTATTTGATCTTGGGGAACTTGGTTAATCTTTATTGTATCCGTAATCTCCAGGAATCGAGATATATGAACATTTGGATCCTCGATTAGTGTCCCCCAAATTGGTTGTTTTTAATCATTTGGACCAACTGTGGCTTTATCTCAAATTGTGTGGCATTTTCTCCTAACCGAAAACCTCCCGTTATCGGTTCCCCTTGAGGTCGAAAAAGGTTTTGAAGTGGTCTCCGAGGACCATTCCTCTCATTTAACATAGCTTTCATCAACTCAAGTTGTCTCTCTAACTCTTCAATCCTAGCCGTGTCCTCTCCATGGTTAGCCATATCAAAATAAATCTCAATATTTCCTCTCCTTTCTTGAATTTTCCTTGCCTCAAGCTCCCCAGCCTTTGATCGAGTGATCATAAACTACCAAGGAAAAATCAACAAAACCAATTACAAAGCAAAACAATTCAACTAAACAAACTAGAACAATTAGCAAACAAATGTTAGTAACAATATTCACACAAGCATTTCCTCAAACACCTAGCATACACTCCTTCAAACTTTCAATAATTTCACAAGACCTACTAGAAGATTCCCTGGCAACGGCGCCAAAAATGCGATGATGGTGAAATGCAACACTATCTTCACGTTAAATTTTATCAAACCGAGTCCTTTTCAATTCGCTAAAGTGAAAACCATTTACATGTTTGAAGGTTCAAATAGCTAGGCAAATAATAGTCGTTGGTAATTGTTTAACTAGGCAAAATAGAATATAAACGAAGCCTACAAGTAGCAAAGCAATAACCAAACATGTGTAATTAAACTTCTCAAGCCAAAAGTATTTAGTAACTTGTTTAGGTAGATATAAATCTCAAGTTCAACAATAAGAAGATAGTGAGTGTTGATTGAATTTCCATTTTTCCAAGTTGAATCAAACTATTTAATCCCTAAGAGGTTGAGCAATCGACCCTACATTCGCTAGCCCCTTGCTACAGTGAGCTAACAGTAGATGACACTAGGAATTGCAAACAACTACGTTATTAACCCCTAGATCACTCCCAATTGACCATCAATTATCGCCCTACGACCTAGCCCCGCACAGGGATTGGAACTAAAACCGTAAGAATATACACTTTTCACGACGATTCCGCCCGCGTGTTGGCTGCAGCGTTCACATCAACTACCTCAAAAGCTGGCTATTACCTACACCTAAGAGATAAGAAACAAGCTCAAGTGCAATTCTATCCCTCAAAGGAATGTAAACAAGCAAATTTGATATTAACTCATCACAATATCCATTCTAGAACACTCACATATGAATTTAGTTCTTCATTCCTTGAATTGAGTACAAATCAATAAGAGAATTGACAGAATCCATTACAAAATAGCGAGGTCTAAGTATGATCTTCTTTGATTGCCTTCCTTGGACTCAATCAACCTTCCTTCCTTTCTAGATCTTCACCATGTTGGAAGAATTTGGCGTGAATCTCCTTGAATGTGGATGGGGAATGGTTTGGAGATGAATCTAGAGAGAACTCTCGTGACGATTATTTGAAATTTGACCAAAAGTTCTTTTAAAATGCAAAAATCCCCCTATTATAGATGAGCTCTCAGGGCCTCGGATTGCCCGGGCCAAAATTAGCTCGCCCAAGCTAAATGAAAAACTGCCAGAAACCACAAATCCCATAATGGCTCAGCCGAGACACGCTTGGCTAGGCCGAGCGGACCCTCTGAAATGCATGCTCGGTCGAGCACTACAGGGTCGGCCGAGCCAGGCCTCTATTCCAATGGGTCGGTCGAGCCTGCCTTGGCTCGGCCGAGAAATCTCTCTAAAATCAGGCTTCTTCCTTCCTTTGCTCCACTCGATCGATCCAATTTCCTTCTAACCTTCTGCTCGGGCGATTTACCTTCAAAACTCACCTAAAAGTGCTGATTTATGCTCAAAACACGTCCTACAACATTTAAAACAAAAAAACACGAAAACACGACAAAAGAACAACAAAAAACATATTATATGAGGGTAAAATGAACGCAAACATGCACGCTCACACATCGAAATATAGGTCATTTTACACACATATCATTGCACGTCATTTACAAACTGTTCTTCCATCTCTGGCTGTTCTTCCCCTTTCTATGCCTTGCCTTTGTTTCTCCTACAGGTAGCTTCAATCTCAGAGTCGAAGGCTTCAAGTTCTTGGCCCTTAGCCCTCGTGTTCATGCACCTAAAATAAACATAAACTTAAAACCGTTACTCTATTGTCGATGGAAGCCTTATGCAGAACACGTCTGTGTTGACCAACACACAGGATGTTGTCAAAACAGAGGAAAATTACACAACACACGCACACGACAAAAAAAACTCAAGCTAAATATTATCCAAACAATCCAGTAAAAAATAGAATCTAACTATTGTCGGGCAACGGAGCCCATTTGATCAATGCTAAAATAGCATACTAATTATAGCACAGCGAGCAAATATATTTATAAAACCACAAAGTTATCGAACCAAGAGAAAAGTATAACGACACTATTTCATGTACTGGATATGGTTTTTCAATTCGTTGTTTGAGTAAATCCAAAATTGAGAGTAGGTTTTTGTTTACAGAAAATAACTTTTGAAATAAAAATTGATGAATAAAATCACAGTTCCTAGGGAATTCAACAAATCCAATCAACATGCATAAAACCTCCAATCCAAACCTAAATGAATAATTATGGTGGGAAATATGATAAGGTGGAATTGATTCCATGTTTAGAAATTTAAACCTAGATTACTAGCAAGTGAATTTTACCTTTTGAGTCTCAATAACACAAACTAGTCAATCTCGATAAATATGCAAATTAAATGCTATAGTTGAATCTTCTTTTTGAGATAGAAAACAATTATATCAAATTCCTCTCTTCCTATTGTTAATATCTCATGTCAGTCTCATATTAACAACTAACAATCTAATTAAATATTCATCTCTCAATCCTTTGATTAAATTAAATTTTAAAATGAAAACCTAAGAATTTACACCAACTTAATAAGGGTTTGAATAAATAAAATTACAACATGCCCATCAGATGGAGAATAACCCTAGAACCTGTTAAGGTTTCTAGCCAGACATGCTTAAAAAAACATTGAAATAGGAATATTAAATTGCATTAAAAACTTACTTGACAAATAAAGTTTAAGATTTAATGTTGATAGTCTTTGAATTCCAAGGTACTAAAGATAAAAACTAAAAGCTAAAGTAAAACTGAATTCTAAAGGAAAACATAATTTGCAGAAAATTAAAGATTCAAAGGATTAAAAGATAACTTCTGGACCTAATACATGAGTATTTACAGAGGTAGGGTTAGGTCTTGAGGTAGGGAAACAATATTTTGGGCTATCATCTCAAAAATATCGAATTTGACTTGTAGAATCGTGTTTCCTTTCAAAATAGTCCCAGATGTCAACCGATATGTGGCATGTCGCTCGACATGCAGCTCTTTCCTCGGTCATTCCTTCACTCAATGTCTCCTCCATGTCAACCTTCCATGTCGATCGATGCAGGGCATGTCGATCAACATGGAAGTCTCACTTCAACTCTTGTATCGCCCGAAACCACCATCGACTCCTTGACCTCTGTGTCGCTCGACATAGAGGATGTCGGTCAATACAAAACACCTTTTTGCGGATTTCTTCATCTTTTGAACAAATTTTCACCTTCTTGATGTATTTTCCTATAAAAATGAGCACCACAAGCATAAAACCCACCAACATAGACTCATGCACAATTATTAAACCTAAACTAATGCAAATGCATGAAATAACAAAGAAAACAATGCGATAAGTGAGAAAAATTATGAGCTCATCACACATCTGAAGATAATGGGGAAGAAAGTCAGCCAACACTCAATGTGATTGACAATGAGGTAACTGGTCTCATACTAGTTATTCTTTCAAATCACATTGTAAAGAAACCTGAACCATGTTACTACGAATCGGATGAACTCAACATAGAATATCTTTCAAAAGAGCTTGACTTTTTATACGATTTGAAAGACAAACTTGTGCATTAGCATTTAGAATGCAAAGTTAAAATGCCTAGTTTTAAAACTAACTGAATAAAATTTAATGTATCAATCCTTCAACGAAGAGTTTGAAAAACTCAAAGCTTAGTAGTCAATTATGATCATAAACTTTGAAAACTTAATGGTTGAGTGTAAAGCCTTGAATAATAAAATTATTGAGCCAGATAAAACTATATGTTCTTTTATTTGATTTCAGTATCTTAGTCACCTTTTGATATTGGGTCTTGGTTAAGAGAGAAATATTTTGAGTAACCCTGCATCTACTTCTATTACTGAAACTCGTAAGAGAACTTATGTTCTAGAAGAAACTATTTCACATATTCATAGAACAGTGGAGAGAACATCTGAGATTATGCGTCCGGTGAAAAATCTCAAAACTAACACTAAGCCAGTTAACCATTCTCAACCGACTAAGCAACTAGTCCCACCTGCAAGGAAGTCAGTTATTCATCCCAATCATAAAGGTAACGATTGGAGGTTTGTGAGTCTGAACTATAAAGATTGGAGACCTAGACCTAGTTATGGTAACTAAAATTGCAGGCCCAAGCCTAAAATTACCTTTGATAAAATGAGTACTCAAAGAAAGCGGGGAAGGATGGTTATTAATCATAATGGTTGAGAATCCAGTCCAAGGATATCGTATGACACTTTCATATACATCTAGGATATGTCTCCCATTGTTTTGTTAGGAAAATAGTTCCAAAACAAAAGTAGAATAATAATGCACATTTTGGAAACATAAATCATGCATTATACTATAAAAAGGAGATGACTTTCGTATAAGACACCAGACTTAAGATGATCATTAAATACTGGATCTCGAATAAAGTTCTTCAAAAAGCTAATCGCTAAGGACCCGTAGCTGATCGGGTGCCTGTACTAATTTTTTTTGCACGTACATGTACAAACTTATTAATCACAAGAAAAAGATAAAATTTTGTCACTAAATAGTGGATGCTCAGCCCACATGTCCGAAAATAGAAATCTACTATCTCACTTCTGTTGGAATTGTATACATAAAAACATTATGATCGGTAAATTGGGAAACGTTATGTTTGATATACTGGTAATCATTAATGACTTGCAATAAAAAACTCCAGTCTGAATTAACAATCATACGATGCGAACAAACACATCCAGTTATGCCATCGATAGGGAGATCATACGATGTGTAAGAGATCACAGAAGATCGTATAGATCGTTTGACCTAGAGAGATATAAATAATTATCACAGCTGAGACAGTTTCTGGTTTGGCTGTCAGTTTAGGTTGCAACACACAAGTCCATAAGTGGTTTATCTTGACTACTTTTTGTGACCGGTACATCTCAATGTATTGATAGGATCAACAATGAGATGAAACAATTCTACTTGACATATGAATGAGTAAAGATCTCGGTCGAATCTAAAGTCTATAGAAAGCTGAGGGGCACACATGGGTTGACCTTCACTTTGACTTGCTATGGTGGAGAGTCTTACATGTACTCATATATCTGCATCTTGGGTGATGGTAGTTTGTGTGGGGTTTCCTCAAGATGGATTTAGATAACCATATCCGTTTCAGGATGGTGACATTCCCTGGGAAGCTCACGAGGTTTGTTATGCTAAGTCCTGCGGCAGAATCATTGATTCAAGCATAAGCGATAAGGGTCGAGTGGTACTACTCATGAATAATAAGAGATTAATTAATTACAGCTAATTGTCATACGCTGAATTAATTAATGAATGTCTGAAACCATAAATATGGGGATTAACCAAGTCAATGCAACCTGTTCCTAATAACGTGGTAATAAAGGGGTAGGTCGGCATTAATTCTTTGGTGGCATGAATTAATGTTTATTAATTAATTATGTTCTGGGTTGAACATGGAATTAATTAATATGAGGCCCACTTTATTATTTGCATTTGATCCCTGGTCTGGCCCAATAGTGCTTAGAGCCAATTAGGGTTTATTAAACCATAATAGCCCATTCTCCAGATCTATATAAATAGATAAAATCACTCTTCCCACAAAAAGTTTTGAAGTTTTTCAGAAACCCTAGAGAGAAAGTGAGAGAGTGGGCGGCTATAGATACGGTAGCGCATCCTCATAAGATTTTTGGATCGAGCAAGGGAACAGATCCGAAGATCAGATCTATAAGAACACCATCAATGATCTACTGTCAAATTCAGTCAGCTGGAGTTGATGTATTCTTTTGAATCTATGAATTAAATTAAATAGGAGCATGCATAGGGCCTTTATTGTTTGTCATAGTTTTTATTTTGATATCCATAAAACGAATCTGGGGTAAAAATAAATGGGGATTCAAGTCACCTATCGTAGACTTAGTTCCTGTCCATCAGTCATGTTTGGTGATAACTCCGAAGGAAAGGTTACGGGAAAAAGATCAGTTCAGAAGAATGGTTTCAGAATCAATGATGTATTCCTAGTCACCAATCTGAAGTATAATCTATTGAACATCAGTCAATTATGAGAAAATGGTTACAAAGTCTCTTTAGTTAAATCATAATCTCGGATCAAAGATAAATCCTCCAAGGAAATCATACTATGTGGAATTCAAAAAGGAGGAGTCTACATCAGTCCCAAGGCAGACGATTTGATTGATCGAACAAATCTTCAAGACAGGTTCATCTATTTTAAGGGAGGTCAGTTGTTTAAGAAATTATACTCAACCTTCTGAAATAATACCCATCTCTACCTTATGCCTTTCATCCCCTCCGATTAAACCCTGTTGCTCAAGAAAACCAAGATATCATCCTTTACCATCTCACAAAAATACCATCAAGATGGGTTCGAGCAACGTGATTTGGAAGTCTTCAAATTGAGAGGAAGAGTCGTAATCTTCATAGAAATCATCTCTAAGAAGATTCTCTCAATTCTCGGTTAACCTCTGATAATGGGTTCTTTTTATATTAGAACCAAATGGAGATAGAAGGTCTATTATGTTAGGCCATGATAGCTTCATCATTGGAGAAATATAAGCGTGTTAGCTAGGTCTGAGGATGGATATTCCTTATTCACAAGGTTGGGATAAATCCTTTTGAGCCAGTGGAACTATGCATCCAAAGGAACCCATCCAAAGGAAAGGCTTGCAGATGGAGTTTATGCAACTTGAATGCATCTACTTGGCATCTAGAGCCAAAGAAACATGAATCTAGCATGTAAGCTAGCAAGTGGTACATATGTTACTCACCCATCATCTGTTTGGCACCTGATGCTGGTAGGGACTGCGGACAAGAGCACATGTCTGAGCAGATGGAGAGATCTGCTAGACTCCGACCTCCTAAGCATCTATATGCTAGACTATCTGCAGGAAACAAGAAGGTTGTTGCCGAAGAGATGTCTGCGTGCAATTCAAGTAGGAGTATAAGATGAACTTGCATTTATGGACATCTCTCAACCTCAAGAAGACCTTGATGTGCAAGTGGGGAGAGTCGTAGCAACGAGCTTGGGTAGGAGACCATGAAGGAGCAAATCTAGCAAATGCGTTATTTGAAGCAATTCGAAGAAGATTTGGATCACTGTAACTTGTAGTTTAATACTTTGCGAAGTGTAACACTTGTAAATCAATAATTACAATAAAACAAATGCTCGTTTTGATGATAATACTCTGTTGTCTCAAAATAATAACTGCCTGAACAAAATGCTAGATCACTACACTCCTTGTGTAAATAGAATCTAATTTAAAATCCTCATGATTTTCCATGATTAAAATCGAAGACATAAAGGAAAATTAGCAAATAGGAATATCCCCCGAAATCTATGAAGGAAGCAGAGTGCTTGATGTTTGAGATTTTAAAATTCTAATCAAGCAAAGTATCTGCTGACTTCTGATAAAGCTGTAAAATACAGCAGCAAATAAATTTATAGACCCAAAGGTATGTCGAACCCACAGGGATAGTGCAACGAAGTCATCTCATGTACTGGACACAGTTTATCAATT
Source organism: Plectranthus barbatus (assembly GCA_026898455.1). Lineage (NCBI taxonomy): Eukaryota > Viridiplantae > Streptophyta > Magnoliopsida > Lamiales > Lamiaceae > Plectranthus > Plectranthus barbatus. The sequence continues at coordinate 711,792 of JAPKLW010000035.1, read as the reverse complement.
CTTTGTTTGAGTGAACCAATTTTTAGAAGAGTTTTTGATTGTGAATTTAAAAATAACAATTGCAAGAAAATAAAGAGTTTTGAAAACAATAAAGAAAAGCATAGATCCTAGGGCAGATATTCTAATCATCAACATGCAAATATCAATCAACTCAGCACTAGGGAAAACATAGATTTTTGTGGATTAAATTCCTTGGTCAGGCAATTAATTCTTAGATTATTAATTAGTGACTATCTCCTCTTGGTCTCAAGAACACGAAATTAATCAATCTCATAATTATCTAATTATTCCTATGTAGGTTTCTTCCTTTTGAGACAGAAAACAAACACAATTAATTCTCTCTTCCTATTAACAATCTTCACCTCTCGGTCCTTCGATCAATTAATTTTAAACCTACATCTCAATTCACCTCTCGGTCCTTCTTTTGATCTAGATTATTAAATAAAATCAGAGAATTAAACCTTGCCAAAGAGTTGATATCAATTAACATGCATCAGAAAAGAAATCATAACCCTAGAACCTATTTAGGGTTCTAGCCACAAATCATGACTAGAATGAAAGAAAACATTAAATTGATTGACTTACAAATAAAGAGGAACCTTGAATGTCTTGTAAAAACTTGAAAGCTCAATTAGTCTAAGTGTAATAATGCATAAAAGAGGGATAATTTTCGTGCTTAAGAGTTCATATTTATAAAGGGGGAAAAAGACCTAATTTGAGTATTGGGTAAAAATAGCAAAAACTGCCAAAATAGGCCTAAAACAACCTTTTCGGGCCTCCGTGTCGATCGACACAAATCTTGTCGGTCGATAGGAATACAGATCACAAGTTTCCAGAGTTTTGACCTCTGTTTCGGTCGACACAAATCCTGTCTCTCGACACAGAAACATCAGTCTGCGCAGTCACACGATATTGACCATAACTTTTGCTTCCAAAATCCGATTGACCCGATTCCAGTTGCGTTGGAAAGATAATTCAAAGATCATTCTATTTCCATGCTCCATTAGCTCAGATTCCACGTGTGGAAGAATTCGTGACTGTTCCTTTGAACATCATCTGCTTTCGGTACGGGTTTCCAATGAATTTGGCCTAAAACCTGTATAAATCACCCATCAAAAGCATAACACCCTCCAAAATAGACTCATGCACAATAATAAGTAAAATCATAACATAAAGCACTTGAAACAATGGATAAAAATATAGATAAGTGAATATAATTATGAGCTTATCAACTATTGAGTCCAAGGTCTCAGTATAATTCTGATAAATACTGAGTCCAAGCTCTCAGTAAAGACTCTTTGAACTTTAAAGATTCAAAAATTAAAGAAGAGTCTAAATTTACTGCTGAATCCAAGCTTTCAGCAGATACCTTGTAATTGCTGAGTCCAAGCTCTCAGCAATGTGACTTTGTTTGCTATATTTAGCTTAGCAGACAAAATCAAACGAAGGCTACAGAGTCTAAACTCCCAGTCGATTACCGTAGATTGCTAAGTCCAAGATCTTAGCAAAGTCTAAATTGGTTGCTGAGTCCAAGCGCTCAGCAGATTTCTAGTATCTATGGTATCCTGAGATGTTAGTAGAATCTGAGTTCACTGCTGAGTCCAAGCTCTCAGTAGGTTACGTTTACCTATGGTATTCTGATATCTTAGTGGAATCTAAGTTTACTGCTGAGTCCAAGCTCTCAGCAGGTATATATTAGTTGGTGATTCCAAACTCTCAGCAGATAATTGTTGATTGCTGAGTCTAAGCTCTCAACAATATGCTTTATGTTTGCTATATTTGCCTAGCAGAGAGAAGAGAGATAATGATTTCAAATCTCTCAAAAGGCGGGATTATCTGATTGATGGAAGCAGATGTGAAGTCCACATTTATTGAAAAAGTGACTACTGCATAGGGCGGTGACAAATAAGCAAATGTTATATCAGCCATGCACAACTTTCCATCATCGTGGGACGTAAGGCGAACTGTCACTGAATTGCTCAACCATCAATATGTCCAGATTAGAAAGGAGATCCAACCGCTCACTCAAAGCTGCTTACTTATTATCATACCAAGGAAGTTGGTTTGGGATTTTCAAAACCCTATTACTCCTTATACTTCTGCATTTCAAATTTTCTTTGACTCGCTATCTTTTCTGAGTTTAGGAAAATTATCAAATGGCAAAATCATCCAACCGTGTGAATCCCCCTGCCAAAATATCGAGAAGACCATGCATTCCCGGTGAACCAGAATAATATCACTCGACGTTCACAAGCATATTCAAGAAAGACAGAGCAAATTGATGAATCAATCCCCTATGGTCATATGGTGTTGATTGCTCACTGCAAAGCAAATGGATAAATCACCAATGAACAACGAAGGGCAGCTTAAGTGCGGAAGGAAAAGATACTGTACGAACCCTTGTTCAGAAAACACTACGACAATTAGCTGATTGAGCGACTATTTCATGAAGGTCTTCTGAAGTACTTGCTCGTGGAAACCCTCAAGTTCTGACCTCATTTGGTAGCAAAATTATTTGCAAGAGCCATGATTGATAAGAGTGAAAATTTCTTCTCCACAACCGTCCTAGGCACCAAAGTAGTAGGAAGCCTACAAGTATTGTCCAAAAAGTATGGCTTGAGATTGGATGGAGAAGATGTTGCCACATATAAAGTAACTAATGATGAAGAGTTGAAGAAGCGATGGCTCAGGTGGAAGACAAGCACATTCACGGAACCATGGAAGGTGGCTGCTCCGTTGAGATCTTTGGAAGACCCTAAGAAAGGTCTAGCCCAAATTGTGATAAGGACGCTAGTAGAAGAAGTTGGTTCACTTTCGGGACTGAGTACCAAGAAGTTTGCAGTAATGATGGATATTGAGGACAAAGTACGCGGGAATTGGGTGCATTTCATATATTCCAAGTGGTTGGCGCATGTATACAAGTATAAGAATATCAAGAAGGAACATACGTTTACACAGGACGTAGGTTTTGAGATCGAGATAAGTTATTTTCTCGAAGGAATCATAACCGATGGGAAGCGCTGCCGCGGAGAGGTTAGATCCCCACTAACTACATACCACCAACGAGAAAGTAACAACGTGCTAAGTGTAGGGATTTCATGGCAAACCGAACCGCCAAATCAAAATAAGCCGAACCATTTATGGATGTTGAGAACAATTACCAATTTAATAAACCCTAGCATGCTTCTATGAATTTAATGCAGTGGATACGAGTTTACCTTAACTCCGTACTGTCAGATCCGATCTTTTGCGTTTGAATTCCAATCCCTTGGTTCAACTATACGATTTAAATAAATTTGCGGAAACGGATATTAGCAATAGATCTAATTTCTAGATTTAATTAAACAAATGAGAAAAGAAGAGAGAACCTGTTCTCCAGATTAGATCTTCAGATGTGTATCCCAATGTTGTTCAATCTTGCTATTGGTGAGGTTTCCACAGGACTGTGAATGTCAAAGCAAGAGTCGAATTTCTTCTCCTCCAAGACACACTGAAGCCACCGCCCACCTGCTCTCTCTCTCTAGGGTTTCTACTGATTTCAATGTTATGGGGTTTGTGAGTGTTAGGAAAATATTCCTTGATTTATGTTGTAAATCTCCCTTTAGGATCAAATTGTAAGGGTTTTGTTGAATCAAAGCCTAAGTTAGTTTTGGGCGATCATTGATGAATTCTAGATAGTCTAGCAACTCTTGTGTAATGTCCTGTTTATGATATATTTCGAGTTGTATTAGATTAGAAGTGCTTGCGGAAGACTGCTGAAGGATTTAGTAGTTGAAACGAAGATTTTGGAAATTCTGGATGCTAGAAACGTTCTAAGCAGGCATGCAGATTGCTAGAGAAGTCAGCAGACAGAAATGACTACTAAGGAGATAGGAGACAAGTGATAGAAGAATGACTGCTAATGTGTTAGTAGTCATATGCTGAAAGAAATGATTGCTAGGAGTATTTACTCAGTAGTCAGAAGAAAAGAGATTGCAGAATGCTGAAGGAGTCAGCATTCACTATTAGCTCAGGAGATTGCTAGAAGCTATAGCAATTAGGAAGCAAGATATCAAGTGATAGCAGAATGCTGAAGGAGTCAGCATTCACTATTAGCTCAGGAGATTGCTAGAAGAGCCCAACAATCAAAAGTCTTAGTAGAGTACTCCCAGCATTCTCCGAGAGAATGCTAAGCAAGGAGACTTTCAGCAAACTCTTGCTAATACTACCGTTCTGACAAAAGGTACAACCAAGGACGAAAGTTTTCCCGAAGTAGGTCGAAAAGCACTAGACTACGCCGGAAAGGATGGAAAAAGTAGTAGCTTTTTTGGACAAGGAGGACCGTTGTGTCTAACGGGTCTGGAGATTCATAGTTTGAATCTCAAGATATACAAGAGAAGTCCAAACAAGAGAGAGACCCCCTTTTACGACTACTACTGCTCTACTACAACACAACTGCAATAGATACCTTTTACAAAGCGAACAAAGCAAAAAGGGAGCAGTCAGTTGAGAGCTCCTAAAAGAGAAGAATTCAAAGCTCTCAACAACCGTAATGTCCCACTCATTGAACATTTGACACTACATTGGAGAGATTCCTTAACTTTGCTCAAGAATCTAATCTTTGGGATAACTTCCATCTTATGAAGCATCTAGAAGTCACATCTTTCAAAAGAGATTGACTAAGACGGGCTTTTGCCAAACCCCCAAGAAAGTTTGGAAGGAACTATAAAGCTTCCATTGCAGTAAGGCCAAGTTTTACGAAGGTGCGCCCTTGGCATATCCGCAGCTGCCAACTGAAAGATCCATCTAACGTAGGATAGCTTTATAGTGGCTTGCTCGAAAGTTCACCACCTGCTACAGGAGATAGGTGAATCCTTGTACTTGAACATATTTTTTTTGTGAAATTCTAAGTGTTCGACTAAGGAGTGGACGTAGATCTTTAAGGATCGAACCACTATAAACCTTGTGTTCTTTGTTACTATTTTATTGTTTCTACTTGTTGATTTAAAACCTAGCAACCTCAAATTGAAAGAATATATCTGAAACAATCTAACACCTACCACATGCTAAGTATTTGGAAATGAAACTTAGTGGAAGTAACTTTATCATTCCGCTGCATTTGCTAAGTAGCTTTCGGCTGCTTATCACGACTCTGATCAGGGACCAACAAGTGGTATTAGATCAGAAGGTCGTAAGACTTACTGCTTCTGATTCTCTTTTGACCAGATCTACATTTTCCTTGCACTGTTTTTGTTGTTTAGCTCAGGAACACTAAGCTTTCCAAGATGAACCATACTCTTCCAAAGTATAACAAGGAGAAGTTCAACTCATGGCAGAAGATGGCCACCATCAAGCTCCAATGTATACATCGCAAGATGGTGGATGTTCTCTCTAAAGGAACCATAAAGATCATGAAGCAAAATATATTCGTCGGTCCAGTTGATGATGGGCAACCAAGACCATCTCCAATGGTCGAGAAGATGTTTGATGAATGGACGGTCAAGGACAAGAAAAGAGCTCAGCTAGAGTATCTAGCAAAGAAGCTCATACTAGACTATCTACCCCCGTTGATGGCAGACAAAGCTCTAGACTTGGATACAGCTAAGGAGATGTGGGATTTTGTGTGCGCATCTTCCTAGGAGACAGACCAAATGAAGCGAAATAAACTCCAGGTAGTTGTTCATAAATATGAGTCTTACTCTATGCTTGCAGGTGAATCCATTCATGCGATGGAAGAAAGATTCAACACCATTGTTGGAGAACTCCGAAACATGGAAAAGACATATGACAATGGAGAGATGAACAAAAAGATCATTTCCAAGCTCTTTCCAGGGAGTGATTGGTTTGTGAAGATAACAAGTTTAAGCGAGAAAGACCTCAGCAAAATGTCTACATTTCAGGTATTTGCTCAACTTAAAGCTCATGAGTTTATAATACAACAATAAAAAAAAAATGAAGCAGCTGTTGCTCAAACTTCGTCATCAAACGCTGTACCCGTTGAGGACTTAGCACATTTTGCTAAGAAAGATGCTGGAAGGTGGAAGCCGAGGAAGCCCTTCCACAACCATGAAACATCTGCACCATCTTCAATAGCAAATGAGCTTGCCTCAACCTCAAGCTCACAACATGTAGATCTCAAGATTAGTGAGCTCGAAGAGCAGATGAGAAAGCTTCAAAAGCTCATGCTGGAAGCCAAAGCAGAGAAGGAAGCCAAAGAAGCGAAGATCACATCCTCCTCCCGATCAGCAGAATGGAAACTTAAGACTTGCTTCGAATGCAATTCGCCAGATGATCTAAAACACGAGTGTCCTAAGGTGAGGAAGGAGGAAAGAGAGTGCCTCAAGCAAAGATTTGAGAGAAGAGCTGTCAAAGTAGTCACCAGAGCGCTACTAACAAGGACAGAAGTGCCCGACATCCCTGACAATGATGAGGAGTACTATTCATCAGAAGAAGATGATGAGGAGGCCATGCTGGTCCTTATGGCAGATATTATTGATGATCAGGATGCTGAAGCTGAGCAGAATGTTGAGTCGGCTCTAGCCGTCGATACTCACGAGGTACATTCTACTAGCATATCTAGTTCAACAATCATGCATCAATCGAAGGATTCTTCTTTATATTCCGAGGATGATTACCTCACAAAGCATTCAATAGAGTTTTAAAAAATGTAAGAGATAAAAAATGCTATTGTGGGAGAGAATACCTCACTGAAACTCAAAGTTACATCTTTGACCGAGGAAGTCAAAAGACTAAGGTCTGATATTGAGGAACTTTTGAAACTCAAAGCGGATTAATCTAATCTTACTGAAAATCTTCAAATTATTGAAAAAGAGAATCTAGCTTTGAAGAATAAACCTAAGGAGGATTGTATTTTTGCTTACACATCCAGCAAGACAGTTCTAAGTGCCATTATTAGCCAACAAAGAAAACATTTAGATAAATCTGGATTGGGTCTTGGTTTTGTTGAAGCCGTAGGAAAATCCTCTAAGGAAGTTTTGAGTAAGAATGCTGAGTTTTCTAAGCAGAAAAAGATTACATTCGTTTCTGCTGGAAAAGTCAATTCTGAGCAAAGATAATTGTTAAGTCGTCAACTGCTAAGCAGAAAGATTGGCGTAGCAAGCATGCATTTGCTGGATCTCAGCAGAGTACCCAGAGAATGCCTGCTTGGCATGCTTCATGCTGGATCTCAACAGAGTACCCAGAGTGTTGGTCCCTTATGATCAGAGTCGTCGTGGTTACAATAAAGTACACACACGAGGTGCAGCGGAATAGATTGCGTTTACTTGTATTAAAATTATTCTTAAGTCTTTTTAGTTAAAGTTTACTTAGGTTACCTTTTTCAGTTATACACTAGCAACTTGGTCACTAGGTTTTAAAACATAATAGCTCGAAAAGCAGTAACAACAAGACAACACACAATTTATGGTTTGATCAAATGATCTACGTCCATCCTTAGCCAAATCGCTAAGAATTTTACTAGAAAGTATACCGTGTACAAAGAGTTGCCTTTCCTGTTAAGCAATCAGCCATCTGAAGGTCTGTCTACTTTACGGCTATCTTCCGATACCCCTGACTTTCCTGGTGTGGCTTCGGCTGAGTCAAGGGCGCACCTTCGTAAAACTCGCTTTTACCACTCGCTTGGAAGAGTTTAGAGTTCCCTCCGAACTATCGTGTCTTCTCGGCTTCAATGCCCGCCTTAATAAATTTCTTTACAAGAAATTGATTGCTGGATGCTTTCCTTAAAAAGAAAGTGATCCCAATGATTGAAGATTCTTGAACCAGTTCAAGAATCACTCAGAAGAATGTCAGACGTAGTGAGACACTCTGAATGTTGAAGGCCTTTGGATATCTCTGGATTGTACCTTTGAACTGGACTGCTCTCTTGCCTTTTTGCTTTTTGGAATCTTTCGTATATCGAGTTTTGGTTAGAGAGTGAGCAGCTCCTGCATCTTCCTTTGACTTGCCTTTTATAGCGGTGTCCTCGAAGTTTGAGTCAGCAGATCCGTTTAGACACAACGGATCTTTCTCCTTAAATGCAGGTAGCTATTTACTAACTTTTCTGCTTTTGGACAGGCTTTTCCGTCCTACTTCTGACATGGCTAATCGTCGCGTGTTGGTCAGAATGGCGGTGTAGCAGTTGTTCTGGTTTGCTTTGCTGAACTTCTACTAGTACAGGATGCTGGATCTCTTTCAGCATACTTCTGGTCTCAATGCGCAGCAAGTGCTTTGTCTGCTACTCTAATTTTAGTTTGCTAGCATCTTCAGCAGTTTAGGATGTGTTTGTCGAATGTTGACTCCTTAGCATTGTGTTATTGCTAGCGGTCTTCCTTTAGCATTCTTTGATGTTTGCTGAGATACTTCCAAGCAGCCTATTCAATTACAACTCGATGTTTACCCTATACTGGACATTACATCAGTTGCTAAGCTATGCTAATGTTCAGCAATGATCGACCGTCTACTAAGGTTTGATCCAACAAAACCTTTTACAATAAGATCCTAAGGGTAATTCATGAATATTTTCCCAACACAGAGGATGTCTGCTAGGCCACACTCAGCAGGGTCCAGGATAATGCTGAGCATTGTGCATCCAATGCTAGGATAGCATATCCTACTATCAATAGAGGCAAGCAGGTTGCATACCATGTTGTAAGACCACAATACCCTAAGTACACACCACATAGGAGGAACACCTATGTGAGGACTGAGTCCAACCATTTTCCTTTCAAAAGGACTAGGAAGGCTAAGCACACTACTCCACCTCGTTCTAATTATGCGAAGTTTGCTTATCCAACGAAGGTCGAGAAAGTTGCTAAGAGTGATTTGAAGAAGAAATTCTTGAAAATCACCAAGATGTGGATTCAAATAGGGACTATGTCCACACTAATCCTGCAGGACCCGATGCTAAGCGGGGTACCTAAACAAAATTGTTGATTTTTGCAGGAACAGGATCCCAGAGCTAAGACATCAGGAATGTCAAATGAATGGGTCCTAGATTGTGGCTGTTCAGGCCATATGACGGGGCGAGAAGAGTTATTCTCAGAATTTCAAAGAATTTATGGCCCCACAGTCATGTTTGGTGACAATAGAAAAGGTCGAGTGATTGGACGAGGATGCATCGAGCAAGATGGAATGAGAATCATCAACGTTGCCCTCGTCTCCAACCACAAGCACAACCTACTGAGCATTAGCCAACTATGCGAGAATGGGTATAATGTGTATTTCATTGACATTGGATGTGAAATTGTTGATAGTGCCACAGGTGAAGTGAAGCTCAGAGGCATGCGCAAGGGTGGTCTATATACAGTTGATTGGCAAAGCGGCCAACAACATTCATGCTTCGTAGAATTCAACAAGGAAGAGACAAATTGGCTATGGCATAAGAGGTTAACTCATCTGAACTTTAAAACCATTAACTACCTTGCCAAGCATCAACTTGTTGTAGGATTACCTGAGGCGACCTTCAGAAAGGAAGGTGTGTGCAAAGCTTGCCAGCAAGGGAAGCAGACTAAGGCATCCTTCAAGACAAACCCGGAGAAGGCCACTTCTAAGGTGTTAGTAGTCATATGCTGAAAGAAATGATTGCTAGGAGTATTTACTCAGCAGTCGGAAGAAAAGAGATAGCAGAATGTTGAAGTAGTCAGCATTCACTATTTGATCAGGAGATTCCTAGAAGCTATAACAATCAGGAAGCAAGATATCAAGTGATGGCAGAATGCTGAAGGAGAAAGCATTCACTAGTACTTAGCAGATTGCTAGAAGAGCTCAGCAATAAAAAGTCTTAGCAGAGTACTCCCAGCATTTTCCGAGAGAATGGTAAGCAAGGAGACTTTCAGCAAATTCTTGCTAATACTACCGTTCTGACAAAAGGTATAACCAAGGATGAAAGCTTTCCCGAAATACGTCAAAAAGCATTTTACTACGCCAGAAAGGACGGAAAAATTAGAAGCTCTTTTGGACAAGGAGGACCGTTATGTCTAACAGGTCTGGAGATTCAAAATTTGAATCTCCAGATATAAAAGAGAAGTCCAAACAAGAGAGAGACCCCCTTTTACAACTACTATTGCTCTACTACAACACAACTGCAAGAGATACCTTTTACAAAGCGAACAAAGCAAAAAGAGAGTAATCAGTTGAGAGCTCCTAAAAGAGTAGAATTCAAAGCTCCCAACAACCGTAGTGTCCTCCTCATTGAACATCTGACAATACATTGAAGAGATTCCTTGACTTTGCTCAAGAATCTAATCATTGGGATAATTTCCATCCTATGAAGCATCCAGCAGTCACATCTTTGAAAAGAGATTGACTAAGACAAGCTTTTGCCAAACCCCCAAGAAAGTTTGGAAGGAACTATAAAGCTTCCATTGCAGTAATGCCAAGTTTTATGAAGGTGCGACATTGACTTAGCCGCAGCTGCCGACTGAAAGATCCAAGTAACGGAGGATAGATTTGTAGTGGTTAACTCGAAAGCTCACCACCTACTACTGGAGATAGGCGAATCCTTGTACTTGAACATATCTTTTTATTGAAATTCTAAGTGTTCGACTGAGGAGTGGACGTAGATCTTTAAGGATCGAACCACTATAAACCTTGTGTTCTTTGTTACTATTTTATTATTTCTGCTTGTTGATTTAAAACCTAGCAACCTCAAGTTGCTAGAGTATATCTAAAGCAATCTAACATCTACCTCGAGCTAAGTATTTGGAAAAGAAACTAAGTGCAAGTAACTTTATCATTCCGCTGCATTTGCTAAGTAGCTTTCGGCTGCTTATCACGACTCTAATCAGGGACCAACAGTGAGAGAGAACTGCCTATTTATAGACCTAGGGTTGCAAACCCTAATGGGCTTCTGTGCTCCATTCAACATATTTAATTTGGGCCAGACCTGAGACCTAATGCAAATAATAAAGTGGGCCTATAAATTAATTAATTCTCATGTCAACAACCCAGGACACAATTAATTAATTAATATTAATTATATTTCACCACAGAATTAATATTGACCTTCCCTTTAATTACCATGTTATGAGAACGGGCAACATTTACTTGAGAATCCCCATATTTAAGGTTACTGGACATTCATTAAATAATCGATGCTTCTGACAAGCTCTATCTACAATTAATTAATCTCTTATTTTCTTGAGTAGTACCACTCATACCTTATGACTCGTGCTTAAACTTAATCAGCCTTCAGGACTTTAGCATGATGAATGTTATTGATCTCCTCATGGATTGTCCCCATTTCTATTACTCGGATTTGGTTTCCTAGCTTCAGTCTTAGGATGTAATACACGAACTGCTGCATTGCATACATGAGACTACCGACCGTTGATGCGTATGGTACAAGACTCATCTCATCTTTCTCACTATGTGTCACAGGACACTGCCCAATAGAAAGATGTACGCCAGGTCTGAAAGGTAGCAAGCCTCTCTTGGCGAGTTGCATGCTGAACCGGGCTATCACAGTATCCACATAGGATGCTTGGGATAAGCTTAAAATCCTTCTCTTACGATCCCGTAAGACCTTAATCCCAAGGATGTACCCAGCTTCTCCCAAATCATTCATTTGGAACTGTTCGGATAACCAATGTTTAATCTCCGACATCACTTCCTCGTTGTTTCCAAATAGGAGTATGTCATCCACATACCGTGCAAGGAAAACCACGCTCCCACTGACACAAAGTCGGTATACACAACTTTTGTTCTTTAATTGTGAAAATCCATAAGATTTAATAACATCATTGAAATGTAAGTTCCACAACCTTGAAGCTTGCTTAAGTCCATGCAAGGACTTCATAAGCTTTGAGAAAATATGTTCTTTGCCCTTGCGCATGTAACCCTCGGGTTTCTGCATATAGATGCCCCTACCTTCTTCAAGGTAATTGTTTAGAAAAACGGTTTTGACATCCATCTGCTAAATCTCTAGGTCTAAATGTGCTGCTATGACAAGAAGTATCCAGATGTATTTGAGCATGGCTACGGGTGAAAAAGTTTCATCATGGTCTATGCCCTCGTATATACCGACTTGCACCCTATGGTCCTAAAGCCATCAGGCAGCACAACTTTCTGGTATACATCCATAGCAGTTATGGATTCTATATTAGAATCCATGGTGATGCACCACTTCGGAACATCCTTGTCTTGCAGGCACTTCCTCTTCGTAGTTCAGTGGGTCAGAGTCCTCATGTCCGTCTACAAGACTCAAGTCTGAAGACTCACCCACAAACATGTACCTTTCTGGCTGGAAAATAACTCTCCCACTGAAATGAGGCATCGGTGCCGTGTCACCAGTTGGTGCAGTAACTTGTTGTTCTGTACCTTGCCCTGAAGAACGCGCCGGTGGTGTCATACCTCTCACTGGTGCACTCACGTTCGCACGTTCCCCTTCCCTTGGAATCGCATTCTCATCTTCAATTTCTTGAAGAACTATATCACTCCTTGTCTTGTGATTTCTTACATACTCGTCGTCAAAGAATCTAGCGTTGGTACTAACAACGATTCTCTGACTCTCAGGACAGTAAAAGTAACCACATTTCGTTTGCCTAGGGTACCCTATAAGCAACATTACCTTAGTCCTGCTTTCTAACTTTTCAGGTTCCTTCGTCAGCACGTGTGCCGGACAACCCATACTCTAAACTTGCACAAACTAGGTTTGTGTCCAAAGAAGAGCTCACAGAGTGTCTTATGAAACAATTTAGAAGGAACCAAGTTTAAGATGTAAGCTGCTGTTTCATATGTGTATCCCCAAAACGAAATGGGTAAGCTTGCATAACTCATCATTGACCTCACCATCTCCAAAAGAGTTCCATTTCTTCTTTCGGCTACACCATTTTGCTCGGGAGTACCTGGTGCAGTCCACTGGGATGCAATCCCATGTTTCGAAAAATATTACAGGAACTCGTTCTCGAGGTATTCGCCACCACGGTCAGATCGTAGTGACTTGATAGTTTTCTAGACCTTCTTTTCTACCTCAGCCTTTAAATCTTTGAATTTCTTGAAGCATTCAGACTTGTAGCGAAGCAGGTAAACGTATCTGTATCTCGAGTATTCATCAATGAAAGTGACGAAATACTTATACCCTCCATGAGCCTGTGTGGACATGGGCCACATAAGTCAGAATGGATCATTTCCAACACATCCTCTGATCGAGACTGACTAGCCTTGAAAGCCCTAGAGGATATCTTTCCCTCGATGCAGGATTCGCAGACTTGATAAGGTACAGGCCGGACTAAGCCCAATGTATCGTCATCTGCGAGTCGCTGAATCCGCTTCAAGTTGATGTGACCCAGTCTCAAGTTCCAGAGATATGTAACATCCTCATCAGAAGAAATAAACTTTCTCTTTCTAGGGTTATCAATTATAGATGAATTACATGCAATGCTTGCAGAAGTTTTATGATGACACTTAACGACATAGAGAGAATTATAAAGCATTCCACGACAGATAACAACGTTATTACCAATAATAGAAACACCACTATAAAAAATAACTGAATATCCATCAACATAAAGTTTGGAAACTGAAATAAGGTTCCGCCGAAAATCCAGCACATATAAAATATCTCTCGAAGTCAAAACAGAATCATCAAAGTACATGGTGACATCTCCAATGGCAGCTGCACTCACTCGTGTTGCATTCCCCATTGAGATGGTAACTTTGTCATTCTTCAGCACCCTTCTCGGTGTGAACCCCTGCAAAGTGTAACAAACATGGTCAGTAGCTCCAGTATCCACTACTCACAAATGAGTAGAAACAATGCTAAACATGTTTCAGTTACAAATGCATATGGCGTACCTTGTCCTTTACTTCCACATGCATTCTCATTTCAAGTGACAACAACCATATTAATCTCCCTAGACCTCCTTTCACGCCTTCTTTGATCAATCAGATTTCTATACTGGTCATTGACCACATTTGTCAGTGTGTTTAGACTATGTACAAAATTCAATAACTCAGAAAGCCATGAAGGCAGCACAGATTTTTTGTATACATCCACAGCGGTTATGGATTCTATCTTAGAATCCGTGGCGATGCGCCACTTCGCAACATCCTTGTCTTGCATGCACTGCATCTTCATTGGTTAGTGGGTCAGAGTCCTCATGTCCGTCATTGGGACTCAAGTCCAAAGACTCACCCACGAACATGTACCTTTTTGGCTGGAAAATAACTCTCCTGCTGCGATGAGGCATCGGTGCCATGTCAGCAATTGGTGCATTACCTTGTGGTTCTGTACCTTGCACTAAAGAATGCGCCGGTGGTGTCGTACCGCTCACAGGTGCACTCACGTTCGCACGTTCCCCTTCTCTTGGAATTGCATTCTCATCTTCAATTTCTTGAAGAACTATATCACTCCTTGTCTTGTGGTTTCTTATATACTCGTCCTCATAGAATCTAGCGTTGGTACTAACAACGATTCTCTGACTCTCAGGACAGTAAAAGTAACCACCTTTCGTTTTCCTAGGATACCCTATAAATAGCATTACCTTGGTCCTACTTTCTAACTTATCAGGTTCCTTCATCAGGACGTGTGTCGGTCAGCCCCATACTCAAAATTTGCACAAACTAGGTTTGCGTCCAAGGAATAGCTCACAGGGTGTCTTATGAACCAATTTAGAAGGCACGAAGTTTAAGATGTAAGCTGATGTTTCCAATGCGTATCTCCAAAAAGAAATGGGTAAGCTTGCATAACTCATCATTGACCTTACCATCTCCAAAAGAAATCTATTTTCTTCTTTCTGTTAAACTATTTTGCTCGGGAGTACCCGGTGTAGTCCATTGGGATGTAATCCCATGTTTTGACAAATATTGCAGGAACTTGTTTCCGAGGTCTTCGCCACCGCTGTCAGATCGCAGTGACTTGATAGTTTTCCCAACCTTTTTTTCTACCTTAGCGTTGAACTCTTTGAATTTCTCAAAGCATTCAGACTTGGAGCGAAGCAGGTAAATGTATCTGTATCTCGAGTAATCGTCAATGAAAATGACGAAATACTCATACCCTCCATGAGCCTGTGTGGACATGGGCCCACATAAGTCAGAATGGATAAATTCCAACACATCCTCTGCTCGAGATTGACCAGCCTTGAAAGCCCTAGAGGATATCTTTCCCCCGATGCAGGATTCGCAGACTTGATAAGGTACATGCCGGACTAAGTCCAATGTACCGTCATCTGCAAGTCGCTGAATCCGCTTCAAGTTGTTGTGACTCAGTCTCAATTGCCAGAGATATGTAAGATCCTCATACGAAGAAATAAACTTTCTATTTCAAGGATTATCAATTACAGATGAATTACATGCAATGCTTGTGGAATTTTTATGATGACAGTTAATGACATAGAGAGAATTATTCAGCATTCCACGACAGATAACAACGTTATTACCAATGATAGAAAAAACACTATCAAAAATAACTGAATACACCATCAACATAAAGTTTGGAACCTAAAATAAGGTTCCGCCAAAAAACTGACAAATATAAAACATCTCTCAAAGTCAAAACAGAATCATCAAACTACAAGGTGACATCTCCAATGGTAGATACATTCACTCATGCTGCATTCCCCATTGAGATGGTAACTTCGTCATTCTTCAGCACCCTCCTCGGTGTGAACCCTTGCAAAGTGTTACAAACTTGGTCAGTAGCTCCAGTATCCACTACCCACGAATGAGTAGAAATCGATACAAAACATGTTTTTGTTACAAATGCAAATGACATACCTTGTCCTTTACTTCCGCATGCATTCTCACTTGAAGTGACAGTAACCATCTTCATCTCCCTAGACCTCCTTTCACGCCTTCTTTGATCAATCAGATTTCCGTACTGGTCATTGACCACATTTTCCAGTGTGTTTAGACTATGTACAAAATCCGATAACTCAGAATGCCATGAAGGTACGAAAGACTGTCCTGCCAGGAGATCAGTAAGCAAATTTTGAAAAGTATACTCATTTCTCTTTGCTACATCCTTCTTAAAGTCATAAAATGAAAGCGATAATGAGTTCAACTTTATATCGATCTTAGCCCGATCACTAATACATCAAACTCTACATCTGAACCGATTCATGGTATTTTCCATCATCATCACATGTAATGTCACCGAACTACCATCAGTCATTCTCTTACCAATAAGGTCTTTCACGAGATCACAGTTGATAGTTCGTTCCACTTCGCCATACGTAGCCACCAAGACCCTCCAGATTTCAACAAAGCTACAATAGCCCATGTATTTGAGCCTCAAAACTTTAGACAGGTTATCCGAGATTAACTTGTAAGTAAAATCTTCAGATGTCACCCATCTGTCATAGAATTGCTTCTCACGACCAGAGACTCCATGGTAACATGGAGCAAGTGGCTTCCTAGTGAGAACAAACATATGTTTCTTAGACAAGAGAATATACTCAATGCAGTATCTCCATTGAGGAAAGTAGGGACCAATTAAGGGATTGAGAGCAAGAATGTGATCAATAATAGGCATAAACATATTTGAAATAAATAAATAAACTTAATTAGAACATACATGCAAAACATTCAAAAACAAATGCATAGAAAAACTCTTGATAAATCAAATACAAATGTTTTCCACTAATAGCCCAAGAGTTCCCACCACAAGCTACACTCGTAGACATTTACGATGTATCCCTCTGATGGATTTATATACTGAAAGCATTATGATTGGTATATTATGTACAAGGTCGATTGGTTAATATACTAAAAGCATTATGATTGGTATATTATATACAAGGTCGATTGGTTAATATACTGGGAATCACGGAAGATCGTATGGATCATTTTGGGGATATGCCTTGGAGACAGCGGCCTACTTGCTTAACCTGGTACCTTCTAAATCAGTTCCTAAAACACCTCTGGAAATCTGGTATGGGCGAAAATCAAGCTTGAACAGAGTGAGGTTTTGGGGTTGTCCAGCATATGTGCTGACAAAGGAACCTGATAAGTTAGAAAGTAAGTGTAAGCTGATGTTGTTTGTAGTATATCCTAGGCAATTATTCTCTTATCTTGTCGATAGAGAGATCATACGGTGTGTAGTAGATCATGGAAGATCGTATGGATCGTTTGACCTAGCGAGATATAAATGGTTATCACAGCTGAGACAGTTCCAGGATAAATTGTCGGTGTAGGCTACAGCATACGCAGTAATAAGCATTTTGTCTTGGATGGCTTGGTATGCTGGTGTGGGGCACACATTGATAAGGACCTAAGTCGAGATTGATTCTTTTATCTGACATTAAAAGAATTTAGATCTCTACGGCTTGATGAGATCCTAAGCATATATGAAAGTACAGAAGTATATGTAGATTGTGTATTACTTTGAGTTGCAGTGAAAGGCTCTAGTTGAGCTTGTATATCTGTATCTTGGGTAATAATAGTTTGTGTATGACTGTCTGGTACTGGAACTAGGTAACCACATCAAGTATAAGATGGTGACATTCCATGAACAACTCAAAATGTTCGTTATGCTAAAGTCCTGCAGGCTGATTAAGTTCAAGCACAAGTGAAAAGGTTTGAGTGGATTGATTCAGGAATATAAGATGTTAATTAATTAAATAGCTTGTCAGAGCTTAAATTAATTAACGAATGTTTGTAACCTTAAATGTGGGGATATGCCGAGCCCATGCAACCCGTACCTCAAAATGTGGTAGCAAATAGGTACGACAATATTGATTCTCTGGTGGAATGAATCAATATTAATTAATTAATTATATTCTTGGTTGAATATGGGAATTAATTAATTGATAGGCCTCATTTGCTATTTTCATTCTGGTCCCTAGTCTGGCCCATGAAACTCAAACCCAATAGAAGTCCATTATTTTCCTATAAGTAGGCCTCAATTCCTCCGATCTCAACACACCATAAGATCATAAGTTGCACACAGCAAACCTGGTTTTGGGAGCTGTGGTGATCGACTAGATCTGAGAAACGAGGAGGAAATTCTGCTTCTCAACCAGGCAAGGAATCTAAAGGGAATCTTCACCTGATATTCAGATTGAGTTGGGATACAGATCAGAAGATCAGATCAAGAGGATTACCTTCTTCTTCTCTCTCTCTCTCTCTCTTTGTTTTTCGAAAATAATTGTTTTATTTTCATAAGATTTAATTCCTCAATCTGTTTGTGATTAAATCTTTGTGCGTGGGTAAAGATCAAGAGGAATCTCCGCGCACTCGTTCTTCAGGGTTTCGCAATCCAGGTATTCCGCATAAACTTCCTTATGCATATTCAATAGGAGCATGCTAGGATTAATCATAGGCATAGCAATTTATTTTTGATATGCCAATTAACGATCCTTGGCAAACGGACTTCGTGATTCAATTCACAAATACCTTCAATTGGTATCATAGCCAGGTTGAATTAATTGGCTCTATCGGAAAAAGAATATTGTCTATGATCTGCATGATAATTATTATTGAATGATTGCATGGGTTTATGGATTGTATGTTTATGTTTTTTCGTCCTCGTGGTTCTCAAGTTAATCCGCCCTTTTATAAGGATTCATTTTTCACCCATGAGATAAATTTGTGGTCAGATTTAGATTTTAGAATGTAATTAGATATTTCAAATGTAATATTTTATTTTCAAAAATTAAATCCATAAAATGAAGAACGAAGAACACGAAGAACGAAGGACCGCACAAGGCACGGCACCGGCACGGCACAAGGCCATGCACGGCGGTCGCGCGCGACGAGGGGCATGGCGACCGCCGTGCATGGCGGTGCAGGTGCACGGCTGGCCACGTCGGTGGCGTAGCTGCGT
Organism: Plectranthus barbatus; assembly: GCA_026898455.1. NCBI lineage: Eukaryota > Viridiplantae > Streptophyta > Magnoliopsida > Lamiales > Lamiaceae > Plectranthus > Plectranthus barbatus. Next base: position 693,053 of record JAPKLW010000035.1, on the reverse strand, counting down.
GGAAACCATAGGGTTTCAACGCGCGGCGCGCGCGAGACGTGCAGCAGCCGCGCGGCCGAGGCTGGCCAGACCAGGGGGTTAGAATTATTTTTATTTTGTATCATTGGGCCACGAGGACATTTTTTATTTGTCTTATTATCTGTCTTCGCATGATATATGTGTTTAATTTAATTGCGCAACATATAAGCATGTTGTATATAATAGGAAGCACGTTTACTGCTTTTATTTACAGCTTTAAAGCATGCTATGTGATTTACTTTGTGTAATTAATTATAACTATAAATTCGGGGTTCTTGCTATGCATGATAGAACTTTAGCAATGTTATAATTATGGCTACATAAAATAATCTGTGCAATTGAACCTTATGAACTAAAAATTACTAAGCTCATAATTTAGTAAGACCTCCACAAAGCGATCCTTTATTGAACTAAAATCCGCGCACTCGTTCTTCAGGGTTTCGCAATCCAGGTATTCCGCATAAAACCTCTTATGCATATTTAATAGGAGCATGCTAGGATTCATAGGCATAGTAATTTATTTTTTATATTCCAATTAACGATCCTTGGCAAACGGACTTCGTGATTCAGTTCACGCATCCCTTCACCCTCAACCAGACTGCGGGTTTTAAGCCCCAATCCTTTAATATCATACCATGTCAGGAATCCTGAGACACATGAAACTAATAATTAGTGTAAAACCTTAGACCAAGCCATCTCTCAAGAACACGGAAGCAGCAACTGCATTATATTCTAAGATGCCTCTAAGCACTTAACCACAAATTTAACTCCAGCCAAAAGAGACAGTTTGGCATGGTGCGTAACCATACCGCATAACCTTTAAAGCATTTGTTATCTAAAATTTAAATCAATCATAGAATACTTATGAGAAATAATTAAGAAAGCAACACTCCTAGAAATTTACGCAAAACCCACCCACTATTCACATGATTCAAATTTCTTATCTTGAAATCCCAACAAATGCAGACTATGCACCTCCGGGAATTAGCATGCTACACTCGTAGACGTTTACTATGACGGAGATACACTTACAGCCTAGGATCACTTTATGGAGGTCTATTGATTTTAATTAAAAAATTCGCTTAGTATTTTTTATTCAAAAGGTTTCTTAAATGCGCACATATATAATTTCTTGTCATTATATTTTCCCAAAATTTTTGCATGTAATTAAACAAGCCCAAAAATTAAAAATATAATCCGACAAGAAATTAATCACATAAGCATGCTATTAAAGCTATAAATAATAAAGCAGTAAAACATGCTTTCCTATTATCTACAGGTGCTTATTGTGCAAATAATAAATCACATATCTAACGAAGGAAATTAAGACAAACAAAAATTCCTCGTGGCCCCACAAAACAGGAAAAAGAAGATAATCCTATCTATTACAAAATTTTAATTTGGATAACTCCAAATCTTCTTCAAATCCTCACAAATCTTCAGGGGCCTTGATATCCTCAACCACCAAATCTTTTTGGATCAAGGGTTTTGAGATTTGAAAATTGATCCCACAATCCAATTGCGAACCCTAAGGTTTACAACTGAATTGCACCAGCCGTCAAACCTCGAACCACTGCAGCAGCTATCACCGGCCGACAGCCACCACCACCAACAGCCGCCGACTCCGCCACGACGCTGCCGCCACCCGGCCTAGCCACGCGTCACGCGTACGCACGCACGCCTGCCGCCATGCGCGGCTGCCGCTGCAACTCGCTTGCCCACCTGGCTGCACCACTGCATCGTCTGCGGCTGCACACTATGGCAAGCTGCACGTCGCACGCGGCGACCTGCCGCCGCCGTGCACCGTCGTCGCCTCGCTGGTCTCCGTCCTTGTTCTTCGACCCGTACAATTATAGATTTGAAAATATAAAAATACAATATAATATTCTATTATAATTTTTCCTATCAAATCTAATCATGAATTTTCTCATGATTTTACCAAACCGATTTAATCCAAACACAGATAAACCAACACGGATTAAATTGAACAGGTTGCCACGAGGAACAAAAACCAAACCATCTACAAAAATTAAATAATTCATTAATACATGCATAATCAAATTAAATTGCTCATCCAACAGAGCCATGAAAACATACCAGGCTCTGATACCAATTGTAGGGATTTCATGGCGAACCGAACCGCCAAATCTAAATAAGTCGGACCGTTCATGGATGATGAGAACAATTACCAATTCATTAAACCCAAGCATGCTCCTATAAATTTAATGTAGTGGATACGAGTCTACCTTAACTCGGTAGTGTCAGACCCAATCTTTCGCATTTGAATTCCAATCCCTTGGTTCAACCACGCAATTTAATTAAATCTACAAAAACAAAAATTAGCAATAGATCTAATTTCTAGATTTAATTAAACAAAAGAGAAAATAAGAGAGAATCTGTTCTCCAGATTAGATCTTTAGATCTATATCCCAATGTTGTTCAATCCTGCAACTGGTGAGGATTCCCCAAGACTGTGAATGTGAAAACCGGAGTCAAATTTCTTCTCCTCCCAGACACACTGAAGCCACTGCCCACCTGCTCTCTCTCTAGGATTTCAATTGATTTCAATGTTCTAGGGTTTGTGAGAGAGAACTGTCTATTTATACACCTAAGGTTGCAAATCCTAATAGGCTACTAGGCTTCATTCGGCATATTAAATTTGGGCCAGACCTGGGACCTAATGCAAATAATAAAGTGTGCCTAGGAGAATGGACCTAATACTACCCAGGACATAATTAACTAATTAATATTAATTCTTTTTCACCACATAATTAATACTGATCTACCCCTTTATTACCATGTTATGAGAATGGGTTGCATTTACTTGAGAATCCCCATATTTAAGATTACTGGACATTCATTAATTAATCGGAGCTTCTAACAAGATTTATCTACAATTAATTAATCTCTTATTTTCCTGAGCAGTACCACTTAAACCTTATCACTCGTGATTGAACTTAATCAGCCTGTAGGACTTTAGCACGATGAATGTTATTGAGCTCATTAGGGAATGTCCCCATCTTATTACTCAGATATAGTTACCTAGATTCATTATCAAGCTGTAATACACGAACTGTTGTTTCCCAAGATGCAGGCATACGAGAACATTACTCAGGCTCTCCACTATGGAAAGTCAAAGTAACAGTCAACCCGTGCATACCCTTGAACCTTCGTTGGGGTTTGGTCTCAATCGAGATTGAGATCTTGTATTCTCTTATGTCCGACAGTAGAATACATCTCACTGTGGTCCAATCAATATGCAACCGCACGTACCAACATATCAAGTAATCAATACAGATTACTTCTTTCCGACTATGCTGCAACCTACACAGACAGATTTATCGTCGTATGCTGTCTCTGTTGTGATAATATTTATATGTCACTAGGTTAAGTATTCATATTGTCTTCTGCGATCTAAAACATGTCGTATGATTGTCCCTATTGGTGAGATAATAGGATACCATTGTTACTCGCATGTAAGTTTGTTTAACAGATAGGAAATACCGTTGGATGTATACTCATTGTAATAAATGCTTTCTGTATACAAAATCCATTGTTAATGACTCGAAGAGGCCCATAATTATGAATGGAAAAAGCAATTTCAACCCCGATGATCCAGTATCTGAGGAAGAAGAGCTTTATCAAGGCAAAGCGATTCTACCTACAACAATTCCTCAGACTGCTGAGAAAATTGAAACTAAATGAAAGCAAGTTGAACAGGATGCTCTGTTCAAGGATTGTGATAGCTTGCTATAAATACCATTGGATCCTCCCATACAGCCTGTTGTGAAGAGGAAGCGAACGCAGAAAAGCCCCTAGCAGAGGAAGAGAAAGTCAGTAGATGCTGAGGGACAAGCAGAGAAGAAAGGAAGCACTGATTATTTTCAAGGATCATCGATTCATGTAACAGTCCTAGTAGTAGACACCACTCGCGTGGAAGAAGAGGTGACGGGAGAAAGCATTGAAGAAGGCGAAAGCACAGAAGGAGTTTGAGAAGGACATGCTGAAAATGACCCTCGAACATAAGGATGCTCACTTTGAGCAGATTAAAGCTGCGTATGATAAGCGTAATGCCATTATGCAAACCGCTGATCAACCTAAATGACTAACTCGAAAAGATGTTAAAAGAGCAAGGGTTGCTAAAGGGAAGAAGCAGGTAAGTGATGTTGAAGAAGTTGCTGCAAACTCAGATGCTCTGACTGATACAAATTTCGACAAGATGTACAAGAAAGGCGTCTTCAGTACCCTTCAAGATGTTCCCACAAGTGGACCAAGCAGACTGGTGATCAAGCAAACTTTCGCGCAAAGGGAACGAAGTGCTACTGAACAGACTGAGAAACCCATCATCGTGCAAGGGAGAAGTAATGGAGCTAGTATTATTGTTGAAAGTGTTGATAGACAGACTGTTGTGCAAGGAGATAGCAGTACTGTTAAGAAAGGTGTGGAACAGACTGCTGTGCCAGATGGAAGGAATTTTTTAGTTAAAAATGTGATTGTGGATAAACAGGCTGCTGCGCATGGTGGAAGCAGTGTTGTTGTTGAAAGTGTTCATGAACAACCGGTCGTGCAAAGTGGAGATCGGGTTGTTAACATTTTTGTTGATAATGATTTGATGCAGGTTGAGGACCAACCTGTTGCTGATGAAAACAAGGACAAGACATCTGAGAAAGGGAATGCTGACCTTGTGATCATAACTATTGTGGTTGCAGCAGATGTTGAGGTAGCCAATCAGACTGTGATGCAGCAAACAGAACTAACAGTTGAGATGGAAGCTGCAGAAAAGGAAGTTGATGAGAAAGAAGTTGTGGACAGAGGAGCTACTACCTCGCTTGATGCTGAAACCCGAGCCAGATTACAGACAAACCTCACTGCGGGCATTAGAGCAAGGAACAAGCAATATCTACGCTCCATGGGAGTGGATCCTTCTACTATCCCATAATGGAAGCTAGGTGCAATTACACCGTTCGTGCTCAATCAGACCATTGAGTCATTGTGGGAGAGGCGTATTCCTATCCCTACCTCTCCCGAAGTCTCAGGTATTTCATTTAGTGATATTCTAAGTGATGAAGATGAGGAGATGAGTGGGAATGTAGAAGTTGTCGACGGGGTCTTAGTGCTCGCTGGGGGTGAACCATTTTTCAGACTAAAGACATTTGGGGTACCAATAGAAGGACATACAAATAGGAGGTTTAAGGCGAAGCGCATTGTTAGGAATATTGTTAGATATTATTAAACCGTTCTGTTGTAATTAATTTATAGTCATAGTTTGATATGTTTTGGTGCATCAAAGCTCTACAAACTTAGTATTGAGTCAATTGTAAATGTCCTTTATAGGAATTCATACTCGAGTTGTAATAGAATTAGAAAGAAGAAGAATCAAGGATGCTGAAGGAGTCAGCAGACTTGATGAAATGCTGAAGACTGCCAAGAAGAAAAATGCCAGCAATGCGGAGGAACGCTACAATAATGTTGAAGAAGTAACTCCAACAGAAACCAAAGGTCTTAGCTCAAAATGCTGAGATACCAGCCGCGTGCTAAGAGCTAGCAAATGATAATCAGCAATCAAGAGAAGTTACAGAGTCGTAAATCAAACAGATCCAAATCACAAGGAAACCTGACAAATCAAAGGATAGAACAATCGTCATACACAAAAGAGGTTTCAGATCTAAACCAAAAGATATGTTCTGACAAAGACAACTACAAATATATGCTACACCAATCAGAGACGAGGAGACTTGAAGAGTCTCTGTCCACTGCAGAAAAAAGAAGGACGCTGATAGGCGAGCAATGCCTTAGAGTCTAACAAACAAGATTCAAACAGCCGTTTGAATCATCACCTATAAATATGTGTTACCCTTATTTCATTCAAAGGTTTGCGAATTTCTACACACTAAGATAACAAAAAGAGATCAAATACACTCTCTATATTAAGCGAACTCATCTGAGTTAAGTTCTTGACTGAAGCTTTCCACAAGCTTTCATCTTTAAAGCTTGAGACCTGCGAAGTTAAGCTTCCAAGGTTATTTTGGGATTCTTTCTACCTTGGAAAGATTCTAGCAGTCACGATCGTTGTGCAAGCGTGATTCTTACAGGCAATGCCAACATAAGAAAAGGTTCTAGAAAGAACTATAAAACTCCCAATAGTCGACGTCCAAGGAGAAGGGAGGTTCGTCCTCACTCTATGGAGCAACACCGGTTGAAGGATTGAGGACCGAGGTTCTTGAAGGTGCGCACTGACCAGACGGAGGAGTTGCTCAACGTTAGAGATCAGGCCTGACCTTGTACTCAATCTTTTAGTGAAATTTCCAGTCGGCGGACTGAAGAGTGGACGTAGAACAGTTGTTCGAACCCTTATAAAATCCTTGTGTCTTTACTGCCTTATTTCGTTATATTTTGTTCATACATATATTTGAAACTGAACACATCATGTGTTGTAGTATAACGTGCAATTTGGATTAACAAAGAATTCAGCTGATAACACATTTGATAAACACTTGCTAAGTCGTGACCTTAGCAAGATAAGTGCAAGATCGAATTAATACTTCCGCTGCATATAAATAAATCTGACCAGGGACCAACAAGTGGTATCTGAGCGGTTGGTCTTTACAAACTAGCTTCTTCTGAGTTGCTTTGGACCAGATCCATATTTTCCTTGCATACCTGTGTTTTTGTGTTTAGCTCAGGTTCAAAATAATGGAGCACAACGCGAAGTTTGCAAAGTTCACTCATGAAGCCTACTCTACTGAAAAAGAGGTCGTTGATCACCCTGATGAACATTTATCCAAAAATGAAACAAGTGATCGAAAATCCAAAAGGTAAAAACCAGGGTTGGAGAAGATGTAGTAGGACCAGACGTAGTGGTGGAGAAGCCGTTTGATGAGTGGACTCTAGAAGAGCGAGTTCGTGGTCAATTGGATTATGTAGCTTGGACTTAATATTAGGTGCATTGTCACCTACCTTAATAGCAGAAGCGTTGGAGTAAGAAAATGCAAAAGAGATGTGGGATTTTCTTGTTACTCTAAGTAAGGAAACGAATCAGATCAAGCGAAACAAGCTACAGCAATGGGTAGGCAGGTATGAATCTTTTCAATTGATTCCAGGTGAAACCATCAAGGGCATGGAGGCCAGATTCAACAACATTGTAGCTGAGTTAAAGAAACTGGGAAGAACGTACGAGCTTCCCGACATGAACTCAAAGATTCTCTCAAGTCTGCCAATGGAGGACAGGTTTGTCAAAGTGACAAGTCTGAAGGAGAAAGATCTGTCAGCAATCAGCACCAAAGAAGTATTTGCTCAACTGAAGGCCCATGAATGGGACATCACGCAGATCAACAAAAATCAAGTTGTTCGTGCTGCAATAATCATTGAGGAACCAGTCGAGGATGTTGCATTCTTTGTGAAGAAAGACGGACAGAAGTGGAAAACAAAGAAACCATTCCACTCAGATCGACCAGCTCAGTCCAGTTCAACAAAGGAGATTCCTTCCACTAGCGAATCTCAATTCAAAGAAGCAGAATGCTCAGTTAGCAAACTTAAAGAACAAATGAAGAAATTGCAAAGTCTGTTGTTGAAAGCCAATGGGAAGAAGGAGGATTTCCAGCAAAGTCAACCAGCAAATTGCAAGAACCTCAAGAAAGCGCCAAGGACATGCTACGAATGCAATTCCCCGGATCATCTAAAGTTTGAATGCCCACGAGTAGATTCCGAGGAAAGGGAAAGATTCAGAATGTTGTTCGGAAGGTGAGCATCAAAGACTGTCACCAAAGCCTTATTAACAAGGACGGAACTACCAGAAATCCTAGATTATGATAATGAAAGTTACTCATCAAAAGATGAAGAGGATGTTTTATGGTGTTCATGGCAGACATCAATAAAGAGCAGACAAAAGAATCAGCTCTAGCTGCCGCAGGGAACCAGGTAACAAACTCTACTCTGTCTACTGCCTCTACTTCTGATAATATACATGATACTGCTAATTCATATTGCTCAGAATCATATGAGATAACTGTAGAATATTTCCTGGAAGATTTTTCAAAAATCTATGCATTAAAGGATATTTTAGTAATAGAAAAATCCTCTCTGAAATATCAGCTTTCTATTTTGACCAGTGAGATTGAGAAATCTAGGACAACAGACAAGGAACTTTCAAAATTGAAAACAGAATTCTTCTCCTTGAATGAAAAACATAGCATTTTAAAACAGGAGAATGAAGTTTTGATAAGCAATAGCTTCGTGCAAAATATGTGTCATTGCAAATTTTCAAAAAGCACGAGAGATTTGAATGATATTCTAAGTATCCAAAGAAGTTCGAAGAACTTTGCTGGAATAGGTTTTGATAAAGAAAAATCATATGATGTTGAATCAAGTAAGACAAAGAAAATTGTTTTTGTCCCAGCAGCTGAGAAGATTCAGCAAACTGCTAGGAAAGACAAGAGGGAAAATTGTATGTTAATTGCTCAGCAAAAATGTTGGCAGACTGGCATCCCTCAACTGATTGCTAAGCAAAGATTAAATTATTTATCCGCTGAGAAGAGGCCAACAAAGTCAGGGTATGCAACCCAGCAGACTGTTCCATCTGCTAGGAAGGTTCATAGAAATCCTAGCAAGGCTAAGCAATCTACTGAGGTTGCAAGGAAGCCAGCACACACTCCAAGTAGAAGGGACACCTACTTGAGGCCAGAGTCTAAACCAAACCATTTTCAAAAGGCAATGATGGTTCGACACACCACTACACATTCCTATGCTAATTTCAGATATTATGCCAATAGGAACGGAAGGGTAGTGAAGCATGATGACAAACGAAATGTCAAAATCACAAAAGTCTGGATTCCCAAAAAATTAATCCAGAGAACTAATCTTGCAGGACCCGTAATTATTCAGGTATCGAATATATAACTACTTTGTTTTGTAGGAACAGGTTCCAGGAAGCTCAAATTATGGATCCTAAATAGTGTCGCATGACATGAGATGAAGAGATCTTCACAGAACTACACAAGATCAGAAGACCTTCAGTCTCATTTGGTGACAATTCTAAGGCTAGAGTAATCGGAAGAGGGTGCATCGAGCAGAATGGAATGCGAATAATCAATGTTGCCCTCTTCGATAGGGTTCTAGCCGCCATATTCACCAACCTAAACCCTAGCCGCCGCCGCCCTACTTCAGCCACACCGCCGCAGCCGTGACACCAGCGCACACCGCCAGCCGCCACACTAACCGCACCCCAACGCGCGCCACTAGTCTGCCGCCGAAGTGCTTGAGGATACGACCTGTAGTCGCCAGAAAAAATGACTCGCGTGCATCCTAAAACTGCTACTGCTATGGTCGCCGCGACCTGCGCGAGTTCCCATTGTTGCTCCTACCGACGTGCACACCTGCACACGGCCCTTGCGCTTCAACACAGATTTGCGCCGGCCAGCACCACAACACCACTGATCACAAGCTGCTGCTGCCAGGACAGCCACCGCACGCAGGCATGTTTTTTGCAGAGAACTGTCACACCAGACCACCAACGTCGCCAGCCTACCGCCTGTGCGCGGCTGTGTAGCGCCGGAATGCTGCAGCGCCACCTCCATTGCTGTTCTTGATCTCATTCTCAACTCGGTTACAGATTGAATATAATAAAGCAGATCTAGATCTATTACATTTTTCCTATCAATCTAATCGTGGATTTTATTGCGATTTAAAACCAAAACAAAAACAGAGAGGGGCCACGAGAACAAAAAACATCCATGACAAATAAATCCATCCACGATAAATTAAATAACATGCATAAACTGAATGTCAAAATTTATTTTCCAACAGAGCCACAAAATACAAACCTCGCTCTGATACCAATTGTAGAAATTGAGTCAACAATAGGCAACGTGAATCGCCATTTATTTTTAACCCCATATTTGTTTTATGGATATCAAAATAAACACTATTACAAATAGTAAATTCCCTATGCATGCTCCTATTTAATTGAATACGTAGATTTAATGGAATACCTCAACTCCTGCGGATTGAATAACGGTGGTAAATCGTTGATGGTGTTTCTACAAATCTGATCTTCTGATCTATTCCGTTCCTCGATCCAGAAATTTGGTGAGGATGCGCTACCGGATTGTAAACAACCGCCCACTCTATCTAGGGTTTCTGATTTTAAATTTCAAACTTATGTGGGAAGGAGAGAATTGATCTATTTATATAGATCTGGAGATTGGGCTATTAGGGTTTAATAAACCCTAATGGGCTCTGAGCACTATTGGGCCAGACCAGGGATCAAATGCAAATAATAAAGTGGGCCTCCTATTAATTAATTCAATGTTCAACTAAGAACATAATTAATTAATAAACATTAATTCATGCCACCAGAGAATTAATGTTGACCTACCCCTTTATTACCACGTTATTAGGAACGGGTTGCATTGACTTGGTTAATCCCTGTATTTATGGTTTTAGACATTCATTAATTAATTCAGCATATGTTAATTAGCTGGAATTAATTAATCTCTTATTATTCCGGAGTATTACCACTCAACCCGTATTGCTTGTGCTTGAATCAATGATTTAGCCTGCAGGACGTAGCATAATGAACCTCGTGAGCTTCCCAGGGAATGTCACCATCCTGAAATGGATATGGCTATCTAAATCCAGCCTAAGGAAAACCTACACAAACTTCTATCACCCAAGATACAGATATATGAGTACATGTAAAACTCTCCATCATAGCAAGTCAAAGTGACAGTCAACCCTTGTGTGCCCTTGAGCTTTCAATAGACTTTAGATCCGACCAAGTTACTGAGATCTTTACTCATTCATATGTCAAGTAGAATGGTTCATCTCACTGTTGATCTTATCAATACTTTGAGATGTACCAGTCACACAAAGCAGTCAAGATAAACTACTTATGAACTTGTGTGCCGCAGCCTAAACCGACACCTAAACCAAAAACTGTCTCTACTGTAATAACTGTTTATATCTCACTAGGTCAAATGATCTATATGATATTCTGTGATCTCTTACACACCGTATGATCTCCCTATCAATGAGATAACTGGATGTGTTTGTCCGTATTGTATGGTTGTTAATTCAGATAGGAGTTGTTTATTGCAAGTCATCAATGATTACAAGTATATCAAACATAATGTTTCCCAATATACCAATCATAATGCTTTTATGTATACAATTCCAACGGTTTGTTGTCATGATGGAGATGGAGGATCAAATTCGTGGAAATTGGGCGAAGTTCATCTACAAGAACAGGGATGTGAAGAAGGATCACACATTCACCCAAGATGTAGGTTTTGGATTAAAGATAAGCCACTTTCTGGAGGGAATCATACCAGAAGGAAGAAGTTGTCGCAGTGAGGATTTGATCTACTCCGACTACATACTGTGCTAACCAAGAAACAACAACCGCCGAAGAAATACAAGGAGTCCCTGATACCAAAGGGAAAGAGCAATGTCAACCCTGACGAGCCATGCTCTGATGAAGAGGATCCCTACCAGGGACATGTTGCCATGCCTACTGTTGTCCCACTTACCCCCAAAGAAGTAGGCATCACAGCATGTCCCTGTTAGGGATCCTCTTCATCAGAGCATGGCTTGTCAGGGTTGAAATTGCTCTTTCCCTTCGATATCAAAGGATCCTTGTAGTTCTTCCGCAGTTGTTGTTTCTTGGTTGGCGGTATGTAGTCGGAGTAGATAAAATCCTCACCGCGACAGCTTCCTACCAGTAGTTAAGAATATTTTTAGATATTATAAAACCCTTCTATTGTAAATGATTCATAGTCATAGTTTGATATGTTTTGGTGCATCAAAGATCTAGCAATTCAATATCAAGTCGATTGTAAAAGTCATGTATAGGAATTCATACCCGAGTTGTAATAGAATTAGAAAGAAGAAGAATCAAGGATGCTGAAGGAGTCAGAAGACTTGATGAATTGCTGAAGACTGCTAAAGAAGAAAAAGGCCAGCAATGCGGAGGAACGCTACAAGAATGTTGAAGAAGTAACTCTAGCAGAAACCGAAGGTCTTAGCTCAAATTGCTGAGATATCTACCGTGTGGTAACGGTCAGCAAATGACAATCAACAATCAAGAGAAGTTACAGAGTCTTAGATTAGACGGATCCAAATCATAAGGAAACCCGGTGAATCAGAGGATAGAAAATTCATCATACACAAAGAAGGTTTCAGATCTACACCAAAAGATCCATTCTAACAAAGACGGCTACAAATATATGCTACTCCAATCAGAGACGAGGAGACTTGAAGAGTCTCTGTCCACTACAGAAAAAGAAGAACACAGATAGGCGAGCAATGCCTTTGAGTCTAAAGGATAAGATTCAAACAGCCGTTTGAATCTTCACCTATAAATAGGTGTCATCCTTATTTGACTCAAAGGTTCGCGAATTTCTACACACAGAGATAACAAAAAGAGATCAAATACACTCTCTACAATACGTAAAATCATCCGAGCTAAGTTCATGACTGAAGCTTTCCACAAGCTTTCATCTCTAAAGCTCGAGACCTGCGAAGTTAAGCTTCCAAGGTTATTTTGGGATTCTTTCTACTCTTGAAAGAATCTAGCAGTCACGATTGTTGTGCAAGCGTGATTCTTACAGGCAACGCCAACACAAGGATAAGTTCCGGAAAGAACTATAAAACTCCCAACAGTTGACGTCCAAGGAGATAGAAGGTTTGTCCTCACTCTATGGAGTGACACTGGTGGAAGGATTGAAGACTGAGGTGCTTGAGACCTTTGAAGTGTTGGGATTGTATACTGAAAGCATATATAATTAAGTGTTTTGTACACTGGTCTTCATATATGTTGGCACAACAATGCTCGATGTCTGGTTAAACAAACATACAACGAACCATAATATCCTATTATCTCGCCTATAGGGATGACCATATGGTGTGTTGGAGATCACAGAGGATCATATGAGTCGTTTTACCTAGCAAGATATAAACAGTATCACAGCTGAGACAGTCCCTGGATAGGCTGTCGGTCTAAGCTGCGGCACATTGGTTCATAAGTGGGCTTATCCTAGCTACTTGATGTGTCGGTACATGGTTATGTATTGATGGGATCAACAGTGGGATGTGCCATTCTCATTGACATACGAATGAGCCAGATCCCTAACATACTTCCAATGATCTTAAACCTAACTGAAGGATAAGGGACACACACAAATTGACCACACTTTGATTTACTAGACTGGCGAGTCCTACATGTACTCTAATACTTGTATTTTTGGGTGTTGGCAATTTGTGTGTGGCCTGCTTAGTCTGGACGTTTAGGTAAGCATATCCGTTTCAGGATGGTGACATTCCCTGAGGAGCTCACAAGGTTCATTATGCTAAACCCTGCAGGTTGAATTATTTAATTCAGGCATAAGTGAAAAGGAGTGAGTGGTATTACTCAGGAAATAAGAGATTAATTAATTATGGCTGATTGTTGATACGTGCGTAAAATGACCCATATTTTGATGTGTGCGCATGCTTGTTTGTGGCTATTTTACTCCCGTATCATATGTTTTTGTCATATTTTGGTTGTGCTTTCGTGTTTTTTGTGTTTTGAATGTTGTAGGATAGGTTTTGGGCATAAACGAGCATTTTTGGTGGAGTTTTGGAGGAAAATCGCACATGTTTAGAGTTTTGAGGCGTCGACCGGCCGAGCAGAGCAGGACAGGCCGAGCCAAGCTGGACAGAGAGCTCGACCGGCCGAGCGGAGCAGGACCGGCCGAGCGAGGCCGGACAGAGGGCTCAACTGGCCGAGCCAATTTGGACCGGCCGAGCTGAGCCAACAGATAGGTGGCTCGGTCGAGCCACTTCGACCGGGCGAGCCTGACCGAGTTTTTCCAGCATTTTGGCAATTTCTAGCTTTGACCGGGCGAGCCATACTTCGATCGGGTGATCCGAGGCCATGTTTGCTTGCCTATAAAAGGGGGAAATTCAGTTATATGGAGAGCTTTTGGTCAATTTTCATTAGATCTAGTTAGGAGTTCCCCAAGATTTCAATTTCCATCACGTTTTCATCTCAATCCTAGAGTATCAAGGAGCTTAATTCATCAATCCTTAGAGGAGAATTGAAGATCCAAGGGGGTAGATCAAGACATACAAATCCAATTGGGGAAGATTCCAATCTCTACTTGTCAATTGTAATGGATGTATTTGATTTCAACTTTGTATTGTTACAATTGAGAGGTATGATGTTCTAATTCAATTTGGATGTTGATTTGAATAAGGATGCATGAAGATTACGTTTGATAATTGTTTGTTTTCTTTCCTTTGAGAGCTTGAATTGCACTAGAACTTGTTCCTTACCTCTTAGGTGTAGGTAATAGCCAACTAAGGAGGTAGTTGACGTGGACGCTGCAGCCAACACGCGGGTGGAATCGTCGTAGGGCAATAATTGACGATCTATTTGGAGTGGTCTAGGGCTTACTAACGTGACTATTTGCAAGTCTTAGCATCATCAACCGTTAGCTCACCGTGACAAGGGGTTAACGAGTGTAGGGCGATTGCTTAATCTCCTAGGGGTTAAAATGTGTTTACATCAATGATTAACCAAATTGGATTGCATCTACATTCATTTCAACATCCGATCTTCCTAATTTGAGAATTCGCTTGTCTTGGTTTACCGATTTGAGGAGAGAATTTATTGAATGATGATTGTTGGTTTAATTCATTGTTTGTCTTATGTTGTTAGCATAGGTTTAAATTGATTGCCTAGTTGATAAAAACTACTCAACGATTGTATTTTGCCTAGCTATAAGACTTTGCCATAGTATCTCGGTATTCTAGCGGGCGAAGGGAAGAAGGACCTGGATTTGACAAATTTCATTCTTGTGTAGCTAGGAGTTTAATTTGATTGAACTTTTAGCCGCATCAAGTTTTGGCGCCGTTGCCAGGGACTTCATTTAATAGGTTGCTAGATATTGGGGGGAAAAGTGAAGCTTGTAGGCTAGGTGTTTGTTTTATTGCTTGTGTGAACGTTTTGCTTTTACCTTGTTGTTTGATAGTTGTTTTCTTTTGTTTGATCTAGTTGTTTTGGTTTGGTAATTGGTTTCTTTTGTGGAGTTGTAGGTTGTTTATGATCACGAGGTCCAAGGCTCGTGAGCTCTTGGAGAGGAAATTACAACAAAGGCAAGGAAGTATTGAGATTGATTTGGAAATGGCTAACCCGGGAGAAGATACGTTTAGGATTGGAAAGTTAGAAAGATAGATTGAATTGATGAAAGCTTTACTAAATGAGAGGAATGGTCCTCGTAGACCACTTCAAAACCTTTTTCGACCTCAAGGGGAGCCGATGACTGGAGGTTTCCGGTTAGGAGTAAATGCCACGCAATTTGAGATAAAGCCACAGTTGGTCCAAATGATACAGAATAATCAGTTTGGGGGACATGCAACCGAGGATCCGAATGTTCATATATCTCGATTTTTGGAAATTATAGATACCATAAAGATCAACCAAGTTCCCCAAGACCAAATACGGCTGCGGTTATTCTCATTTTCTTTGAGGGACTCGGCGAGGAATTGATTCGAAGGTTTAGACAAGTCAAATATTGCCACTTGGGAAGAGTTAAGAGAAAAGTTCCTATTCATGTTTTTTCCACCAAGTTTGACTTTGAAGAGAAGGGCGGATATAACATCGTTTGGGCAAAGGTACGATGAACCTCTCTATGAAGCTTGGGATCGATTCCGAGAGCTTCTACGCAAGTGTCCTCGACATGGTCTTTCTAAGAGTCAACAAATATGCCAATTCTATGGTGGATTGAATTATGATACAAAAGTCATGATGGATGCTTCATCGAGAGGAGCATTCCTAGATCAAGAAGAGGAAGATGCTTGGAAGACAATTGAGAAGATGGCCGAAAATAGTTTCCAATGGCCAAAGGAATGGAAAGATTATAGACCGGTGAAGTCGGTAAATGATGCTTATGAGAAGGAGGATTTCAAGGAACAAATCGCGGCCATGCAAAGAAAGCTTGACAAGTTATCTACTTCGGGGAGTGGAAAAGAGGATATGATGATACTTAAGCATGAGAATGCTTATCCGGAGAATGTGAATTTTGTCAATCAAAGAATGGGGTACAACAATCGACCTCAATACAATCCTCAAGGAAATATGTACTATCATCCATCCAACCGATTCCACCCCAATTTCTCTTATGCAAATCCGAACAACGCTCTCAATCCTCAAATGCAATTGGAAGGAGGAGGGAGTAGTAGCCAAGGAGGATATGCTGGGGGAGGTAGTAGATATGTGAATCAAGAGATGAGGAGGAATCCAAATGAAGAGATTGATAAGCGTTTTGAGAAGTATGACGGGATGTTCGCGGAGATCCAGCTGCAAATTTCCTCAATTGCTAAACAATTAAGTGGCAAACATCAAGCTGGGAAATTTCCAAGCGACACGGAAATTGTACAAAAGAAAAGTTGCAATATGATTGATGGTGAAGATAGGATGAATGGGAAATTGGAGGTCATGAATCCAAAAGTAGAAAGTGTGGAGATCAAAGAAGAAGGGAGTATAGTGAAGGAAGATGGAAAGGAGTTGGAAGTTGAAAATGTGGAAGAAAATAAAGAAGAACAACTTGAAAATGCATTTCTTTGATTATGTGAAGAAAAGAGATATAGAGATGCCACTTCCGGAAGAGATTGAACGTGTACCCATGTTGGATGAACTCGTTGGAGTTGAGGTAACCTCGGATGGTGAACTTAATGAACCGGGAAGTAATGAATATGAAGAGAAGAGCATAGCTAGCAAGAAGGAGGATCCGGGCGGTTTTGTCATTGGTTGCAAAATTGGAGATGTGAAAGTTGAAAAAGCTTTGTGTGACTCCGGTGCTAGTGTGAATATAATGTCATGGGACTTGTACAAGGAGTTGGAGGTTGGACATCTTAAACCTACAAATCAAGTCTTACAATTAGCAAATCAAGCTCTCTTTTGTCCTCGTGGAGTAGTTGAAGACGTGCATGTGGAGGTCTTGACATTCACATTTCCCGGAGATTTTCTCTTGGTGGACATGAAGAACAAAGGTGGTATTCAATTGATTTTTGGAAGGCCTTTCTTGCATACAGCTGATGCACTCTTCGACATGAAACAAGGGGAGCTCACTTTCCGTTGTGGGGGAAAAGAAGTTGTCTTTTCCTTACCTCAAAAGAGTTTGCATGAGTTTGAAGAAGAGAGAGTTGATAGGAAAAAGAGGTTGAAGGACATGTTCGACCCGGGATTAAACCTCATGGGGGACGAATACGAAGAAAAGGATGATCCGGGGGACTTAGATGAATATGAACAAGTTCGGACAAAGAAGGCTCGAGTGGATACGGATCCGCCTCGAAGTGCAAGAAGGAAGTTGTTTTTCCCGGAGGATCACGTGGTGATAAGTCGAGGTATGAGTTCGGGATCAGCACCGTTTGATCATGATTGACAAGAGGTATGACTGTCGAGCTTTCGACGTTAAACAAGCGCTTATTGGGAGGCAACCCAATGTTTAAATTTTGTTATTTTCACATTTTTGAATAACAGTGTGTTCTTGATTTTGGTTGAATAATGTTGTTTAGTGTTTTTGAAGAAGGATTCTTAATTGCTTGTGGATTTACAAGTTTGATTGGCTTTGTGATTGAAGAATAGAAAGGATGGAAGGCAACATGATCGGGAAAATGTCGGAAAAAGGGCGAAAAGTGGTGAAAGCAGGGGCAGCTCGGCCGAGCTGGGTCGTAGGCCATGCACAGAGGCCTCGCTCGGTCGAGCGAGGCAGGCTCGATCGAGCCCAAACGCGCCAGCAGCCCCTCGCACGGACAGACCCTTCGTTCGGCCGAGCCACGCGCAATTTTAAAGGGTCGATCGAGCAATTGCTCGACCCATTTGCCAATCGATCGAAATTTCTCTTCCAAAAATTTTTCCCATACTGTGGTGCATTGAATTGTTCTTATCTCACACTTCAATTTCTCTTATGGCAAGCAAACGTGCAAGAGGTGAGTCTTCTTCGTATGGGCGCCCAAAGAAATTTGACGATGAGGAATTTGCTAAGTACAAGAATTTGGCAAACCGGCAAGTCGTGGGCACTAAATATTTGTGTCGTGAAACGTTAAAAGCTTTGAAGTTGTAGGATGATGTTTGGAGTCTCCTCCGCGGCATCGTATGGAAGAAGTTGCTCAATGCTAAGTGGCCCGGGTACATGGAAATGTCAAGGGAGTTCCTTGCCTCTGTAACTGTCATGAAAGGTGCGGGAGGAATACCGTTATCCATGAAGTTTAAACTCCAAGGTACGGAACATTTCTTTCAGCGGGCTACCATTGACGAGATTTTTGGTTGTGATCCTGATTCTATATTTTTGCATGAGAATGTTAACTTGGTGGAATTTTGGGAGGAGATTACTGGTATTTCACTTGATATGAAATTTAATATTAAGGAGTGTAGAGCTACGATAATTAGGAATCCAGTTATCTGTTATATTCATAAGTTTGTTGGTGGTTCTGTGTGCGGGCGGTATGAGTCAAGTAATGTGATTACTTCTGAACTTCATATGTTGTATGCTCTGATGAATGGTATTAAATTTTCTTTGGGGGCAATGTTGATGGATGCATGGAGTCGGGCTGCTAATACCAACACCCGAACTTTTAGTTGTGGAATGTTAACCCCTATCTTTGAGGATATTGGTGTAGACCTGTCAGGTGCTTCTGCTCCAGCTTTATTCTTGGATTTAAATTCCTTGTTAGCCGGATGATTTGTGGTTCCCGGGCATAGGGATACGTTCTATTATAAATTTGGGAATTTGGCCATGAAGATGCCCCGACCGGAGTGGACAACAGTGTCGGATCTGTCTGATAGATCCAATTGGTTGTTAGATACCGAGGAGCACAAGGATGTGGTCGGAGTGTTATCTCCTGATGGATATTTCACGAGCCTCCGGCATCTTTCTGAGGCAGAGCATCAACAGTTGCGGGATGCCAGTCCAAGCACTCGAGCTCCTTCGCAGCCTCAGCAGACTCCGATGGCAGATTGGCAGCAACAGATGTTTTCGATGTTGCAGCAGACTAATGCCTCTATAGATTCTTTGTCTTCATCTTTGCAGGGTCTTGATACTTCTATGGCTACTCGCTTTGACGGCCTTGATCGGAGAGTGGATTCTATTCAGGAGGATGTCCGTGAGCTTCAGCGCCGAGTCCCCATTCCATACCAATCTCGCCTGGAACGCCAGCAGCAGCAGGATAGGGTTGAGCAATGACGCACAGTCTACCTTTTTGACAAACTTAGTCTAACTTGACTAAGTTTGGGGGGAAGTGTCGGTAGTCGGTGCTCTGGTTCATTCTCTCCTCTATCTCTTTATCTTTACTATGCTTTCTAGTTTAGTCTAGTTTAGTATTGAACAATGATTTGGATCTTCGATTGGGTTGTATAATGATATTGATTTACCTTTACTTTGAATGTTGGATGTGGATTTGGATGATGATTTTTATGGTTTAATATGATGTGTTGATGGAATATTTTGGCAAGCTTGCATGTGTTTAATCCTTTCTATTTGGTTTTGGTATGTGGATGTGTTATGGTTTGGTATGAATGGTGGAACTAGTGGATATTGCTTTATTTTTGTTGATGATTGGTTTGTGGAAGTCGGTGGAAATGAGAACTTAATTGACTTGTTTATGCTCAATAGTTTGGTGGTGTTTGTGTTGATTTGTAGTAGGTGCCAATAAGGAATGGAGAGTGGTGATCGTGCCTACTGATGGGTAATGCTTTCTATCGTTCTTCCTACCATTAAATTTCATTAAATTTATTTTTTGGCATGTAGATTGTTGTTAGGATTGTTGTGTGCTTGTGTGTGTGTGATGAACCCAAATGAGGCCTGAGATTTAATCATGATTTACTTAGTGGAGTTTGATGTTTACCTCAACTGATGATAGGGCGGAATCTGGTTTTCGAAGCATGTTGTAAGTTTAATTTTTGAATTGCCGAGTTTTGTGTGTGGTTAATGCGTAGGACTTGACAAAAAAGCTGTGAGGTTTGAGCCATGATATTGTCATATCTATATTGTTTGTGAGTAGCAAGATTGAGAGTACGAGATCTAGAACTTGCATCCGTTCTCTATCTATTGGCATGAGGGTGTAACTAGAAAATGATCTTAGGCCATCGATTCTTAGTCCTACCTTTCACACCGGGAGTATAAGGTGGTTGTTATCATAATTTTGCCTTTCATATCTTTGACCCCCGTGATTGAGCTTTATTGGTGAATCTCCTTTGATATAATTAGGACCAAATTTGGGGGGAAAGAGTGTATGAGGGTGAATACGGTGATGAGAGTTGGGTTGGGAATTGACTGAATGTGTATTGATTGGAAATGTTGAGGCATGAAAGATATGGAATAAAGGATTGGTTTGAATCCTAGAAAAATGAGCACCTACAAAATTTTGGTTCAAGTGTTTGGGAAAAGAGGCACCGACAAAAATGAAAAAATGATGGCGCATTTGAAAAATGATGAAAAAGAAAAGAAAAGAAAAAAAAGAAGAGAAAAAAGGAAAAAAAAGTGTGTTGTGAAATGAAAAGCCTCGGGGGTTTGTAGTGGTTCGAAAAGAACAAGTTTGGGGGTTTTGGGAAATTGAGAAGTTTAGTCACTTTGGCCCAAAACCACCCACCCTTTTAGTTAGCCACATTACAACCCGTGAAAAGACCTTTTTGATTCTAGAAACTAACTCGTTGTAGTATAGTGGTGAGAATGGATGCAAGCCTATGGAAATCAAGCTCGATATCTTGTGATTGTGTGAATCTCATCATCCCTAAACACGTGAGGGAGTGCTTTCGTTTCTTGTATCCATTTTTGATGAGTAGTTCATGTCCTTAGCATTAACCTTGTTACAAAGTTAGGTGATAATCTCGTTTTACTTGAACATGCTAAGATAACTTTGATGAGCTATGAGGTATTGCATGAGGTAGATTAATAGCTTTACTTTGTTTTGATTGAGGACAATCAAAGGTTTAAGTTTGGGGGATTATGATACGTGTGTAAAATGACCCATATTTCGATGTTTGCGCATTCTTGTTTGTGGCTATTTTACTCCTGTATCATATGTTTTTGTCGTATTTTGGTTGTGTTTTCGTGTTTTTGTGTTTTGAATGTTGTAGGATAGGTTTTGGGCATAAACGAGCATTTATGGTGGAGTTTTGAAGGAAAATCGCACGTGTTTGGAGTTTGGAGTCGTCGACCGGCCGAGCAGAGCAGGACCGGCCAAGCCAAGCTGGACAGAGAGCTCGACCGGCCGAGCGGAGCAGGACCGGCCAAGCGAGGCTGGACAGAGGGCTCGACCGGCTGAGCCAATTTGGACCGACCGAGCCGAGCCAACAGACAGGTGGCTCGGTCGAGCCACTTCAACTGGGCGAGCCTGGCCGGGTTTTTCCAGCATTTTGGCGGTTTCTAGCTTCGACCGAGCGAGCCATACTTCGACCGGGTGATCCGAGGCCCTGTTTGCTTGCCTATATAAAAGGGGGAAATTCAGTTATTTGGAGAGCTTTTGGTCAATTTTCATTCGATCTAGTTTGGAGTTCCCCTAGATTCCAATTTCCATCACGTTTTCATCTCAATCCTAGAGTATCAAGGAGCTTAATTCATCAATCCTTGGAGGAGAATTGAAGATCCAAGGGGGTAGATCAAGACATGCAAATCCAATTGGGGAAGATTCCAATCTCTACTTGTCAATTGTAATGGATGTATTTGATTTCAACTTTGTATTGTTACAATTGAGAGGTATGATGTTCTAATTCAATTCGGATGTTGATTTGAATAAGGATGCATGAAGATTAGGTTTGATAATTGTTTGTTTACTTTCCTTTGAGAGCTTGAATTGCACTAGAACTTGTTCCTTACCTCTTAGGTGTAGGTAATAGCCAACTTAGGAGGTACTTGACGTGAACGCTGCAGCCCACACACGGGCGGAATCGTCGTGAATAGTGTATATTCATACAATTTTAGTTCCAATCCATGTGCGGTGCTAGGTCGTAGGGCAATAATTGACGATCTATTTGGAGTGGTCTAGGGCTTAATAACGTGACTGTTTGCAAGTCTTAGCATCATCAACCGTTAGCTCACCGTGACAAGGGGATAACGAGTGTAGGGTCGATTGCTCAATCTCCTAGGGATTAAAATGTGTTTACATCAATGATTAACTAAATTGGATTGCATCTATATTCATTTCAACATCCTATCTTCATAATTTGAGAATTTGCTTGTCTTGGTTTACCGATTTGAGGAGAGAATTGATTGAATGATGATTGTTGGTTTAATTCATTGTTTGTCATATGTTGTTAGCATAGGTTTAAATTGATTGCCTAGTTGATAAAAACTACTCAACGATTGTATTTTTCCTAGCTATAAGAATTTGCCATAGTATCTCGGTATTCTAGCGGGCGAAGGTAAGAAGGACCTGGATTTGACAAATTTTATTCTTGTGTAGCTAGGAGTTTAATTTGATTGAACTTTTAGCCGCATCAATTGTCATAAGCCAAATTAAATAATGAATGTCTAAAACCTTAAATATGTGGATCATGTTAGTTTGGTGCAACCCGTTCCTAATAACGTGGTAATAAAGAGGCGAGTCAGCATTGTTACCGTGGTGAAGGTTAAAACAATGTTTTATTAATTAATTATGTTCAGGGAAACAAGGAAGGATTAATTAATAAAGAGGGCCCACTTTATTATTTGCATCTGGTCCCTAGTCTGGCCCATGAACTGCTCATAGCCCATTAGGGTTAGGGTTTCTCAAAACCCTAACACTATAAATATGTCTTCTCTCTATCAGATCATTAATGATTCAGTGTATTGATTGTAATTGAGAGAGAAACGGTGGCGGCTTTCCAGAGGGAGAAATTGATCGATTTCTCCAGATCTCGGATTCAACTTGGTAGATAATCCTCACCAGATTTCCAAGGAGCAAGGGAACAGATCAGAAGATCAGATCTGTAGGAACAACCGTTCATCGCCGGCGTTCAGATTAAGATCCAGATCTATTTCATCGTTATTGGCTCCGATCTAGATTTGTAGATCAAATGGTGAAATCAGGTATTCTCTAAATCCATTATCTGCAATTAATTTTGTAGGAGCATGCATAGGATCGCATGGTTTATTTAATTGAAATTTATTCCTGGTACCCTAAGAACGATCCTTGGCAAGAAATTCATTAATGGCAACGCGTGTTGTCCATCGTAGACTCAAACCCACCAATTGGTATCAGAGCCAGGTTGATGTTCATGGGCTCTATCTTGGATAAATTGAAATTAAATAAATGTGTATGTTCATGGATGGATTTAAATTGTCGTGGATGAATTTGTTCTCGTGGCCTTCTCGTTTTTTTATCTGTTTTTCACCACGAGAAAATATGTGGTTAGATTTAATTGGGAAAATCATGTAATAGATCTAGATCTATTTTGTATTTTCTATTTTTTTTAAACTGTAAAATTGAGATCCTAAAGAATGAGATATGAAGAGATCGAAGAACACGACAACAGTTCAGTTTCAGTTCAGATTCAGCCCTTCACCCAAATCTCCGCCGGCGGCGGCGAGCGGTGGCTGGCAGCGGCGGCAGGCAGAACCCCTGCCTGTGGCTAGGCCGCGCCTGTTCAGGCCACTGCGCGTGTTTCCGGCGAGCCCAGGCCATTGGTGGTCCAGCAGCGGCGTGCAGATGTCCGACCATGGACGCGGCAGCAAGGCAGGCGGGTGGCGGAGGCAGGGTTCCTCCGTGCGGTTGGGCCGTGCCCCTCCTTCCTGTTGCTTCACGTGCGTCTCTGGTTGAGCCTCAGATCCCGGCGAGCCCAGGACGGGCATGGTCCAGCATCAACGTGCAGACGGCCGGTGGTTAAGCCCAGAGCCGGCAGTTGTGCGGCACAGGCAGGTGGCGGCAGCGTGGAGTCCTCCCCGCGGCTGGGCCGCGCCCTTCTCACTCCCTCTCACGCAGGACTTGCGATTATCGGGGAATGCGCATAGCAAACGTGGTGGTGGCGCGAGCAGGCGACGGCGCAGTGGTGCGCAGATCCGGCGGCGTGCTTCTGTGCGCTTTTGGCCTGCGCAAACTCCTCGCTTCGTGGTTCTGTAGCGGCTGCCCCAGTGAGCGGGCTAACGGTGTAGGTGGTCTGAGCGATGGCTGGCGTGGTCCTCCGGCCGTATGCGGCGGCCGGAAAGGCGGTGCGGTAGGCTGGGCTGGTGGCTAGGGTTTGGAAACCCTAGGGTTTCCAGCCCGGGTCGAATATCGGGCATCTCGGCCCAGAGGCGGCCCGATGTTCTGAAAATTAGGGTTGGTTCATGTTTTGGGCCTGAAACCCTAATTCAAAGCCCAGTTGCTGTTAAAACAATCCAAATCAGATTTCAAGTCCAACGGAGGCCCAGTTTGAAGATCTGTATTGTAATTAAATCTTGTAATAGTTAGATTTAATTTATTTCCATGTAATAGCATCTGAGGGGCCACGAGAATTTAGTTGTTTATTTATTTATTCTCGTATTGATGTGATTTATTATGTGCGCACTAGTAAATAATAGGAAGCATGCCTATTTGCTTTAATTATTTACTTTTATAAGCATGTGCAATTTATTTTTGAGCACGTCTTATGTGATTTATTTTATGTTTTAAATTGTGTCTATAAATTCCGGGATCACATTAATTTATGATGGAATTTTGGATATGACATAATTTATGGCAACATAAAATAATGTGTGCGCATGAAACCTTTAGAATTAAAAATACTAAGCTGGATTTTGGTTCTTTTCTAACCAAGATCATTAGACCTCCACAAATACGGCCTCTCATTAGAAGTAATGCATTTTGAAGCGTAAACGTCTACTTCAGTAGCTTGCGTTAGAAATAATTTACTAGTTCTAATGCGATGAGGTATCTAAATAAAACATTTAGTTTAATATGAGAAGTGGGAGCCTTTGAGCAAACGTCTACTTCAGTAGCTTGCATTGAGATCCCTGCTCAAGATAGGTGAACATGGTCTAAAGATCTCCAATATTAATTTCTTTTGCCGGCGGATACCTGGCATGGAGAGAAATTAAAGGACCTATTTTGGTCTGGTCGAGCATTTGCTGTAAACATCTACTTCAGTAGCTTGCGGTGAATTACCTTGGGCAATTGGAGGAAGCAAATTGCATTGTTTTATCTAAAGTTTTTATGCATATTTGTTTCAATTGTTCGTAGTATGTGTTTACTTTAATTCGCTTATTTGTTTTCAGATATGTCTATTATTGCATCGCTCATCAATTCAATCATTCACAATTCCTTGACTGGTCCGAATTTTCCTGGATGGAAAAGTGACATTGTCAAGCTCTTGGATTCATTTGAACATTTATTTGTTCTGCAAACTCCCTGTCCATGTTCGCCAACTGATACATCTTCCGATGAGGAGCGTGCACAGTATCACATGTGGATGTGGTCGAATGGCATGGCCAAACAATATATCTTGGCTGGTATGTCAGATGCACTGTGTCCTCGTTATAGTGATGTATGGCTTGCGCGTGACATTATGCGACGTCTTGACGTAGCATATGGCGGACTCGATGGACATGATAGATCCAGTCTTATCAAGCGTATTGTAAGACAGAAAATGGATCAGAACTGTTCGGTACGTGAACATGTGGAATCACTCATCCAGCTCGTAGATGACTACACATTAATGGGTGGTCAAATTGACAATGATGTCAAAATTGACTTGATACTCAACACGTTACCGAAGTCATTTGATGACTTCAGAATTTCTGTTGAGAAAATCAAGAGTGAGTATACTGTTCACAGTCTGCTCAAGGATCTTGTATCAACAGAAGCTTCTTCAGTCTTTTCTGTGAGTCACTCTGATTTGCTTCCGAGTCGAAAGAGTGATGTCAAAGATAAGAGGAATGAAGGAAGCAGTGGGAGCAGTCTTGCCTTATCAGTTCATTCCAGATCTCTTTCTAAAAGTTCTTCTAAATCGCGTCGTAATGACATGAAGAAGAAGAATTGTAAAGGAGAGATCAAAGGGAAGAAAGATAACAAGAAGGACAAATGTTTTAAGTGTGGCAAGAAAGGTCACTGGAAAGTAAATTGTCCAAGTTTGATAACTAAGGGACAAGGTACGTCATCTTTTGCATAGTTTGTTGAAACATGTTTAGTATCGATTTTCTACTCCTTAGTGGGTAGAGGTAACTGAGGTCACTAATCGTGTTTGCTACACTTTGCAGGGAATCAAG
This sequence comes from Plectranthus barbatus, assembly GCA_026898455.1. Lineage (NCBI taxonomy): Eukaryota > Viridiplantae > Streptophyta > Magnoliopsida > Lamiales > Lamiaceae > Plectranthus > Plectranthus barbatus. The sequence continues at coordinate 666,840 of JAPKLW010000035.1, read as the reverse complement.
CTTAAGGCTTGAAGATGGCGGGATTACTATCTCCAAGATTGATGCTGGAAGTTGCTACTTCAGCTGATGGAGATTTTACTTTGAGTTTATGATTAAAAACTCTGTTTTAATTCAAGTTTCTGAAGAGATGTTGTTTTGAGAAACAATATTTTTCATCTATTTTGATTATCAATTATTCGATAGAGTTTTTTCTATCACAATGAATAACAGTGTTTTCTATTATGGATGATTGTCTCTTCATTACTTGATTACAAAACTATCAGTGTTCTAAGGTATAACTTAAAGAATCTCTATAGAGACAAGTTACATCAGTCTTAGTAGTTTTATGTAATTCATGGGATTATAGATTCAATCAAGGTATTCCTAAGAATGGTACTTATGATAACTACTTAGAGGTATTAGATGGTAACCAGGCCTTTTGATAGGCGATTGTATCTCTATAGGTTATTTCGTGTTTGCTCTGGTTTGCTGGTTTGAGTCTACTTCCGCAGTTGCCTTAATAGGCATTGATACTGTAATCATTTAAGATTTCGATATGTTTATCTAGTTCACTTCATGTCTTGTCTCTTGCTTTAATCAAGAGCGTTCAAGACTAAGGTAGAGAATAAGTTAAACAAGACCGTAAAAATATTATGGTTCATTCATAATGGTATATCTTAAGTGATGGGGTTTTACAGTATCTGCCAGAGCAAAGGGATTGCATCCTAGTTAACTACGCCTATTATCCCTCGATTGGGATAGTGTAGGTAAAACGAAATAAGATTCTTTAAAAGTTTATAAGTTATGCCAGCTTTGCCAAATTTTCGTTTTTGGGAACAGCGCCAAAAGCAGTTGTATGTTTGCTTAATCTAGTGTCTTCAAAATTAGTTCCAAATACCCTAGCAGACCTTGACTATGTCAAAAGGGCAATGATGGGTAATTCGGCTGTCAAGCTGATATAGGAAACTGATCGTTTGGAAGAAAGGTTTAAGTTGGTACTGCTTTGTGGGCTATTCTAAGTAAATAGAAAATATGGTTGCTTTGTGTATCCTAGATACAAGCAAGTTGTATTGGATAAAACCATTAATCCAAATATGAGATTGTTCTCTAACGTTCTAGAGAGGACAATTCAAATCCATCAGGAAATACCCCATGGCATATTGAGCATACCCTGGAAGGTATGGTACCAATTGCACGGTCACCTGTGTAAGGTGGTAAACTACAAATTAATGCACCATTAACTGACAACGTAAAAGGAGCATTGTTGCAGTGGGAGGTTACCTTAACAGGCTTAATGGTACTGGTTCATGGAAACAGTCTCTGGACTTGTTCCCAGCTTAACGAACAACATCGTACTCATCCCTTAAAGTGCAACGAAGATGTTAAGACAAAAGATGTAGTTTAATGACGTCAAGTCATGGATTCAGAAGTGAATAAGTAAAGGTTATGGTTGTGTATCAGGATCAGTGATTGACAAATAGCTTACCAGCTATAAGTAACTGATTGATATACAAAGAAAGAAATGCTCAAATGGTAACCTAGTATGTTTTCGAAGGTCTAGGTTAGTGAGTAATGTATGTTTCACAACAAGACTTTCTCACTGGTTGCAATTGTTAAACCCATTCGAATTCTTTTAACCATAACTGCACATATGAATCTAACTATCTGGAAGATAGATGACGTCATCCGTATTTTATAAACGGGAACCTTTATAAAAGGTGATGACATCTGTATGCAACAACCAGATAAGTTATGTGCAGTGAAAAGCATCATGTCTGGAAGCCAAGGTAGCTCTAGTATGAACTTAAAGGAGCTTCAAGGTCATGTAACAGACGTTTCGATATTGTCTATCGAGAATGATAGTTTCATGTACCCGTTATGTGTCAGCGGAAGCGTGGTTTTCCGTTCACATTATGTAGATGGTATTTTCACATTCGAAAATGGTGTGGAGATATTGTCAGGCATAAAGGATGGTTATCCGAACAGTTTCAGAAGTAGAACTTATGAGATCTTGGAACATCTTTTGAATTAAAGTCTTGTGTGGTCACAAGAAAAAGGATGTTCAGGTATCTCAAGTCGCTTAAATTGATTCTGTGGTGTGTCGTTCATGGCAAGAAAGATTGTTGTCTTTCTATATTGTAAATGAACGAAGGTAGATATTTGTAATGCTATAAGCATGTTAAACAGATATCAGTTCAACTCTGGATAGGCACATTGGTTAGTGAATGAGCCTTGTGAGTTGAATGACATCGGATATCCAGGAGGATCATAAGGAAAGGAAATCAACCTCTAACTATGTGTTGGCCTTGGAGGAGGAGTTATATGAGTCTAACACAGAAGTGTGTTGCGGATTTCGGTAAGAAGGCTGAGTCTTTGATAGCTACATTAGCTTCGCAAGAAGGAGTATAACTCCGGTGTTATCCTCTAGAGGTGTGTGTTCTGAGTTTGTCAAATAAAATCACATGGAATTGTGATCATGTTGGTGCAACGATAGGATGTGTGGTATCACATCATACGAGAAATCGTGACAAGAGGTAACGTGAATGCACTGGGAGTGATTGACAGTATAGACACACTTAATACTTTGATAAAGCAATGGTATTATGATTTAAGTATAAGTGGGAGATTGTTGGGATTGTATACTAAAAGCATATATGATTAAGTGTTTTGTACACTGGTCTTCATATATGTTGCTACAACAATGCTCGCTGTTTGATTAAACAAACATACAACGAACAATAATATCCTATTATCTCGCCTATAGGGATGACCATATGGTGTGTAGGAGATCACAGAGGATCATATGAGTCGTTTGACCTAGCGAGATATAAATAGTATCACAGCTGAGAAAGTCCCTGGATAGGCTATCGATCTAAGCTGCGGCACATCGGTTCATAAGTGGGCTTATCCTAGCTACTTGATGTGTCGGTACATGGTTATGTATTGATGGGATCAACAGTGGGATGTGCCATTCTCATTGACATACGAATGAGCCAGATCCCTAACATACTTCCTATGATCTTAAACCTAACTGAAGGATAAGGGGCACACACAGATTGACCACACTTTGATTTACTAGAGTGGCGAGTCTTACATGTACTCTAATACTTGTATTATGGGTGTTGGCAATTTGTGTGTGGCCTGCTTAGTGTGGACGTTTTGGTAAGCATATCCATTTCAGGATGGTGACATTCCCTGAGGAGCTCACAAGGTTCATTATGCTAAACCCTGCAGGTTAAATTATTTAATTCAGGCATAAGTGAAAAGGATTGAGTGATATTACTCAGGAAATAAGAGATTAATTAATTATGGCTAATTGTCATAAGCCAAATTAATTAATGAATGTCTAAAACCTTAAATATGTGGATCATGTTAGTTTGGTGCAACCCGTTCCTAATAACGTGGTAATAAAGGGGCGAGTCAGCATTGTTACCGTGGTGAAGGTTAAAACAATATTTTATTATTTAATTATGTTATGGGTTGAACAAGGAAGGATTAATTAATAAAGAGGGCCCACTTTATTATTTGCATCTGGTCCCTGGTCTGGCCCATGAACTGCTCATAGCCCATTAGGGTTAGGGTTTCTCAAAACCCTAACACTATAAATATGCCTTCTCTCTATCAGATCATTAATGATTTAGTATATTGACTGTAATTGAGAGAGAAACGGCGGCGGCTATCCAGAGGGAGATATTGATCGATTTCTCCAGATTTCCAAGGAGCAAGGGAACAGATCAGAAGATCAAATTTGTAGGAACAACTGTTCATCGCTGGCATTCAGATTAAGATCCAGATCTATTTCATCGTTATTGGCTCCGATCTAGATCTGTAGATCAAACGATGAAATCAGGTATTCTCTAAATCCATCCTCTGCAATTAATTTTGTAGGAGCATGCATAAGATCACATGGTTTATTTAATTGAAATTTGTTCCCGGTGCCCTAAGAACGATCCTTGGCAAGAAATTCATTAATGGCAACTCGTGTTGTCCATCGTAGACTCAAACTCTACATGAAGTTCTCTTCTAAGGTTAATCTTTGGATTCTTTCTATCCTTGAAAGAATCTAGCAGTCACCTTGTTCTACAATAGTGATTATCACGGGCTATTGCCAAAAGGCAAGGTTTTTGGTAGAACTATAAAGCTCCTAAGTTTGATATCGCAGGAGAAAAGAGGTTTTTCCTCACTCTAAGGAGTGTCAAGGTGCAGATTGAAGACCAAGGTGCTCGAAGGTGCACGCTGACTAGACGGAGGAGCTGCTCAACGTTAGAGATCAAGCCTTACCTTGTAATCAATCATAGTGAAATTTTCAGTCAAGAGGACTGAAGAGTGGACGTAGAACAGTTTTTCGAACCACTATAAATCCCGTGTTCATTTACTGCTTTTACATCATTAATTTTTGTCTACTTTGAAACTCAACACATCAAGTGTTGCAGTATAATTTGAAGTAAATCTAAGTAATATTCAAGCTTGGACACATTTCATAAACACTTGCTAAGTCGTGAGCTTAGCAAGATAAGTGCAAGACATTATTAACATTCTGCTGCAAATATAAATACTCTGATCGGGGTCCAACACAAGCTCCTAGAGCTTGGTATGAGACTTTGTCTCAATTTCTCTTGAAGAATGAATTTCGTAGAGGAAAGAATGACCACACTCTCTTTCTAATCAAGGATGAGGATAATATCCTACTAGTTCAGATATATGTCGGTGATATTATCTTCGAATCAAATATCACGCTATGTGGGAGAAATTCACCTAACTTATGCAAAACAACTTTCGGATGAGTATGATGGGAAAGCTAACACATTATTTTTGTCTTCAAGTCAAACATTTGGAGATGGGAATTTTTATCTGCCAACAGAAGTATACAAAAAAATCAATATAAAAGTTCTATTCAGAGAAAATAAAATCACTGAGAATTCCAATGAGCACTAAAGCACTACTGACTCGTAACGAAGCTGGTGAATCAGTTAATCTAACAACTTATGGAGGTATAATTGGATAACTTCTATATCTAACTTCCAGTTGTTTGGATATTTCTTATGTAGTCGGTGCTTATGCGCGTTTTCAATCAAACAAGAACGCACTTTGATTATGTGAAAATTATTGTAAAGTATCTAAAGGGAGTATAATTCTTAGGAATTTGCTATCCTAAGTAGGACAACTTGAATATTATTAGATATTTAGATTTGGATTTCAGAGGTTGTCATATATATCGATCGCAAGAGCACAAGTGGAACTTACTAGTTTTTTTTACACAAGCTAATAAACTGGTTTAGAAAGAAGCAACACTTAATTGCCACACCAACGACTAAAGCAGAATATGTAGCATTTGGAAGTTGCGCAATTCAAATATTATGGATTAAAACAACTGAGAGATTACAACATATATACTGGTGCATTACCTATATTTTGCAACAACAACAATGTTAAGTCCATTGTTCAAAGTCCTGTATATCATTCTAGGACAATAAAGATTGATGTACGTCATCACTTTATCAGAGATCGTGTTGAGAAGAAAGATGTCATTGTGGAATATGTTAGGACTGATGATTAACTAGTTGACATCTTCACCAAACCACTTTCAGAAGCTTGTTCGAAGAACTCTGCATTCAACTGAGATTTCTAGAGTTGGATGAGACAATCAGTGATGACAACCAATAAGTTTTTCTTGTTTCAATTAACTCATTTGTCTTATCCCTATATGGTTTTCTTGACTGAGTAAGCTACCAGATAGGATCAGTAACTCATCGATAGACCACTCTAAGTGGGACATTTATAAGTCACTTGGTAGTCAAGTTTCCAGTCCAATGGTGCAATTATGACTATGTCCCAGCTCTTAGTCATGATACATATTAAACTCTAAGGTTATCCAACGACGTAGGTTTTCGAACTAGCGCTTTTATCAAAATGTGATAGATATATTAACTTATCTCCACAGAGCAGTTCTCAAAACCACCAATAATCTTCAAAAGATGCATTTTAAAACATCGCATCATTTAAGAAGATTGAGGAATAGGGAGTAGTTTATAGATTGACTGTGTTCCAGCCATTGATCAAGTAGAAAATACGACAATCCTAGGACGTCTGATCTACATGTTGAGGTATATAAATACCCAATTTACCCTCATTTATTTTCATATCATATCTTCATTCTTACTACTCGTCATGGAAAAAATTAGAAGTCCTATGTTTTTCATAAAAATACTTTTGAGAATACATCAGAAACCTAAATGATACATGAAGGAATAAAAGGGATAGATAATACGTGAGTTACCTGCTCGTCTGTTGTGGCTAGTGCCAACTGAACTATTTATTTCTTATCCTTCTCTAATTGCTTCCATAAATGCAAACAACACTTCCTCCACTGACTAATCATTTGATCTGAATAATCCATCGTCGTGGTCAGGGATGTCTAGTACCTCCATCCTTGTCAGCATGGTTTTGACAATGGTCTTGAAGGTCCTTCTCAGGAACAACTTGTGCAGTCTCTCCCTTTCATATTTGTCCACTTAATGAACATTCATATTTTAGATGATTAGTAGACTGGCACTCGAAGCACAATCTTTGGGGATGCTTTACGAAGCTCTTTCCCCTAGACTTAGAGACATCGAATTTGCTCTTTGATATCTTCAATGAATCGGAGAGTTTCCTCATTTGTTCTTCAAGCTCTTCCATAGAGCCCTCATCTTCTTTCCTTCATGATGTGGATGGTTCTCCTCCTCTACCCTAGTTGGACTTTGTTGTCTTCTCCAGCTGGTAGGTTTGTCTCTCTCTCTATACTTGATAAGGCTTCTTTGGCCTTTTTTAAAAATCATTCTTCACAAAGAGAGAGGCATCCTCATGATTTTGTCTTGATAAACAGGTTGGCATGGAGGCCTTGTGTTTATTCACCATTGTGATGTACTATTCATCGGCTTGGAGTTAGGCAAACAACTCCTTGGTGGGGTTTTGAGAATTTATGATTAAGTGTGTTCGTAAAATAAAATCATTTGATACATTGTTCTTCATAAATGTGTTACATCAACATAGTCACTATCTGATATAGCAAACATATGATACAAAAATAATATCATATTATCTCGCTTATAAGGATGATCATATGGTGTGTACGAGATCACAAATTATTATATGAATCGTTTGACCTAGCGAGATATAAATAAGTATCATGATTGAGACAGTTCCATGATAGGTTGTCGGTTTAGGCTACTACACATCAGTATATAAGTGAGCTTATCCTAGCTACTTAATATGTCGATACATCTTTATGTATTGATGGAAGACTAAGGGCCACACACAAATTGACCACACTTTGACTTGCTAAGATGACGAGTGTTACATGTGCTCTAATATCTACATCTTGGATGTGGCAGTCTTTGTGTGGCCTGCTTAGGCTGGACATGTAGGTAATCATATCTATTTTAGGATAAGGACATTCCTTGACGTGCTCACAAGGTTCATTATGTTAAACCCAGCAAGCTTAATTATTAATTTAGGCATAAGTGAAAAGGAGTGAGTGATACTGCTCAGGAAATAAGAGATTAATTAATTATAGCTAATTATCATAAGCGAAATTAATTAATGAATGTCCAAAACCTTATATATGTGGATCATTCGAGTTTAGTGCAACTCATTCCATATAAAGTGGTAATAAAGGGGTAAGTCAACATTGATTTCCTTGGTGAAATAAAATTAATTATTAATTAATTTTGTTATGAGTTGGACAAGGAAGAATTAATTAATAAGGAGGGTTTACTTTATTATTTGCATTGGGTCCCTGATCTGCCCCACAAACTGCTTTAGCCCATTAGTGCTAGGGTTTGCAAATCATAACACTATATATAACCCTTCTCTCTGCAGATCAAATGCAATAATAAAATACAGTATTATTTACACAACACATTATTCAGTACGTGAGCGTTGAATTAGAGAGAAAAATAGCAGCGGCTACACCAATCAAAAGAATTGTGAACTGATCGATTCTCTTGAAGATTTGGTGGAACTCGGTAGCATATCCTGTCCAGATCTGTGAGGACCAAGGGATACATATCAGAAGATTAGATATGTTGGAACATAACAACATTGATTGGATCCCCACATCCTGAATCCCTCGCCACCATCATCTAGATTCAAGAAATCAGAAGCCGAAGTTCAAGTATTCCGTAAATCCATCATCTGAAATTGAATATTAGGAGCATGCATAAAGTTTGCCTGGTTTATTCAATCTGATTTATTTTTTAAATCCTAAGAATGATCTAAAAGAGCTAAATACATAAGATAATTAACATTGTATGTTGTTGACTCAGTTCCTAATGGTTATTCTCCTTAAGACTGGTTACATTGACCTACCAGTCCTCCTTAGGCATCCTCACAAGAATTTTGGCATTGAAATCGGCGGTTGAGTACTTATGCCCAACGGTGTTCAACTTACTAACAATTGTAGTGAACCTCGCTTCCATATCCTTAATACTTTCTCATGGCAGCATCCTCAAGGACTCGTATTTGTCGACGTAAACTTGCAGTTTGTTGCATCTCATATTATCAGACTCCTAGTAGAGACTTGCCAAGTAATCCCAAGCTTCTTTTACACTTTCAAGGTGCACGACCTCTCCTATTAGGCTTTCACTGAGTGTGGAGTATATGATATCCAGAACCTGATAGTTCAATTGGCATTAACTCTTATCTACGGGTAGTTCACTCTTCTATGTTCAGCAACTGGTTGGTTATCTAGCTGTGACATGTCTTCAGAGATGATATCTATTTGTTTCCTTTTTCTTCTGTTTTGCCTTTGTTCAGGCTTTTGAGCGGAGGTGCATATCTTCTTTGGTATCTTGGGCTCTTCAACAGTTCGAACTGTCGGAATGGAATTGAGATCCTCAGATGTCTCAGCATCTATTTCCATGTCGTCCAAACTGTCATCTACTTCATCCTTTTGAGTTAAATAATAAACTAGAACCTTTAGCGGAATAAATTTGGATGGTATGAGATCTTCTCCTTGATCTTGTATTCCTAGAATGCTCTGCTAACCTTCAAACCTAAATTGACACTCGAAGATAACTTTCCTTTGGTTGGGATGTCTTTGTTCTTCTTCGCGTTCTCCATTAATCGACCAAAGATGTATGTCGCCCATTTCCTCCAGGGCAGTTATGAAGAGCCATCATTAGAGATTATTTGGGACTGCTTAGCTCAGATAGGGATCCAATCCCACTTTAAATCATCCTCAGCGCGATCTCACTAAGTATTTTATAAGATGGGTTTAGTTCGGATACCTTCGTGGCAGCTTTGAATTTTTCGATTACCTCGGGCTTTTTCCATTTTAACCAGTGAGCCTTCAATTCATCCTTATTGTTCTGAAGATAACTGGCGATATGGACTCCGGTCTTTGGTAGATTAGATGTTGAGAAATAAGAGCAGGATCAACCATTATCTTCTCCGAGGCAACCGTAGATAGGAAGAATTGATCTTTGTCGTCGGATGTGGCATTTTCATAGAACTCAGATACATAATTTGGGTTGAATCTCCGAGGGAATGCAGTTAAGAACGTTGTTAAATTCTCACTTAAGAGCTTTCCAGCAATCTCTTTGGCGATCATCTCGTCGGTGGTGATTGAGAAGAAGTTCATCCAATTCAGAATTTTCTCCTTCACGAATTGTGATATTAGAAGTTGTCGATCGATGGCGCTGGAGTCTTCAACTATCTGAAATAGTTCATCCTTTGAGGTCTCCTCAGTGACGACAAGTTGTTCGGGATTATCAAAAGCATTGACATTCATGATTTGGTTTTTCTCTTTCGGCATGAACTTGATATGGAGGGTGGTTGATTTTGGAAACTCTTGGGATGAGGCCTATATATATCTTGACTGATGGACTGGCAGTAAGTGGAGTAATCAAGACGACAACAGGATGGGTTTAAGGGATTTTTGGTGATCGATTTTAACAAAAATCATAGGCTGAGATTTAAACCCCTTTTTGTCTTCAACGCCTGCGATTGATGCTGACGTTGGCGCCTATTCAAGTCATCTGGCACATCATGTGAGATGCCATCGTGTTGTTTCACATTTAATACGATGTGCCGCCAAAATCTTCGTGGTAATCGAAAATGCACTCCTTTGTCTTCAGCAGTTTTCTCTCTCCATAGTCGTCTCCAAGAGTTACATGAGATAGTCTAAAGGGTATCTCTAAGATGGAGAGCTGAGCTACTACTTCCTTGGCCAGGTAGAAATTGTTTCTCCCTTGGATATTGAGTCTTGAAGCTTTGACAGCTTCCATGCACAGTTTTCAGTCAGTTCTGAAACATCTTTCTGGGACTTGAATGACGTCTGGGCATTGGAATTATTGTGATTTTGTTCTCTTGATTGACTCTGAGATCTTAGCCATCTGAACTATGGGCTATCTTTAATAATGATTGATCTGAACGGTGGTTGAGTATTAAATCGCCACTTCATTCTTTTTGCCTCTGATCTGATAGATCATTTCCTCCAGTGGTGAGGACATGGTAATGTTCTTTGATCGACGCCTTTGTCTCTCTATAAATGGTCCTTGTCGAGGTAGAAAGTATTAAATCAGTGACTCCTTTCTTTCCTTTCTTCTAAACATAATACTCCTTGAAAATGGCTGAACCAATAAGCATCCTAGAGGAGATGGCTAGGATCACCTGAAGGGATTCGTGAACTGAATCACGAAGTCCGTTTGCCAAGGATTGTTAATTGGAATAACAAAAATAAATAGCTATGCCAATGATTAATCCTAGCATGCTCCTATTGAATATGCATAAGGGGGTTTATGCGGAATACCTGGATTGCAAACCCTGATGAACGAGTGCGCGCAGATTCCTCTTGATCTTTTCGACGCACAAAGATTTAATTCCTAACGGATTGAGGAAATAAATCTTATGAAAATAAGTTAATTATTTTCGAAAAAACAAGGAGAGAGAGGGAGAAGAAAAATCCTCCTGATCTGATCTTCTGATCTGTATCCCAACTCAATTTGAATATCTGGTGAAGATTCCCTTCAGATTCCTTGCCCGGTTGAGAAGCCAAATTTCCTCCTCGTTCTCAGATCTAGTCGATCACCACAGTTCCCAAATTTTGGTTTGCTGTGTGCAACTTATGATCTTGTGGTGTGTTGAGATCTGAGGAACTGAGGCCTATTTATAGGAAAATACTGGACTTCTATTGGGCTTGAGTTTCATGGGCCAGACCAGGGACCAAAATGCAAATAACAAATGAGGCCTATCAATTAATTAATTCCCATATTCAACCCAGAATATAATTAATTAATTAATATTAATTCATTACACCAGAGAATCAATACTGTCCTACCTATTTGCTACCACGTTTTGAGGTACGGGTTGCATGGGCTCGGTATATCCCCACATTTAAGGTTACAGACATTAGTTAATTAATTTAAGCTCTAACAAGCTATTTAATTAATTAACATCTTATATTCCTGAATCAATCCACTCAAACCTTTTCACTTATGCTTGAACTTAATCAGCCTGCAGGACTTTAGCATAACGAACCTTTTCAGTTGTTCAGGGAATGTCACCATCCTATACTGGATGTGGTTACCTAGTTCCAGTACCAGACAGTCATACACAAATTGTTATTACCTAAGATACAGATATACAAGCTCAACTAGAGCCTTTCACTGCAACTCAAAGTAATACACAATCTGCATATACTTATGTACCTTCACTGCAACTCAGATAAAAGAATCGATCTCGATTTAGGTCCTTATCAATGTGTGCCCCACACCAGCATACCAAGCCATCCAAGATAAGATGTTTATTACTGCGTATGCTGCAGCCTACACCGATAATTTATCCTGGAACTGTCTCAGCTGTGATAACTATTTATATCTCGCTAGGTCAAACGATCCATACGATCTTCCGTGATCTTCTACACACCGTATGATCTCCCTATCGACGAGATAAGAGGATAATAGCATTCGCGACACATGTTTGTTAATTCAGACAGAAGATGAACATACAACATTTATGATTCCCAGTATATTAACCAATCGACCTTGTACATAATATACCAATCATAATGCTTTCAGTATATAAATCCATCAATCTCCCACTTATACTCAAAGCATTATACAGGTGCTTTCCAGAGTATAACGCGTCTAAACTAATCTAGCTATTACATCAAACATTTACGTGGATAGCTTTGCCCTCAGCCGAAGGTTACGTACATGCATCTCGTAGACCTTCTGATGCAGAGCCTTTGTGAATGGATCCGCTAGATTATTTCTTGTGTCAATCTTCTCTACTAGCACATCACCCCTTACTACGATTTCTTGTATAATATGGTACTTCCTTTCAATGTGTTTTGTTGCTCTGTGAGTTCGTGGTTCCTTTGAATTTGCCACAGCTCCCTAATTATCACAATATATCGTGATTTTCTTGGGCAGCTTAGGAATCACGTCCAACTCAAGAAAGAAGTTTCGAAACCATACTGCTTCTTTCGAAGCTTCAGAAGCTGCCACATATTCTGCTTCCATGGTGGAGTCCGCAATGCACTTCTATTTTGCACTCCTCCATGATATGGCCCCACCTCCCAATGTAAACACATAGCCAGAGGTGGACTTCTTTTCGTCTCGGTCTGCCTGGAAATCTGAATCACTATAACCCACAGGGCACAACTCCTCACACTGATAGACAAGACAATAGTCTCTTGTCCTTTTCAGGTATTTGAGTATGTGCTTTACCGCGGTCCAATGCGCCTGTCCAGGGTTAGATTGGTATCTCACTGCCATGCCTACAGCAAAGCAGATATCTGGCCTCGTACATAGCATCGCATACATGAGGCTCCCCATGGACGATGCATACGGCACGTTCCTCATTTCATCTTTCTCCCTTTGTGTCATTGGACACTGATCCTTGGAAAGATATATGCCATGTCTGAAGGGTAACAGACCTTTCTTGGCAGTTTGCATGCTGAAACGGGCAATCACAGTATCCACATATGATCCTTGAGACAAGGTCAGCATCCTCTTATTGCGCTCCCGCAATACTTTTACCCCTAGGATGTATCCTGCCTCCCCAAGGTCCTTCATATGAAATTGCTCGGATAACCACCCTTTTATGCCCGACAATACTTCCACATTGTCGCCAAATAGGAGAATATCATCTACATAAAGTGCAAGGAACACCACGCTTCCGCTGACACATAGACGGTACACGCAACTCTCGTTTGAGCATTGTGAAAATCCATAGGATTTAATGACTTCATCAAAATGCAGATTACATGACCGTGAAGCTTCTTTAAGTCCATACAGTGACTTCCGTAGCTTCCAGACCAAATGTTCTTTCCCCTTCTGCACATAACCTTCTGGTTGTTGCATATAGATGTCCCTACCTTCTTCAAGGTACCCGTTTAGAAACGCGGTTTTGACATCCATCTGCCAGATTTCTAGGTCCTTATGTGCTGCTATGGCTAGGAGTATACGAATGGACTTAAGCATGGCTACCGGTGAGAAGGTCTCGTCATAGTCTACACCTTCTTTCTGACTATAACCCTTCACCACCAGCCTTGCTTTGAAAGCTGTAATTTCACCATTCGCTCCTTTCTTTCTTTTGTATACCCATTTGCACCCTATGGCTCGACAGCCATCTGGCAAATCAGTTTTCTGGTATATATCTATAGCTGTAATGGATTCTATTTCCGAATCCATGGCGATCAGCCATTTGTCTACATCTTTATCAGATACCGCCTCGTCATATGTCCAGGGATCGGTATCATCCAGTCCGTTTTTCGAGATCAAGTTAGAAGACTCTCCCACAAACTTATACCTTTCGGGTTGGTGGATAACCCTCCCACTGCGACGAGGCATCTGAACCGTGTCAGTAGTTGGCACAGTACGCGTTGGTCCCATAACTTGCATTAATGGCAGTGTTAGTATAGCCTCACCTGTTATAGGTAGATTTACCATTACACTGGGCTTTCCTGATGGAATTGCTTCCTTGTCCTCAAGCTCATGGAGGAAAATTTCACTCTTGGATCTGTGGTTTCTTACATATTCGTCCTCCAAGAATCTTGCGTTGGTACTGACAACGACTTTCTGATTCTCAGGACAATAGAAATAACCACCTTTCGTTTGCCTGTGATATCCTACAAACAACATCAGCTTACACCTACTTTCTAACTTATCAGGTTCCTTTTTCAGCACATATGTAGGACAACCCCAAACCCTCACTCTGTTCAAACTTGGCTTTCGCCCATACCAGAGTTCCAGAGGTGTTTTAGGAACTGATTTAGAAGGTACCAGGTTAAGCAAGTAGGCCGTTGTCTCCAAGGCATATCCCCAAAACGAAATATGCAAGCTTGCATAACTCATCATCGACCTGACCATTTTCAAGAGAGTTCTATTTCTTCTTTCTGCTACACCATTTAGTTGAGGGGTTCCTGGTGCAGTCCACTGGGATGTAATCCCATTATCTGACAAGTACTGCAAGAACTCGTTACTGAGGTATTCACCACCACGATCTGATCGTAGTGTCTTGATAGTCTTTCCTAGCTTCTTTTCTACCTCCGTCCTAAACTCTTCGAATTTCTCAAAGCATTCAGACTTAAGGTAAAGCAAATAGACATATCCGAATCTTGTGTAATCGTCAATGAATGTTGCAAAGTACTCGTAACCTCCACGAGCTTGCATGGACATTGGTCCACATAAGTCAGAGTGGATCAATTCCAACATATTTTCTGCTCGAGACTGACTTGCCTTAAAAGGCCTGGTCGTCATCTTTCCCTCTATACAGGACTCACAGATTTGATGCGGTACCACTTGAAAAGAATCCAAGAGCCCATCGCATGCTAATCTTTTAATCCTCTTTAGATTGATGTGACCTAGTCTCAAGTGCCAGAGTTATGTTTGATCCTTATCGGAAGAAAACTTTCTCTTTAAATGATTATTATTATTGGACGAGTTTCCAATATTCACGGAAGATTTATGCATACAATCAATGATATAGAGAGAGTCAATCTGTTTGCCATGACAAATAACACCGTTATTACCAATGATAGAAACTCCACTATAAAAAATAACTGAATATCCATCACTGATAACTTGGAAACTGAAATTAAGTTTCGCCGAAAAACCGGCACATATAAAACATCTCTCAAAATCAAAACATTGTTTTCAAAGCATAAAGTAAAATCTCTAATGGCTACTGCTGAGACTCGCTCTCCACTGCCCATTGAGATGGTAATCACATCATGCTTCAGCTGCCTTGTCGGCCTGAACCCCTGCAAAGTATAACAAACATGGTCAGTAGCTCCATTATCCACTACCCAAGAATGGGTAGAAACCGATGCTAAATATGTTTCCGTTATAAATGCACATGACGCACCTTGTCCAGTCTTCCTGACTTGACAATCTTTCTTCCAATGACCAGCCTTGCCACACCTGAAACACTTGTCCCTTTCAGCAGGCACGCCCGGTTTCCTTTTTGACTTTCTACCAGAAGTTGTACCTTTGGCTTTCTTCTTAAACATTCCTTTACGCCTCTTGCCAACCAGCGCAACAGGACGATTGCTAGAAGTAGCCAAAGCAACTTTTTTTGTTGCATTACTGATTCCACTGTCATCAAGTCATTGAGTAGCTTGTTAAAAGTGTGCTCTTTCATGTTCATGACAACATTCAATCTAAAGTTCTCATAAGACTTTGGCAGAGAGTTGAGGATGATATCAACATGCGCTTCCGCATCGATACCACCTCCGTGCAGCGTGAGCTCATCCATAAGGTGAGTCATGCTGACCACGTGCTCTCTGATCGAGCTACCTTCTGTTATTTTCTTTCCCACGATTTCCCTCATGAGATTGAATCTGACTGCTTGGTCAGACTCACCATAGGTCACTGTGAGGCTGTCCATTATGTCACTAGTATTATCATATGAATGATGCTATTGTCCAAGTAACTTGGACATAGTAGTCATCATATAACATTTCACTATATTGTTTGACTTGAGCCACTTGTTATAGTAGCTCCTTTCCTCATCAGTTGATGCATTAGTGGGAGCAGCCGGACGAGGCTTATCAAGGACAAACTTGTGTTCCTCTGTGACAAGGATGTAATCCAAGTTGCGTTTCCATTCTTGGAAATTGGGACCGGTTAATTGGTTTTGTGCTAAGATATTGATCACATTCGGTAAAGACATGTCTGAAAACAATAAATTAAAGCAGAAATTAAAACATAGTTGCAAACTATTGAAATAATTAAATATTGAAACCTTATGATAAAGCAATATTAATGTTTCCTCCAATTTGCCTAAGTATTACTATTGCAAGCCACACATGTGGACGTTTACAACAAAACACTTAACCAGACTGCATCTTTCAATTCCAGTCCTTTAATTCCAATCCATGCCCGGGTTCCTTAGACAAATGGAATTAATAATTGGAGACTAACTTAAGACCATATTATACTACTGAGCAGGGACATCACAAATGAGTTTTACTCTGGATAATATCTAAGCTAGCTTATCACCAAAGCCAACCCTCCCATACAAGGATCTATTAGGACACATCTGATCCCTATAATAAGGCTGTCTCATTTAATTCAATCCCTAGAGAACTTATAGAAATTCAATACGCAAGCTACACATGTAGACGTTTACGCATGAACTCCCACTTCTCACATGAAATAAATGTTTGTTTTAAGAAATACTATCTATTAGAACTTATGAATAATAAATTAAGTAAGCTACACATGTAGACGTTTAGTAATAAATTACCCACTTCCAATAAAGGATCGCTTTGTGGAGGTCTTACTAAATTATGAGCTTAGTAATTTTTAGTTCATAAGGTTCAATTACACAGATTATTTTATGTATCCATAATTATAACATTGCTAAAATTCTATCATGCATAGCATGAAACCCGAATTTATAGTTATAATTAATTACACAAAATAAATCACATAGCAAGCTTTAAAGCTGTAAATAAAATCAATAAACATGCTCCTATTATCTACAACATGCTTATATGTTGCGCAATTAAATTAAACACATATATCATGCGAAGACAGATAATAAAACAAATAAAAAATGTCCTCGTGGCCCCATGATAAAAATAAAATTAATTCTAACTATTACAAGTTGAAATTAATTATACAGATCTTGGACTGGGCTCCCACTACTTGGACTAAGATCAGAATTTATTTTCTGAATCTGGGCCTCCAAGATTTGATCCATCAGAAAATTGGACAACTGGGCCAGTTAACCAGATCGCAGGCCTAGGCACACATTGCAAGCCCATCGCGAACCACCGCCGCCGGCGACTCGCCAGTGCCGTGAGGGCTCCCGGCATGCGCAACAACCATGCACGTAAGTGCATGGTTGCAGCCCGCGATGCCACCTCCTCCGGCCATTGCCCGTTTCGTATACCGCCGTCCCGGCTTGCCCCGACCGTCGCCTGAACCGCCGTTCACCTTTCTTCTCCACCGTCGGTGTCCGTGACACATCAGAATCACACAAGAACAGAATTGAAAGCTCGTGCGAACCATGCGAAAGAAAAACCTTAGGGTTTTTCCGCGTTCCGGCCGAACGCCCAGCCCCGTCGCCGCCCCAGCCCGCGTCGTCGGCCACCCGAGCCACCGCTGCCACCACCTGCTCTGCCTGCCGATGTCGACCGAGGGAGGGAGACGCGCTACCGGTGCGCGCGCAGGGTCGTGCAGGCCTGCTGCGCGCTCGTGATAAGCTCATTATTTCACTAACTTATCTATATTATTTTTCTACTATTTTATGTAGTTTTATTGAGTTTAAATATATATATATATTATTCATGAGTCAATATTAGGTGGTGTTAGGTGTATTTTGATGTTTATGCAGGTTTTAGGCCTAAATTCACGAGAAAACCGTTCCAAAATCAGTGACGTGTAAGAGTAGCCATGAAGAGTTCTTCCACAAGAGGAATTTGGGCTATTGGCGCATGGCAATGGATGAAGCTTTGAGTTAGCTCTCCAACGCAACAGAAATCGGGTCAATCGGTGTTCGGGAGAGGACGTTATGGCAAAAACTGTGAGACCGTGCAAAAGGGGCTGACCTCATTTTTCCACGTCGATCGACGGGGATGCCGCGTCGATCGACGCGGACCTGCTGGCACGGGAAATTGACTGAATTCGAGTTTTTTCATATCTTTAGCCGTAGATTTGATTGGATACACCTCCACTTCTATATATATCCCAGTAGTTTCCATTTTTTAAGTGTGCTTCATTCCAGATTTCAGATTTTGGAGAGATTTCCAAGAGTTTTAGAGTTTATGTTTGAAGACAGAATTTTAGGGGAAGAATTTCAGATCCAAGTTTTTATGCAATTCATGTTTTATTTTTCTATGATGAATATTACTATGAATATGTGTAACTAATCTCTTCCTCAGATTCTAGGGTTCAAATTATCATTGAGTTTGATTAATTGAATTATTTTCCCTTCGTAGTTTATGAAATCTGTGTTTATTCATAATCTTGAGTTTGCTGGCCACATCTTAGGATTAATTAGTTGATTACTTGAGACGTAACTGTAATAGTTTTCAATGGAAAGAGATTTTCACAATATAATCTGATTTCTTGTCGTAACTGAAGGAGATTGATTGTAGGGATAAATCTGTAGATCTTTGGAGTTAGTTAATTTATCTTGAGACCGAGCGGAGATAGGTAATTAATTAATCTACTTTATGAATTGTCCAACAAAGAAGTTCATAATACCTTTCGATGTTTCACTACGAAGAGGAATTAAATTGGGAATTAATCGATTCATTCATCCATGTCATACTTGATAACTAGATATTCCTAGAATCTCTACTTCTCATAATCGTTTTTATCCAAAGTATTTTGATTTCCTGTTTAATTTTTATTCGCAAGTATTACGATTTTCAAAACAACAAAACCTAAAATTTGATTTTCCTAACCAATATTTTGAGAACTTCTGATTTAGTACTTAAGGTTTTTCGTTGTTTCATTCCCTGTGGGATCGATAATTTTTATTTGCCGCTATATTATTAGCTTTGCTAAGTCGCTGTTAAATTATTTCGCGATCAAATTTTGGCGCCGTTGCCGGGGAATGAATAGAAATAATCATACTATTAAATCTGTGATTGAAATATTGATTTAGGCTGTAATTTTCGTACTTTTCTCTGAATTTCTGTATTTTTGTCATTCACGTCGATCGACGTGACACCCACGTGGATCGACGCAGTTGTTTATTCCACGTCGATCGATGCTACATCTCGTCAATTGACGTCGTATTCTTTTTTCAGAATTTCAGTTCGTTTCATTTTATTTTCAGTCTTACCTCACTACCTCCTTTGCTGTACAGGTAGTGCATGAGTACGAGAGCTAAAGGAAAGGACCCGCTTTACTATTACCTGGATATTGAAGCCACTTGCAGAAAGATCCAAAAGAACAAGCGTGCGCAGGAAAGCTCGAGTAATCAATTGATGGACGATAACGTACCACCACCAATTGTTCAACCACCTCCACCAATGCTAATTGCGGAGGAGCAGGCTGTGCTTCTGCAAGAAGTCCAAGCTATGAGAGCGCAAATCCAACAGTACAATCTGGAAAGAGACCTCGAGAGGAACAATCCGAATGGAAGGGATGTTTGCCATAACCCACTAATTGATGACAATCCCGACAATGAAGAGGACGACAACCAAAATCCACCAGAGGAATCTGACGATGAGGAAGAAGAGGAGGCCATGCAGAACCGGTATAAACCTCGATTCAAGGAGACAGACTTCAGAATTGGCATCAATGCCAATAATTTTGAGCTAAAGAGCAGATTAGTGCAGATGGTGCAACAAAATCAATTCGGAGGAAAAGCCACTGAGGATCCTTACGCGCATCTGGATAAGTTCCTGGTGCTTTGCAATACTGTCAAAATCGGAGGGGTCAGCAAGAGTGCGATCTGAATGCGTCTGTTCGCATTCTCTCTGAGAGATAAGGCACAATCATGGTTCACTGCACTGGACAAGGAGAACATAAGCACATGGACTGAATTGAGGAATAAGTTCCTGGAAAAATTCTTCCCTCCGAATGTCATCAGGCAGAGAAGGAAGGAAATCATCAGATTCGCTCAAATACCTGATGAGAGCTTCAGTGAGACGTGGGAGCGATTCAAAGAGCTACTGAGATCTTGCCCCGGACATGGCTTTCCGCCAGGAGAACAGGAAGAAGCATTCTACGAGGGACTCAATGAGAAGACCGTCAAATTGGTGGACACCACACTAGGAGACACCATCATGACGAAAAGCAAAAAGTAGGCCATGGAATACTTCCAAAAGATGGCCAACAACACTCAATGGTGGTCCTCGAGTCGACATCGGCCTGTGATGACGGTCGAGAAAGTGGTGGAGAAAGTTGTCGAACAACCAGATTTGGCAACCGAGCTGAAAGAGCTAAGGGAAGACTTCGCTGCACTGAAGCAAGAGAAAGCATCTGCTGCAGTAGAGCCAGTGCAAGCTCCGCCTGAGGGGGATTGTGCCGCTGTAAATTTCATGCAAATGGGTGGTTATCAAAACAACTACCGTGGATGATATCAGCAGCATAATCAGCACTACACTTATAATCACGCGAGGAACCATCCTGGATTTTCCTACGCGAACCCCCAAGTCGCGGAGCAACCACCACCTGGGTTTGCTGTGCAAGATGGAGAAGTGGTGGAGAAGAAGAAGCCAAATCTCGAGAAGATTTTGACTAAATTCATGGAAGGCTCCACTGATACGGTAGCCAAGCTAAAGCAAGAAATTGCAAGCGTGAATACTAAAGTAGACCAGGTGCAGAAGCATGTACAAATTATAGAAACCCAGGTCAGCCAGATCGCCGATGCCCTCGGAGCCCAGCACAAGCCGGGGCAACTTCCGAGCAACACTTAGATTAACCCCAAGAATCAGAATCAGAGGAACCAAGTTAATGCCATCACTCTGAGAGGGGGAAAATCGTATGAAGAGCCAAAGAAGGCAGATAAAAGAAGCCGAGCAGGACGTAGAATCCATCGCAAATACAGCCCCGTTGACCGACGCGGGGTCTCCATCGATTGACGCAGCACCAAAGGCCATGTCGATCGATGTTGATCCACGTCGATCGACGACCACTCCGATTCCGCCATTGAAGATACCTCCTCTGCCGTTTCCGCATCGGTTTGCCAAGACAAACATGAACGACAGGTATGCACGCTTCTTGGAGAACATTAAGAAAGTAAACATCAACATCCCGCTGATTGAGGCACTACAAGAGATACCAGGGTATATCAAGTTTCTAAAGGATATGGTCTCTCAGAAAAGACCCTTCATGGAGCATGAGAGGGTCAACTTGTTCGAGGAATGCAGCACGATCATTCAGAAGAAGATGCCGTTGGAGAGAGAGGACCCGGGATGTTTCACGATCCCCTGCGTCATTGGAAGAGAGACGTTTGGGAAGGTCCTTTGCGATTCTGGCGCATCCATCAACTTAATGCCGTTGTCAATCTTCAAGCGACTAGAGATCGGGAGCATCAAACCAACAACCATTTCATTGCAGATGGCTGACAGATCGGTATCCTACCCAAGAGGCATCGTAGAAGACGTACTTGTGAAGGTGAAGGACTTCATCATTCCAGCAGACTTCGTGGTGCTTGACATGGAAGAAGACCAAAACATCCCGCTTATCTTGGGGAGATCTTTCTTGAAGACTACTGGAGCATTGATTGACATTCGAGACGGCAAACTGACGTTCCAAGTTAATGACGAGTCGGTCACCTTTCCCATCTACAAAGCAGTGCATAAGCGTAATGAAGGGAGCTACAGGGAAGAGTGCCACATGATCAATTGTTTAAATCCGGTGATTTCCTCTCCCTTTCCTTCTCTTAAAACTGATCCGGATCTTCAGGAGAACTGCTTACTACACTCTTTGTTTTTGTCTTCAGATTTTGCTTACTACACTCTTTGTTTATGGATGTATCTGAAGAAATAACACAGAAAAAAAGAAGAACAAACATGAGCGGTTTCCAAGCCGACGCAGCCAGAAAAAGAAAAGAAAACGTGGAAATGCCTCCACGTCAATTGATGCACACCATGTGTCGATCGACGCAGCCTCAGGAGCCACATCGATCGACGCAGTAGTCACGTCGATCGACGCATGAAGGAAGTCAGACACGGAGTGTTCATCGGCAAAAGCAGCGCGACGTAGGAAAGGGATTGCGGCAGTTTCATTCATGTCAACCAACGCATATCTGGAAAAGCTGCCATCTAACTCTGATCCGCTGGTTCTGGAACTCAAGATGCTTCCGGCACACCTCAGGTATGGGAAGTTGGAAAAATTACTACGAGTTCTACAGAAGTACAAGTCCACCATTGGGGGGATATTGAGAGACATCAAGGGGATTATCCCCTCATTATGTACGCACAAGGTCTTTCTGGAAAAAAATGCCAAGAAATGGGGGATACAAGTTGTCAAGAATAAAGATGGAAAGGAGGTCGCGGAAAGACCTGTCTGGACCCAACCTCCCTAGCAGTGATTTGGAAACTCTGGGGGATAAAAAAGTTGATGTCTGAGATCAACTACCAGGTATCGTTCCCTCTTTTGTCTGATTTTCAAACTTATTCCACTCTTCGAGTTGGAAATAAGTTTGGGGGGATGTGGACAAGAGATGGAACGTCCTATCTTTTATTTATTATGCTTTATATTCTGCTTTTTGTCTTTAATTTTTCGTACTTTTCTATTTTTTATACTATTTTGTGGGGAAAAATTTTTAGTTTTGAGATAACCTGAATGAGATTGTGAGATTAGAATTGATTGAGGGTTGAGTATTGAATTGATTGGGATTGTGGTTAGATGCCTATGAATGTAGAATACTGCA
This sequence comes from Plectranthus barbatus, assembly GCA_026898455.1. Taxonomy (NCBI): domain Eukaryota; kingdom Viridiplantae; phylum Streptophyta; class Magnoliopsida; order Lamiales; family Lamiaceae; genus Plectranthus; species Plectranthus barbatus. The sequence goes on along the minus strand of JAPKLW010000035.1, from coordinate 644,028 downwards.
TGATAGGACTGATCTGACACTTATACTTGCATGTTGATTGAGCTGATTTGAAATTGACTGTGGAAGAAAATTTTTGAACCCTTGTGTGAGAAACTTGAGCCTTTATTTTGTTTGATGTGAGATTCACATGTGTGTTTTGATTTCAATAGAACTTGCCTATTTTCTGTGTTGAGACTGCATAGTGTGCACAAGTTTAGAAAATAATCTTAGGCCATCTTTGATAACCCAATATCCTAAACACTGTCCTTTCACAATAAAATTCTCCCTAGTTAGCCACTTTGAGCCTGTACAATTTTTCTTTCCTTGTCTATGAGATTAAGAAAAGTATTGTCTCACTCATGTCATGAGTTGTGGTATGTATGGGGTTGATTGGTGAATTCGTGATAAGATATGATAAATTAGTGGTGAAAAAATGTGTGAAAAAGAAGCTCAAAGAAATAATTAGAATTCTCATAAGCTATCTGAAAAGAAAAGAATACAAAATTATCGAAAAAGAGCATAAGAGATTCAAAATGAGCTAGAAAAAAAAAGAAAAAAAAAGAAAATGGAGTTTGTTGATGTATATGAGGAGATGAGGTGGATGATAATAGATAGTGGTTGGATATGTTGAGAGTCATGAACTCAATTGATTTAGTCACTTGGCCATATTTCCCTACCTTATCAGAAAAAAGCCTACGTTACAACCTTTCAAAAAGTCCTTTTTGATTCTAGACTTGTGTGCACATTTTAGCAGTGGAAATATTAGAAAATTTGCAAGCCTATGGTAGAAATTTCTTCCTAAATGTTGTTGAGTGCTTTCATCTTTACCTTAAACACTTGAGAGTTGAGCGATACACTTCCTATGAGTTCTTCCACGGTTGATGAATTTTCCTTTCTTGCCTATTGATTGAGGACAATCAAACGTTCAAGTTTGGGGGATTTGATAAGCTCATTATTTCACTCGCTTATCTATATTATTTTTCTACTATTTTATGTAGTTTTATTGAGTCTATATATATATATATATTATGCATGAGTCAATATTAGGTGGTGTTAGGCGTATTTTGATGTTTATGCAGGTTTTAGGCCTAAATTCACGAGAAAACAGTTCCGAAAGCAGTGACGTGTAAGAGTAGCAGTGAAGAGTTCTTCCACAAGAAGAATTCGGGCAATTGGCGCAATGCAATGGATGAAGCTTTGAGTTAGCTCACCAACGCAACTGAAATCGGGTCAATCGGAGTTCGGGAGAGGAAGTTATGGCCAAAACTGTGAGACCGCAAAGAAGGGGCTGACCTCATTTTTCCACGTCGATCGACGGGGATGTCGCGTCGATCGACGCGGACCTGCTGGCATGGGAAATTGACTGAATTCGAGTTTTTTCATATCTTTAGCCCTAGATTTGATAGGATACACCTCCACCTCTATATATATCCAGTAATTTCGATTTTTAAGTGTGCTTCATTCCAGATTTTAGATTTTTGAGAGATTTCCAAGAGTTTTAGAGTTTATGTTTGAAGACAGAATTTTGTGGGAAGACATTCAGATCCAAGTTTTAATGCAATTCAGGTTTAATTTTTCTATAATGAATATTACTCTGAATATGTGTAACTATTCTCTTCCTCAGATTCTAGGGTTCGAATTATCATTGTATGCATGTTTGATTAATTGAATTATTTTCCCTGTCCCTTCGTAGTTTGTGAAATCTGTGTTTATTCATAATCTTGAGTTTGCTGGCCACATCTTAGGATTAATTAGTTGATTACTTGAGACGTAACTTTAATGGTTTTCAATGGAAAGAGATTTTCACAATATAATCTGATTTCTAGTCGTAACTGAAGGAGATTGATTGTAGGGATAAATCTGTAGATCTTTGGAGTTAGTTAATTTATCTTGAGACCGAGCGGAGATAGGTAATTAATTATTCTACTTTATGAATTGTCCAACAAAGAAGTTCATAATACCTTTCTGATGTTTCACTACGAAGAGGAATTAAATTGGGAATTAATCAATTCATTCATCCATGTCATACTTGATAAGTAGATATTCCTAGAATCTGTACTTCTCATAATCGTTTTTATCCAAAGTATTTTAATTTCCTGTTTACTTTTTATTCGCAAGTATTACAATATTCAAAACAACAAAACACAAAATTTGATTTTCCTAACCAGTATTTTGAGAACTTTTGATTTAGTACTTAAGGATTTTCGTTGTTTCATTCCCTGTGGGATCGATAATTTTTATTTGCCGCTATATTATTAGCTTTGCTAAGTCGCTGTTAAATAATTTAGCGATCAGCGCGCGCGCCCCCGCGCCCTGGCCGCGCACCACCGTCCCGGCCGCCTGCCCTACCGTCCCTCGCGCCGTCGAATGCGCCCGGAGCCACCGCACCCCGGTCCTGCTGACTGTGGCCGCACGGCCCCCACATGCGTGCCTGCGTTCCATCCGCCGTGCCCCGTCGTGCATGGCCATGCTGCCATGCCGGCGCTGTCATGCGTTGTGCGGCCCTTCGTTCTTTGTGTTCTTCGTTCTTCGCGTTCTTCATTCTTCATTTTACAGATTTAATTTTTGAAATAAAATATTACATTTGAAATATCTAGTTACATTCTAAAATCTAAATCTAACCACGGATTTATCTCGTGGGTGAAAAATGAATCCATATAAAAGGGCGGATTAACCCGAGAACCACGAGGACAAAAAAACATGAACACACAATCCAAAAACCCACGCAATCATTCAATGATAATTATCATGCAGATCATGGGCAATATTATTTTTCCGATAGAGCCAAATAATCCAACCTCGCTCTAATACCAATTAAAGGGATTCGTGAACTGAATCACGAAGTCCGTTTGCCAAGGATCGTTAATTGGAATATCAAAAATAAATTGCTATGCCTATGATTAATCCTAGCATGCTTCTATTGAATATGCATAAGGGGGTTTATGCGGAATACCTGGATTGCAAACCCTGAAGAACGAGTGCGCGGAGATTCCTCTTGATCTTTTTGACGCACAAAGATTTAATTCCTAACGGATTGAGGAAATAAATCTTATGAAAATAAGTTAATTATTTTCGAAAAAACAAGGAGAGAGAGGGAGAATAAAAATCCTCCTGATCTAATCTTCTGATCTGTATCCCAACTCAATCTGAATATCTGGTGAAGATTCCCTTCAGATTCCTTGCTTGATTGAGAAGCAGAATTTCCTCCTGGTTCTCAGATCTAGTCGATCACCACAACTCTCAAATTCTGGTTTGCTGTGTGCAACTTATGATCTTGTGGTATGTTGAGATCTGAGGAACTGAGGCCTATTTATAGGAAAATACTGGACTTCTATTGGGCTTGAGTTTCTTGCGCCAGACCAGGGACCAGAATGCTAATAGAAAATGAGGCCTATCAATTAATTAATTCTCATATTTAACCCAGACTATAATTAATTAATTAATATTGATTCATTCCATCAGAGAATCAATACTGTCCTACCTATTTGCTACCACATTTCGAGGTACGGGTTGCATGGGCACGGTATATCCCCACATTTAAGGTTACAGACATTCGTTAATTAATTTAAGCTCTGACAAGCTATTTAATTAATTAACATCTTATATGCCTGAATCAATCCACTCAAACCTTTTCACTTATGTTTGAACTTAATCAGCCTGCAGGACTTTAGCATAACGAACCTTTTGAGCTGTTCAGGGAATGTCACCATCCTATACTGGATGTGGTTACCTAGTTCCAGTACAAGACAGTCATACACAAACTGTTATTACCCAAGATACAGATATACAAGCTCAACTAGAGCCTTTCACTGCAACTCAAAGTAATACACAATCTGCATATACTTCTGTACCTTCATATAGGCTTAGGATCTCATCAAGCCATGGAGATCCAGATTCTTTTTAATGTCAGATAAAAGAATCGATCTCGACTTAGGTCCTTATCAATGTATGCCCCACACCAGCATACCAAGTCATCCAAGATAAGATGCTTATTACTGCGTATGCTGCAGCCTACACCGACAGTTTATCCTGGAACTGTCTCAGCTGTGATAACTATTTATATCTCGCTAGGTCAAACGATCCATATGATCTTCCGTGATCAGAAACACACCGTATGATCTCCCTATCGATGATATAAGAGGATAATTACATTCACGACACATGTTTGTTAATTCAGACAGGAGATGAACATACAATATTTATGATTCCCAGTATATTAACCAATCGACCTTGTACATAATATACCAATCATAATGCTTTCAGTATATAAATCCATCATCACCATCACACGGAACAAGGTCTTCACCCCTCGGAGGCTATATGCTGAATATTGAAGACTAACAGATGATGTGTACTACGAGACTATCAACCACTTGGAGACTAAAGGCCTGGACGGCTTCATGTCAGTGCAGCCTGTTGTTTTTCAGCAGGATCTGCATAAGGTAATCGTTTATATTTCTACCATTTTTGAGGATGAGATCTCCTTCAACCTCAATGGAGTAGAGTTCACCCTGTGTGCAGACTTCATATCTCGAGAGTTTCAACTGCCTCACCATGGGACGCCAGTTTTGCATTATCGAATAGATGAAATGGCTCTTGAGTGGTCGTCATGGTGGGAATGGAGGGGCAAAGACAGAAATTTCAGTCCAACAGCTCCCTGTGGGTTCCTTCAGCGTCGACACTAGGTGTCCTTCGACATCATTAACCAACTGGTGCTCTGCAATCCCATGATGCAGACAAACTTCTCACCACCCATCTGGAGAGCGATGATGGCTTTCGAGGATCAGGCTGCGGTTGACTGGGATGCCTTCATCTTCGACCGTCTGAAGATGGCCATGCAAGATCTGCTGAATGAGCCCATTCCCTATGGCATGCAGCTAAGCTGGCTCCTAGAGAGGCGGATCCCTTTCTTAGGTGAGGGTACGTCAGGTTTGCGGCTGGGGCCTACTGACTATTACCCTGTGCGACTACATTGATCGCCTCCCTGCAGCTTCCACTGCCATCATCTCTAGCTCCTGGTTGTCGTTGATAGGGTGACTAATTTTCTTAAAACTGATGTAGTCTTTTTGTTTTGCTCAACTCCTTAGTATGTACTGTGTATCCATCTTGTCTGGTTCGAACAAGATTTCCAATGTCATCGCGGATGGCTTCTTTGGGATGATCTCTTAGCCAACTTGGCTTCTTCACAGGTACGACTTCAGACGGGCATCTGGATCTTCAAGAACTGTAGGAAGTTCCCCTTGGGATAGTTTACTTCTTTATTTTTGAACTGTTTCTTCTTCTCCTTCAGAAACTCTATCATCTCCTTGATCCGAAGCGGCTTCACTTCCTTGTTTTGGAACTGCATCCTCATCAGCATCTGGATTCTGGATGGCAGCTGGCTCGTCAGCTGAGTCTGCTTTTTGACTTCCTTGGGGTCAGCATGCTCTGCTTCCAAAATCGTTCTTTGAGCTTCAGGGGGCTTCTTTTCATCTGCATCTTCTATGTTTATGATCTTTAATGCCTCAGCGATGACATTTCCATCATCGTCCCTCTCGATTGCTTGGGGTTCAGCCGAGGCTACCGGAGTCTTAGAGTTATCATTCATAGATCTAGTCAGAGGAACTGTCTGATTATTGACAATATCATTTTTAGGTTCCTCATTGACATCCTTGATCTCATGATTCTCCAGACTCAGTTCTTGAAGTGTCCTGCACACTAAAGTAGCTTCATCAAAGACAACATGACATGTTATTTCCACAAGCTGGGTTGTCTTGTTGAATACCCTATATACCTTATATGAAGGATATCCATACCTGAGGAACACTCCATCACCAGCCTTAGGGATGAAGATATTTAACTTAAACTTCCCATTATTGTGAATATAACATGGAGAACCGAAAGCACGAAGATTAGCTATAGAAGGCTTATGACCATTGTAGATCTCGTAGGGAGTCTTGTGCAGCCGCGTGTTGAATGCACTCCTATTTTGTGTGTAGTAGGATAATCAAGGCTTTCTTCCAAAATCGTTTTCCAATGTCTATTTCGTCCATCATGGTTCTCACTGCTTCTTTGAGTGTTTTGTCCCTTCTCTCAGCGAGACCATTTTGTTGAGGAGTTCTTGGGGCAGACTTCTCATGTCCAATTCCAATCTCAGCGCAAAAGTCCGTTAGAGCTCCATTTCAAAATTATGTCCCGCTTTCTGATCTTATCCTCTTAACTTTCACTCCTTTGTCATTCTGAAGACGGTTGATCAGTTCTGGTAGAAGAATTTTGACTTCATCCTTGGATTTGAGCAGCACCCAATTTGATCGATGCAAAATATGCACACAGATTATAGCACAAGGTAAATAAATTTATAGATAACCCGAAGGTATGTCGAACCCACTGAGATAGTGCAACGAAAGTAATTCATATACTAAATGTAGATTTTCAATCTTTTGTTTGGGCAAAACCAAATTTGAGAGTTTTTTTTTTTGGTTTTATGAAAACAACTTTTAAAGAAATTCAAATAAAGAAAGCATAGATCCTAGGGAAATCTACCAATCTGATCAACATGCAAGAAACAAATAATTCAAACCCATAAAAGATACTTTTGGTGGAAAATCTGGTAAAGTTGAATCAACTACTTAGTCGGGCAGTCAAATCCTAGATTATTAACTAGTGATTATCTCCTCTCGGTCTAAAAACACAAGTTAATCAATCTCAATAAAAATCAGATTAATCCTACAACTGAATTCTTCTTGGTCTGACAGAAAATCAAATGTATTAAACTCTCACTTCCTATTATCAAATTTCACCTCTCGGTCCTTCAATTAATAACAAAAACCTATTCCAATCTTCATCTCTCGATCCTTCAAATGAAAATAGATTTGAAATAAAACCAAAGAGTTTAAACCAATTAAAGGGTTTGAAGAATTCAAATCAAAACATGTATCACAAATGGACAAACCATAGAATCTGATAAAGAATCTAGCCTAGCATATTAAAGATAAAGATTGAAACAAAAATTAAAGATTGCATTAAAATAAAGGTGCAGAAAAATAAAGATACAAGAAAATAAAGGTTTTGATTCCAGTCCAACTTTAAATTTTAGTTTATTGCAGAAGAGTAGTGTAATGCCTCAGAAGATTCATCACATTCAAACTCGTAAATCCACAAGACATCAACACTTTTGAAAGAATCAGAAAATCTGTAAACTGTGGAAGACTCACATGGGAAGTGTTTCGCTCATTCACTCAAGTGTTTAGGATAATTATGAGATCACACAAAAGTCATGCAAATCAAGCTCTACCATAGGCTTGCAAATAATCTCAATCTCCACTGCAAATATGTGCACACAAGTCTAAGATCAGAAAGGACTTTATTCAAGGTTGTAATGTATGCTTTTGTGAAGGGTAGGGAAATATATGGCCAAGTGACTAAAATCAATTGAGTTCGCGACTCTCAACAAATTCAAACACTATCTATTAATATTCACCCATCTCCTATAATATTCAGTACAAACCAAGGCTCTTTTATTTCTTTCTTCTTTTTTTTCTTTTTTCTTTTTCACACATATCCTTTTACGCTCTAAAAAATTTTGATTATACATTTGAGCTTATAAGGATTAAACACAACATCTATTTATTTTCTTTTTCTTCTGTTTTTCTAGAGCCCAACCTTATCTTTGGCTTATACCCTTCTAATAATATCTTATCCTTTCTCAAACAAATCTCAACCCACTCTCATAGACAAGAGTTGATTCCCCTATTTATTTCCAACTCATAGACAAAGAAAGAAAATATCATAGGCTCAAAAGAGCTGACTAGGGATAACATTTAATTAGGACACTGTATGGGAAAATAGGCTAAATAAAGATGACCTAAAATCACTTCCTAAACCTGTGCACACTAGCAGTCTTGAAAAAGAAACAGAGCAAGTTCTAGAGAAACTCAAAATTGCAGACACACTCACAATCAAAATTTAGGCTAAAAAACTCACACTTAGGACAATTTTTCCACAGTAAAAATCAAATCGTCATCTAACTGTCATGCCAACGCAAATATCAAAACAAGTAATCATGCGGTATTCACATTCATGGGCATACTCGACCACTATCACAATCAACGCAAATTAAAGTCAATAAATTTTAATCTCGCATTCTTGTTAGGGTTATCATGCTCAACTCCCACAATTCAATTTATTCAAAAATTTACCCATGCAGAAATTTAAATAAAGCAAATAAAATATAGAAAAGAGTTTCAAAACCCTTTAATCTTCCTCCTGAGAGAATAAGTTTGAAAATCAGATTCAGGGCTCGAAACTGTACCTCGAATGTTGGCCTCAGACACCAACTTTTTATCCGCCTTCTTCAGACCTCGAACAACATGGAATTTTGGCTGCTAGCACGCCGCATTGACCGTGGCAAGCTCTGCCTCGGTCGAAACAGACCTCAAAGTTTTTTTTGTTTTTAAATTTTGCAAATCAAAAATAAAAAGGGAAAACAATAACAAACAAAAATAAAAATAAAAATTGAAAAGGAAAGTGATAAAATAATGGGTTACCTCCCATCCAGTGCCTTAGTTATTATTGTGGCTCGACACTACCTGTGAATCTCATCAAGGGGGTTGGAATATTTATTGCTACAACCGCAATAATTGAATGTTTGATGGTGCAAAGCAAGCGGTCTTGCAATCAAGAGAATGTGAATCATGAGGCTTCGGTTTGATCCTTTTTGCACTAACCTCCAAATCCTTCAGAAATTGCCTTTGGTCTTCTCCTTCATCCTTAGCTTGATTCTGCTCTTCTTTGTGTACTAGAGTGACCACATCATTTGAATCAGATGGCTCAACCTCAACTTGTTCGTCTTCGTTTTCAATGTCCACCTTAAGTATGTATGCTTCAGTGTCTGGCTTTACTCTGGAAAGGATGCCATCAATGATTGACTCATTAGCCTTCATGACTTTGTTTCTCTCATTGATCCATGCCGATGATGGCTTGACTCTGGACAAGACTTCATCAATGATTAACTTCTTGGCTGAGCCGTATTAACCTCTTGAAGTGCAACTTGCCTCTCTTGTATTTATCTCAATTCTTTCCTCAGTAAATAGGCTTCAGTGACCAGTACTCGTTGCTCTTCAAGGGTCCGATCAACGTCATTCAAAAGCTTCTTCTTGTTGCTCCCCGTGTTTTTGCACCTGCGCAAAAACAGTAGCAAAAATCAAACCACCTCGATCGGGGTGAAATCTACCTCGACCGTGGTGGGATGGTCTGTGTCGACCGTGGCGAGGGCTGCCTCGGTCGAAACAGACGCAGAAAATAACTCACACACACACGCAAAAAAAAAGAAAAATATTACCCAATCCAGAAGATCTTAAACAAAACAATAATAAACCACAATCTGACTATCCCCGGCAACGGCGCCAATTTGATCGATGCTAAATCTGCATACAAATTATAGCAATGGGCAAATAAATTTATAATAACCCGAAGGTTGTCGAACCCACAGGGATAGTGCAATGAAGGGAATCATGTACTGAATGTAGTTTTTAAAACCTTTGTTTGGGCAAATTAACTTTTAGGGTTTTGGGTTTTTCAAGACAAGTAATTAAAGGGATGAAATTCAAATATTAAAAAGCATAGATTCTAGGGAAATCTACCAACTTGAACAACATGCAAGAAACAAATATTCAAACCCAGAAAAGACATTTTGGTGGAAAATCTATTAATGTGGAATTAATTCCTTGGTCGGGTAATTAAATCCTAAAGTATCAACTAGTGATTATCTCCTCTCGGTCTCAAAAACAACAGTTAATTAATTTCATAAAAATTCAGATTAATCCTACAATTGAAATCTTCTTGGTCGAACAGATAATCAAAAGTATTAAATCCTAACTTCCTGTTACTAACCTTCACCTCTTGGTCCTTCGATTAATTAACTGAAACCTACCTCAGTCTTCATCTCTCGATCTTTCGATGAGAACAAATTTAAAATAAAACATAGGATTTAAACCAGTTAAAAAGGGTTTGAATTATTGAATCAAAACATGCATCACAGATGGAGAAACCCTAGAACCTGTTTAGGGTTCTAGCCTAACATATTAAAGAAAAACATTGCAAGGAAAATTAAAGATTGCATTAAAAACAATAAAGGTTTAACAAAAACTAAAGAGGAATTCTCAAAAACTTAAAGTGAAAACAGAAAATTAAAGTAAAAATTAACAACTGAAGTGAACCAAAAAAAGGGACACTAATTCTCAGATATTCAAGAGTTTATATAGTAGTAGGGTTGAGGCCTTGGATGGTAGGAATTTCCTTCTTGAATTGATGGCTTCAAAAGGAATGATTTTCTTGGTTGAAACTTCCCTTTTGGGGTCTTCATTGCTTCCAAATTGATGTGTAACTTGAATCCCAAGCAATCTCGCTCAAAATATGTGAAAAACTCCCAAAATTTTGCCAAAACAGTTCGCCCCGGTCGCGATAAACATTGCCCCGGCCGAGATGGATCTGCCCCGGTCGGGATGGCCTTCAATTCGGTCGAAACAGAGACCATTGTCGCCACTTCCGACCCTTCTGCGCAGTCTCACGGTTTTCGCCATAACTTTCACTCCCGAACTCCGATTGACCCGATTCCTATTGCGTTGGAAAGCTAATTCAAAGATATTTCCAATTCGGTGCTCCTTTAGCTAAGATTCCATCTGTGGAAGAATTCGTGATTGTTTCTTTGAACATCTGCTGCTTTCGGTACGGGTTTCCATTGGATTTGGCCTAAAACCTGTGAAATCTTACCATGACAAGCCTAACACCCTCTAATATATACTCATGCTCAATTTATTCAAGAAAACAAGCTAAAATGCATAAAAGAAAAGGGAAACAATGCGATAAGAGAGTAGAAAAACGAGCTTATCAACCACCCATGTATATGTTGAGTAGTCATCAACAACCACTAATGTATATCTTTGTTTTCCAATTTTGGGTGGGGTGACTGGACCAAACAAATCCATGTGGAGCAGTTCCAAGATCCTCTTTGTGCTCGGTTTAACCGGCCTAATCGGAGGCTTTCGTCTGTTTCCCGAACTGACATGCTTTACATACTCCTTCTTTCTGGACCTTCTTCTGTGGCAGTCCTTCTACTAGATTATGCTTTGCCAAATGTCGGATTGAGTTGAAGTTCAAAAGACTTAATCTCTTGTGCCATAGCCAGTTTGCTGCTTCTGAAGAGTTGAGTGCTATGAGGCATGTTCCTTTTTCTCCACTAGACCAATCTAATAGAGGCCTTCTCTTCTGATTCCTCTAATTACGGTCTTGTGAGTCACTTTTTCTATTATGTGACATTCATATTCTTCAAAGCTGACTACATAGCCACTCTCACTTAGTTAGCTTATGCTAAGAAGATTATGCTTCAGATTGGTGACCAAGGATACGTCCTGAATGATAACTCCATTATGCTTCACGCATCATTTTCCTATCACTTTTCCCTTTGCCATGTTTCCAAAGCTGACTGTTACTCCTTCGTACATTTCAAGGTTCTTGATTAATTCCTTTTCTCCTATCATGTGAGCTGAGCATCCGCTGTCTAATATCCAGGTTTTTGCCTTCTTCAGCGGACTCGTACCCTGCAACACAGAAAATTTATTTAGGTCCCCGTATCCTTTCGGGTCCTGCAAGGTCAGTCATGTGGATCCAACCATTTGGTATCCACACTTGTTTTACTCTTACAGTTTGTGAAACTAAAGTACCGTTCTGTGTTTGGTTGATATGTGTGTAAAATGACCTATATTTTGATGTATAAGCGTACATGTTTGCGTCCATTTTACCCTCATATCATATGTTTTTGTGGCTATTTTGTCTTGTTTTCGTGTTTTGAATGTTGTAGGTTGTGTTTTGAGCATAAACTAGCATTTTTGGTAGAGTTTTGGAGGCAAATCGCCCGAGTTTGGAGTCGAAGGAGGTTAGGCTTGTAGGGTTTGAGTCTACGATGGACAACACGAGTTGCCATTATGAATTTCTTGCCAAGGGTCGTTCTTAGGATACCAGGAATAAATTTTAATTAAATAAACCATGCGAATCCTATGCATGCTCCTACAAAATTAATTGCATAGGATGGATCTAGAGAATACCTGATTTCACCGTTTGATCTACAGATCTAGATCGGAGCCAATAACAGTGAAATAGATCTGGATCTGAATCTGAACGCCTGCGAAGAACAGTTGTTCCTACAGATCTGATCTTCTGATCTGTTCCCTTGCTCCTTGGAAATCTGGTGAGGATTATCTACCAAGTTGAATCCGAGATCTGGAGAAATCGATCAAGTTTCTCCCCTTCCGGATAGCCGCCGCCGTCTCTCCCTTTTTTACTGATTACACTGAAAGTCTAACTTGATCTAATGGAGAGAAGACTTTATATAGTGTTAGGGTTTTGAGAAACCCTAACCCTAAT